>JARJEE010000018.1:11200000-11795000 GCA_030180105.1 Hyles lineata | reverse complement strand
ACCTAACCTAACCTAACCTAACCTAACCTAACCTAACCTAACCTAACCTAACCTAACCTAACCTAACCTAACCTAACCTAACCTAACCTAACCTAACCTAACCTAACCTAACCTAACCTAACCTAACCTAACCTAACCTAACCAGTCTCAGCTCGAGCGCGGTCGCGAGAGCATCGTTTACGCGTCGCTCCTGCGCCGAAAAATGACAAAGTGCGGTCAAAAATCGATAAAAGTGGTTCAAACAGTGAAAATATATAAGTGTTATATACCAAAATGTGCGCGCTGAGACGCTTAACATGACTGTGAAAACCGTGTTTCAATCGGAAAATTGTGAAAAAAGTTATTCGGGAAAAACTGAAACCTTAAAATTGTCTGATGTCAAATGTGCGTGCGGCGTCGTGGAACGATCTACGACCCCCACTTTTTCCACTGCAGTTAATTGCCTGAAGGTCTTCCGCAGCTGTTCACCAAGATTCAGATTTTTCCTGAGAAAATTCGGGAAAATACGGGCGTTTTAACGCCAAAAATTGTGCAAAAACAGTGACTTCGTGTTAAAAAAAATTCCTAGATCTGCGAAACGATCTGTGACCTAACATTTTTAATATTGTGCTGTATAGAACTAATCCTTCTCTCGCTAAGTACCAATTTTCAGATTTTTCCCATACGAGTTTTAGAAGTTATAGTGATTTTTCCATAGACAGTTTTGACAATTAAGACAGTGAAATTTCATAGTTTATTTCTTGAGTGTTTTAGTATATTTTGTATATTTCTTAGTATTTATATATGCGCAAAGACGTTAACTAGGCTTATTACACTTTATTCATAATTTTATTTTATACGATAAATACATAAAGTGACAATTTCGAAGACATTTTTTAACTTTCGTAACAGTGACAATTTAGTGTACTTAGACTTAGTGTTTTAACTTATGGACTATAGTGTTAAGCGTAATTGTGTTCCTATAGACCCTTACAATAAATATACCTAGCAGAAATCGCATATTTCATACGATAATAATAGGATATCAATTAAAACCTAGTGCGCGTTTGACATTGAACTTTCTCGATTTTACCAAAGAGAGTGACATTTTAGTGATCATAACAACAAACTGTGCCTCCACATAAAGACAATTCGGGTCTCAGTATTTGCGCTCTGACCTCTCCTAGGACTGTGCCAAATTACAGAATTTTAAAATCAGTGTATATACGCGAAAACATTAAAATCCCCAGGCGTGATCGCTCGCGAAATCCGTTCCCACGGTCCGACCGCGCCGGTGCACTCCGTTCCCACGGTCTCAGGGCGTCGCCCGAGGCGCGGGTGAGGTGCGGGAGCGGCGCCGGCCGGATGCGGCCGAGCGATAACAACATTCCTTTGTGCCTCGGTGCTTCTTTTAAGACAATTTTAAATTTTAAGTTTTAAAACTTTATTGACACATGATTAGTGAATAAGAACATCGATTGTGACTACGATACGTACCCGACTCCAACATGGAGATTATGTACCCAACTGACTTTGGTAACTTAGAGTCAAGCCTCACAGACGTCGAAGAGACCACCAATGACTATAAAGTACTGGCAGTGCTTATCAGCCAATTAGCCTCAGCGATCGACGATATCATTGTAGAAAAAACCGTCACGGCTGCAGACAAATGCAAAATACGCGAGTACTCTCACGACATTGTCAAGCTTTCTGATCGACTCATGGAAATATCTTCCACTCGAGCGACACTGGAGCAATCCCTCTCCACCCCGGGCATTACTGAAAGCTTCAGCCAGGTAAAAGAAGACATCCTGGCTAGCGTCCGCGGCGAAATGGCTAAACATCTCACCGCTATGACCGACATTAAAAACGAAATCGTGTCACAACAAAAACAAGCGAAAGTGACTTACGCTACCATCGCCACTGCGGCTGCGTCTGCCTCTGCCTTGGCCACCACCACCGCTAAATCCGCCACCGCGACAAAAACATCAACTGCACTCTCTGCACCCCGTGCCACACGTCCCGCCATAATTGTAACACCCAAGAACAAGGTGAATACTAAGGAGGAGGCCGTAGCCGCCTTCAAACAATCAATATCGTTCCGTAAGACGACTTATGCGCCCGCGAAAGTACAGACGTTATCCAATAATAAGCTGAGAGTGGAGTTCGACTCTGCGGATCAACGCGACGATACCCTCAAGCGCCTGCGGTCGTCTAAGCGTGTAAGCGCTGAACCCGCCCGCCGGCTACAACCCATGGTGATCTTGAAGGGTATCTCTGGCGACATTCCAGTGGACGAACTTGTTGGTGTCATACGCGGGCAAAACCCCGAAATCGGGGCATTGGTCGCGAGTGATGCGGACCTCAGCTTCCGCTTCAAGAGAACAAATCGCAACACAAAACTATACAACGCTGTTTTGCTTGCGTGTCCGAGTGTTTGGCGGCGGATCACTGAGGTAGGGCGAATCTGCGTGGATCACCAAAGGGTTCACGCCGAGGATTTTTCCCCGTTCCTACAGTGTTTCCGCTGTCTTCAATTCGGACACACTAAAGCTAAGTGCACCACACAAAGCTCACCCTGCGCATACTGTGCAGATCTTAAACACAACGCGGACAGTTGCCCCATTCGTGAGAAGAAAGGCAAACCTGTCTGCGTTAATTGCGTAAATCACAACACACGATTCGGTTCCAAGATTGACACGGGACATAAAGCGACCTCGCCTACATGTCCCCGACTGCGATCCATGCAGGAAAGAATCGGCCAACGGGTCGATTATGGCACATAGTCCACTCTACCAGTGTCGCATAACATCCGCACACATAGACCGTGTCAGTGATGGAATTGAATCGTCACACTAAACAAACAACTCCACACTTACTATCTACTCAACATTCATTCACACAATCCAAGCATAACTCACTCACGTTTTTCATTCACACACTATACGTTCGCTAGAGCGCGGCTCGGGCACGCACCGCTCGTGGCCACTCGTGGCGCCTCGTCACCAGTTCGATGACCGCGCATTTACTCGGGCGCATTCGTGCTTCACTCTCAGTTTACTATTGTTTCATTCATAGTTTTACAAAACAGCTAGCCTTGTATAAATACTTATTTTATTTCTCACTTTTCAATACTTATTTGCTATTTCGCATTCATACTTAAATTCTATTGTGTCTTATATTATAATTTCAATTCCATTGCAGCACGGCTTTATATAAATAGATACTTCTAAGTTTAACATTTTAAACATTCTAGCCTTTAAGATAAGATTAGTTTAGATTAAATAAGTAATTTGTATACATCGTAAACTATTTGGATTTAAATTTGTCGTGCATTGCGCCATCCCTTTGGGGATTCCACGCCGAACGCTTTGCCGCCCCGTCCAACTTCCCACACTGCGTGCGGGAAGCCGTGACGTAAGCGCGAGTGCTTCATTTTGCGCGGCAGAGCGCGAGTGCCTGACGGGTTTTATAACACTCGACAGGGGCCGCGTACACCAACATATTCACATACTTTATATCATAATTTGTAATTTGCATTAAATTTCTACACATAATAACTTTAATCTATCCAATACTATCTTGTAATCCATCCCTATATTATACTTATCCATTAATACGAGTATTATATGCAATATATATAACTTTAACTCCATTACATTCGCACCGGTTCCGTATCTCATTTAAATCACTCGTCAAACATAAACATCTTACAAGACACTCATTTCTTGACCCCCTCTCCGCGCCCCCGGCGCCTCACCGCGCCACCCCATGGGCGCTCGCACACCGAGAGATAACGAGCGAGGCTGCCTAATTAGCAAGCCGAGATAATATCATTTTCACAACGTGTATTATTTATTCTAACTATCGTCGTCCAATACTATGTTAGCTCTTAAGTTTTCTCTCTATTTTATCATTGTTAGTCAAATCATTTCATATAAATATGGATGCCAATTAGCACATCGCTAATTTCATGTTAATCACCCGTCATTAAATGGGAAGTTCGGTGCCTAGATTATAAGCCAATCTTTGCCATTTATAACACTAAGTTACTATTAAGACATCATACATTCTGTATCATTTAAAAACAAAAATTGTATGCAATTATTATCTTAACACTGTCCACTAACTCTCGAAAACCTAACGTTTCAATTTATAATGTATAATTTAATTCCACAAGCTGTTTTTACTCATCCGCTCGGGCCGGTAACCACCCATCACGCTAGTGATTTATGATTTCCGGTGCGCCGAGATTTCTCTATTGTAAAATATTTCCCACGGTAACATCTAAATTCAAAACACTTCCTGCGATGTAAACATTGTCAAATGTTAGTAAAACTTTAACTTTTAAGTTATCTCTAAAAACATATATTTCATGTACCACAAGTATTATTCACTTGAACACTATTATCAACCCAAATTTTATGTTAGATATTAAGTTTCTCTTCTATATTTATCATTTTTAAACCTACGGGTCATGCTGATAACATGAACCACAATCTGCACATTGTTAAACATGTTGATTTCTAGTTATTGCACGGGATATATCGTGTCTAGCCCATAAGTTTTTCGACATCATGTATAACTCTAAGTTATTAAGCGATATTCCATTCTGTGATTATTTAATATTGTACATAATTGTAATTCCGAAAACTGTAACATATATTTCGAACACTCAAATTTCAATATTCATAACACAAATATAATAACACAAGCCATTGTTCACTCATCGCTCGGGCCGGGAGTCTGACGTCACTGTAGTGATTTATGACTTCCCGTGCGCCAAGAACTCCACTATTGTACAATATTTTCCCACGTTAACATTAACTCATAACTTTGCATTGTAAACACTAACGCGATTATTGACTTACCAAAAAAAATATTTTAGGATTTCTCTTTCTCCTTCTTAGTACATCACAACACATTATTAAAACAATTTGCCTACCTATATAACAACATCTATCTACATATTTAATAATTATACAAATAAACAAATTAACATACATTTGTCACACTTACACTTACAAATCTGAACAACCTACTAGTTGTTAAGAAATATTTTCCTCACAGCTTTAATACCCACAATACCACCATTTGACCTTACGTCTATACCCACCACACAAAACTCAGAAAATATTGAACACACATTTCACATTTTACCTAATTACATACTAACACAAAATCTCATACAAATCCACACCAATAAGAATTCCAATTGGAATTCTCATTGAGAAAATTTTCATCTTATAAGAATTTCTTATAAGAAAATTTACAATTTCCAATTAAAATAGATCAAGTTACAAATCGTAACTCTGCATTATTCTCGATTATGGGATACACTTAACACTAAAATTACTAATATTCGCTTCACTAAAACCACATTCTCTTTGTTACCTCTATAGTAACAATTACTACAACACACACACTTCTATTTCCTACTTCGATTATTTCGCCTACTTTGTTACTTACGTAACAAAATGGGATAAGAAAACACTCTAATATCAAAAGCTT
The DNA here is from genome assembly GCA_030180105.1 of Hyles lineata. NCBI lineage: Eukaryota > Metazoa > Arthropoda > Insecta > Lepidoptera > Sphingidae > Hyles > Hyles lineata. The sequence continues at coordinate 11,789,510 of JARJEE010000018.1, read as the reverse complement.
GATTACCTCCTACAGCGAAAACCTTATCTTTAAGTTTAAATGTAAGTCTTGTTATATAAAAGTAACTATTGCGACCACACATTTCACTCAATACGCGAACACACACCTGACAATCCCTTACTTTACCAAGGGGAACCGACGAGGGGCAGACGAAAGCATTGCTATGTCGTAGTCTTGCCTCTCCGGATGTTTTCCCTACACCTACATATAAAACCGGCAAAGGGCGGGTCGTCGTATCAAATAGCGAGACCCTAACCCTTTGCTGGTTAATCTCACCCCACATGCTCACTCACCACACTCTGCAGCGAGACAAAACACTCCCCTACAAAATAGAACACAGGAGAAAAAAAAAAAAAAAAAAAAAAAAAAAAAAAAAACCTAACCTAACCTAACCTAACCTAACCTAACCTTTTTTTTTTTTTTTTTTTTTTTTTTTTTTTTTTTTTTTTTTTTTTTTTTTTTTTTTTTCTCGCGGGGAAAATCCCTTTACGGACCATCCCATCCCCGAAGGGGCGGGGGTGTGTCGGACTCACCGGTGCGCCTTCCGGCCCAGCGAGACGTGGAGCTGGGTCGGGTCCCTATCGTAATTTGCGCACCGAAATACCGACTAAAAACCCCGCGTTGGCCACCATCGGTGCACTTTGGAGACGGCCCCGGGATACCGCTCAACGGACGCGCCAGGACCGCCTCCTTGTGCACTGCCGCTTACTGCGACGCGGCTTTATACGCGTTTGGCGTAACGTCTCGGGGGCCGCCAGGATAGGGAAGGCGGCCCCGCGTGGCCTCTGCGGCGCCGGGTTAGTTGGCGTCCCGGCGCCTCGTTCGTCGTCTGCGGTGACGACGAGCGGGATCGTTCTGCTCCCGATCCCGCTCAGCGCTCTCCTTCTGTAACATGACGCGCTCACAGAAGGAGAGCATTGCTCGCCACGAGCTCCGGCTGCCGACCATGGCGGCGACCACGGCCGGCAGCGAAAGGTCCCTACCGACGACCGCGATGAGAGCGCTGCGCTCCTCGTCCCAGGCTGGGCATTCCTCCAGAGTGTGCTGGGCCGTGTCCTCGCGGCAGTTGCCACAGTGGTGGCACACGGCGGACTCCTCGGCTCCGGCTACGCGACACAAGTACGCACCGAAGCAACCGTGCCCGGTGAGCACCTGCGTCAGCCGGAATGTCGGCGCACCGTGGCGCCTCTCCAGCCACTGTTGGAGGACAGGTCGCACTGCCGCGACGGTCCTCGTACCAGCACTAGGGCTCTCCAGCCTGGAACGCCACTCCTCCACGGCGGTCCTGCGGAGGGAGACCAGCATGGCCTCGACCTCTCGGGACACCAGTCTCTGCCCGCGCTGGGACGCCTCCTCTCGTCCAAAGAAAACTGACGAGAGGGTCTTAGCGTCCAGCTCCCAGGGCAGAGTTCCCGCTAGAACGCAGGCCGCCTCGTGCGAGACCGTGCGGTAACCCCTGACGATTCGCTGCGCCACCATGCGCTGCGGACGGTGCAGCAGGCGGACGCAACGAGAGTTCAGGGACTCGGCCCAAACGGGACTCCCGTAGAGGGCCATGGACCGCACGACTCCAGCATACAAGTTTCGGCAAGGGATGCCAGGACCATCGGTGTTGGGCAGCAGGCGCCCCAGTGCGCCCGCCGCCTTCACCAGTTTCGGCGACAACTTCTCAAAATGCGCGCGGAAATCCCATCGGCTGTCGAGGATGAGGCCAAGATACTTCATGCTCGAGCCGACGGGAACCCGCACGCCATCCACTGTGAGGTGGGCCTCTGGTGGGGGCCCACACCGAGGTCCGTGGAAACACACGGCCTCGGTCTTATTCAGGGCCACCGTGAGGCCCAGTCGCCGAATCCTGCCAACCACCAGTCCCGTACCAAACGAGGCTAGCAGGGCGGCTCTCCTGAAAGTCCTGGCTGTCGCTGTCACCAGTGTGTCGTCCGCATAGCAGACAACAGCGACGCCCCGAAGGTTGGTACCACGGAGCACCCAATCGTATCCGATGTTCCACAGGAGCGGACCCAGAACCGATCCCTGCGGAACACCGCACGTCACCGCTCTTCGGTGCCACCCGTTGGCGCCCGGATACACCACGCACCTGTCAGAGAGGTACGCGTGCACCATGTGCCGGAGATAGGGTGGCACCTCGTGGTACCGCAGTGCTTCAACGATGCAAGTCCAGGGCATGGTGTTGAAAGCGTTGGCGATGTCGAGAGACACCGCCACCACGACGTTGCCCCGGGACACCGCTTCTTCCGCCTGTGCCTTGACCCGCAAAATCGCGTGGATCGTGGACCGGCCCTGTCTGAACCCGAACTGGCAATCCGCCAAGTCCGGGCCCGTGTCCTCCAAGTGCTCGACGAGGCGCGCGTGAACAATACGCTCAAAAAGCTTGCACACCTCGTCGAGCAGCACGATGGGCCGGTAGGCCGATGGCGACTCTGCGGGTCGCCCCTCCTTCCGAAGCAGGACAAGCTTGCCCGTCTTCCATCGCGACGGGAAGATGCCCTGCTCCAGGCACGCGGAGAAAAGGCCACGGAGCCTCGTACCCAGCGACTCGACGGCCAGCACCCAGACACGACCGGGCACCCCGTCGAGTCCCGGGGCCGAGTTTTTGCTCCGCAGCCGAAGCACTGCCGCCTCCAATTCTTGCGGCGAAACCTCCGGGATATCCCTTTCCGAAAGCGATGACGACGATGGCGCCGATGGACGTGGCGCCATCGGTGGAGGAGTGAACTCCTCGGTGGCCGGGAACAAGGCCGCGACGACGTCCTCAACGAGGTCGGTCCGGAGACTCTGAGTTAGCGGGGGCGCACACGGGCGGAGTTTTTTCATCGCCATGCGATACGGACGCCCCCATGGATCTCTATCGAGAGTTCTCCGGAACTCATCGTTCGCCGCGGCCTTCGCTTGCGCGATGGCCACCCGCAGCGCTCTCTTCGCCTCTCTGTGGAGGTCGAGAAGGAGCCGCTCTTGCTCGTCGTCGCCGGGTCTACGGGTCCGACGACGACGGTGCCTGGCGAGTCGGCGGCGCGCGACCTGGCAGGCCACACGCAGCTCTGTGAGCTCGGCCGACCACCAGTACACCTGACGCTTCGCTGGGAGGCGGGTGACCCGGGGCATGGCCGCGTCGCAGATGCGCGACATCGCCACCCCGAACCATTCCGCCTCTTGCTCGACCCGCACCGGTCCGTCCGGTACGGGGAGCCACGCCTGAATTAAAGCGGCCTCCTTCAGCGCCTCCACATCGAGGCGTTTTACGGCCCATCGCCGGCCGCCCATGAAACCGACAGTCGGACTACCACCGGACTGGACGGGGCCCTGGGAGGCCTGGACGCTGTACCGTATATATAGATGATCGGACAGCGACTCCGCCTCGACCAGGACCCTCCAGTCTTGAACACGGCGGGCAAGGGCTGGGGTGGCGAACGTCACATCCACCACCGAACCGCCATTATGCCGCACGCACGTGTTTTCCGACCCCCGATTCAGGACGACCAGCCCCATAGAGATCGCCCATTCCTCCAGGGCCTCGCCCCGTGCATCGGTCACCGACGAACCCCAGGCCAAGGATTTGGCGTTGAAGTCGCCGGCTACAAGCACTGGGCGAGGCTGACTGTGTTGCACCACCAGGGCCCCCAGGCGGACAAGAAAGTTTTCGAAGTCCGCCAGGGGCCTGTTGGGAGAGAAATAAACACCTACAACCCACATCCCTCCCAACAGAACTGCCACACATCCCGTGCCCTTCGCTACTTTTTCGAAGGGCGGGGAGCCGGCAGCGCCCCGGGTGGTGATGGCCACCGAGCCGTCCGTATCCCCGGCCCACTCATCAGTGTCGGGGACAGAGTGCGGCTCAGAGACCACAGCCACGTGAATCGACCATTCTGCAAGGGATTGGACGAGCATGCCCTGTGCTCCCTTGCAGTGGTTAATATTCGCCTGGAGGAAGTTCAGCGCCATTTATGATTGGGCGATCTCCATCATCTCTGGGCGGGACGGTTGCGGCCGCGCCACAGCCCCGGCGCCCACGCCGCGCTGAGTGCGGGGCGGGACCGGGGATGCAGCGCAGGCCTTACCGCCCACCCGGTGGTCCGCGGGTTTCCCGGTTTCTGCACAAATCGTGCAGTGCGGGTCCGCGGAGCACTCTCGCGCCTTGTGTCCTGGTTGACCGCAGCGGTAGCAGAGCCCGCTACGGTCGCACTCGCCGGTGCATTGGATGCGCACGTGCCCCTTGTGTAGACATCGGTAGCAGCGCAGGGGCCGGGCCTCTAGCAGCCGAACTGCCGCCGCCACCCAGCCCACGAGTACTCGCCCCGCCTTCACTACCCTCTCCGCCGCCTTCGCTGGACAGCGGAGCCACACCGCGCCCAGGCCCGAGCGCTCGATGCGAATATCCCCGATCTTCACGTCGTCGGGGGAGCACTCGCCAAGACGGGCTACGGCCGCTGCGACTGCCTCGGAAGTGGCTGAATCGTCCAGTCCCGACACCCGCAGCTCCGCAGTCTTGACCGGTCGGGTGACGCGGACGTCCTCCTCCGACCCGCGGAGAGCTTCCCTCATTTTTGTTGTGAGGGAGTCGGCCTTCTCTTCAGATTCGGGCCCAGGCACTTCGAATAAGTATGCACCTGTGGCCACCCGCCTCGGCTTCAGTCCAGCCGTGATGCCTAGACTGGCAAGGTCAACTTTAGATGTGACCTCGCGCAGGATTTGTGAGTAGGTTACTCCTCGCTCTAACGCCTGCGGCGACACTGTCAAAACGACAGCTGCTTTACGCGGCAAGCGGAGCTGAGGAGCAGACTTACGCGGGGTTTGGGCTGGCTTTGGGGCCACCCGGGACTTCTTCTTTCCTCTTCTAGCCACCACTGTCCACGGAGCCTCAGTGGTCGTAGTGGGTTGGGGCGGCGGGCACGATGCTTGCGACGGTTGTCTAGTGAGCGGGGCGCGTTTGCGGTTCCCTCTATTTCGCTTTCGCGATTCCCGCGGGGCCGGTACTGGCGGCCTTTGTGCGACTGCTGCTGGCTGGGCTGCTACTGGGCGGGCTGCAGCAGCAGGTCTGCTGGCAGCTGCCGTTGCAACCCTACTACTGCCTGCCCCTAGGGCGGGCCACGATGCATCTAGCCTCCCTGTGGCAAGGGGTTGGGGCTGAGAGGCTGCCTGTGCTCTTTTCCGATCCGCAGCCAATGGAGGCCTGAGGGTCGGCTCTGGAGGCAGCCGCATGGCGAAGGCTTCCAGTTTGGCGTTCACTTTGGCCATGTGTATCTCCAGTTGCTTCAGAGGATCCGCCTCCGAGGACACCCTTGATTCCGCTACTGGCCGATCCATCGAGCTCAGCTTGGCCATGAGGGTCTCTAATATCTTTCCTTGCGCAGAAAGCGCCGCCTCCAGTGCTGACACTTTCTCCCTGAGTGTAGCCTTTTCAGCCTCCATCCGCGTTAGTTCCGCGGAGGCCGGTTCTTCGGCCAGCTCGAGCAATTCAGCTACGCTGTCTTTCAGCTCCTTGATGTATGTGCCCTTTAGATTATGGGCCGTTCGGGCGACGTGGTTGAGTCGCTCCGCCATTCTTGACAGGGCCTCTCTACGACTAGCCGGGGCCGATTCCCTTGGAGCCGGCTTTGGCAAAGGGTGAGCTTTCTTGGCCCTTCTCAACTCTGCCTCGTCGGCCTCTAACATCTCAACTTCGATGAGACGCTCCTCGTTAAGGGCTGCCTCATACGCAACCTGCGCCCTGTCAAGAGCAGCATCTTCCGCTTCCTGGCTCCACACTGGAGCCGGAGGACGACGTTTCTGTTTTTTCGTGGCTGCACGGGAGTCAATCTCCACCGTGCTACCACTACCGTCGCTTGCCCTAGGCCGCTTCTCAGCAGGACGGAGTCCCCGCTGTTTTATGCGGCTTTTCTTCACCTGCGAAGAGTCACTGCTCATCCCGGACTCTGAGTCAAAGTCGCTGGATGGCGCGTTCCTCTCCGCAGTTTGCTTCCTCGACGAAGCTGCTCGACTGGACGGCCGAGAATCGTCCGAGTCGGGCATTCTTTCGACTACCACTGCACATTCAATAGGTTTTTTGTTTTGTTTTGGGTTTTGTGAAATATCCATTTTTATTCCCACGAGTGTGGGGGAAATATAAGGTCCACCCAGGCAGTGCCCCCTGTACCTGGGTAAGCCTAGCGTAACCCGCCAGAGGGTCGGCCGATACTCTGACGGGGGTCGCACTAGAGACTGAACTACCCATCAGCCATGCATCCCCTCGCGGTGCGCCGCCGCTTGGGATTCGGGGTACTTTTTATAGAGGCATACTCCCTCGCGGTCCAGGCGGTTAAGCCAAGACCCTCGGTCCGGCAGGAGTGCGAGACATGACCACAAACCTCATTACCGGATTACGATATGCGACGGCGACCGTGGGAGGGACACTCCCACAGCCCGCCCGGCGGCGGGGTAAGCGCACACCGGGCCCGCCGATGCCTCCGGGACAGAACCGGAGGTAGGCCCTGAGATGGGCCCCACCTAAAAACGACAGATGGAGGCGGCCGCCACAAAAGACAGCGACCGCCAAACTCCCTGCCCTCCCCGTCGGATATTTGCCGTCGGCCATAGTAGTTGCAGAACTGCAACTACGATGACCCACGTTGCCCAGGGTGCACCACGTGGAGGTTCCCGACATCGCACCCCAACCTAACCTAACCTAACCTAACCTAACCTAACCTAACCTAACCTAACCTAACCTAACCTAACCTAACCTAACCTAACCTAACCTAACCTAACCTAACCTAACCTAACCTAACCTAACCTAACCTAACCTAACCTAACCTAACCTAACCTAACCCAGTCTCAGCCCTGCCGCGGTCGCGAGCGGATCGTTTACGCATCGCTCCCGCGCCGAAAAACGGCTAAGTTTCTGCGAAAAATCGTAAAAGTGGTTTAAATTGTGCAAATATTTAAGTGTTTGGTATCAAAATGTGCGCGCTGAGACGTTCTAACAAACAGTGAAAACCGCGAAGTGATCGGACTTTTCCTGGAAAAGTTATTAACGAAAAACTAATTCCGTGAAATTCCCCTGGGACAAAAAGTGCGTGCGGCGTCTTAGAACGATCTGTGACCCCCACTTTTTGGACTGCAGTTCTTTGCAGGGGGTTCTCGCGCACCTTCCTGCAAAGTTTCAGATTTTTCCGGCTTAAATTCGCGAAACGACAGACAATTTAATTGTGAAAAATGTGCGAAAAATCGTGATAGTGACACTTTTTAGGTCTTAAGTCCAGATTAAGATCTTTGACCTATACTTTTTAGTGTTTATCCGTGTGCGCCTATTATTAAGCTATAACCTCGCCAAATTCCAGAATTTTCTGGCTCTTTTTGGCTGAGATATAGCGTTATTAAAAGTGACTAAATTTCTCCAATGACAGTGACATTTAGTAATAGTTTAGTGACTATTTTCTAGTGTTAGCTTAGTGTTATAAATTAGTGTTTAGTGTCCTAGTGTGCGGACAGACCTCTGGTAGGTCCTCGCTAAATATCACATCTCCGAATAAACGGTAACTTAGGAAATAAGACCTTTTCCCTGTGAGACATTTGACTCTATAAATTTGTGATTAATTGTGACAGTGACACTTCATAGCCCAATTTCATAGTGACTTAGTACATTTTTTCCCCTGTTATTTATATATCCGTGTAGCTGAAGACCTCCTCTAAGCTGTTGCAAAGTTTGACAATTTTAGTGCTAGCATAAGAGTATCAAAACAGACATTATCTAGACAGCGATCGTGCACCGCAGCGCGGGCTCTTTGTTCCCGCGGCTGGCCGACCGCCGGCGCATTTAGTTCCCACGGTCGGGCGACCCCTGAGGTGCGGCCGGGTTGCGGGAGCGGGGACGGTGTGCCTCGGTGCACTGTTTAGTGATTTTTAAATTTAAGAGTTTTAAAACTTTGTTGACACATGTTTGGTGCGTAACTTTTTACTTTCGCATGAGTCCGGGTTCATGTGAACCGGACAAATTAACCCAATATGTCGCAGTCTAGTGAGGAGCCGACAACATATATTGCGTCGGATGAAATAATTCCTGGTGACATATTCACATTTACCACAGCGCTCAACAAACTCGCCGACATCATCACTAACGCGGTTAAAGATGCCAAAAGCGTCACCGCGGCGAATAAACGCCGCATTTGCGTGGCGTCCGAAGATGTTCGCATGCTGGCGAACACGCTCCTGTGCTGCGGCTTTGTGCCCCACGATGGCTCAGGCCCAGCACCTACTCCTACCGTCGACACTTCCAAACTGAAGGACGAAATTATGTCTTGCGTAAAAGAAGAGATGGGCAAGCATCTCGCCGCTGTCGAAAACATCAAGCAAGATCTTCTTCAACAGCAACAAAAACAAGCAAAGGTAACCTACGCTACGGTCGCCTCCGCCGCGGCCTCCGCTGCCGCCTCTGCCGGCAGTCGGATCGCAGCCCAACCCACCACCTCTGCAAAAACGCCCTCCCATCCTGCGCCTCAAACCACACGCCCGGCGATAATTGTCACGCCAAAGGACAACACTAAGACGAAGGAGGAGACTGTCGCTGCTTTTAAGAAATCCATCTCCTTCAGAGAAACTACATATGCACCCACAAAAGTTCAAACCTTATCGAACAACAAGCTGAGAGTGGAATTCGACTCCGCGGATCAACGCGATGACGCCCTCAATCGCCTGCGAGCGGCTGAGCACGTAAGCGCCGAACCCGCTCGCCGGCTCATGCCTATGATAATTTTGAAGGGCGTCTCGGGCGATGTACCCGCGGAGGAATTAGTTTCAATAATACGCGGCCAAAATCCCGAAATCGGAGCATTAATTGAGAGCGACGCGGACCTAAGCTTTAGGTTCAAACGGAATAATCGCAACAGTAAACTCTACAATGCGGTGCTTGTTGCGTGTCCCAACGTATGGCGGCGGATCACTGAGGTGGGACGGGTCTGCGTGGACTACCAACGTGTCCACGCAGAAGACTTCTCCCCATTCCTACAGTGTTTCCGCTGTCTGCAGTTTGGGCACACAAAGGCAAAGTGCACAAACACAAACTCACCCTGCGCACACTGCGCAGACAGCAAACACACTGCCGATAGTTGCCCCATAAGGGAAAAGAAAGGAAAACCTACATGCTACAACTGCGTAAATCACAACACCCGATTCGGTTCAAAAATTGACACGGGACATAAGGCGACTGCACCAACCTGTCCACGCTTACGGTCTATGAGGGAGAGGATCGGGCAGCGGGTCGATTACGGCCAGTAGCCCGCACTCTCACTCAATTGAGACTGCGAGCGTATGCGCAAACACCGCGCTCCGTGTTGGTTCTGGAATCGAATCGGCTCACTCTACACCACACCCCTTACACGCTTACTACTATACATTCATTTACTCACTACAAGCACACCTCACGCACGCCCAACACACATTCATCACACACTCATTCCGTCTTGGCTCGGGACTGTGTCGCTCTCAACCGCTTTATTCACGTAAGGCGGCGGTTCGATGCCCGCATAAAACATTCGTCTTCACTCTCGGCCTGGAGTTTGATAAAACATACACAGCATGCATAATAATCTGTGCATACATAAACTATTATTTTGTATATTCTATTTAATTTAATCCGTACTATAACATAAGCTAATTATATGACAATAACTTAGCACTTAAGATACCATAATATTTAAATTGTTCTAACCATGTAAATAACGCGACATCAACCCGTAATATGCTTATTGCGGGGCGATATCACTATACTTTGATAATTAGCCTATTGTTCTTTATTATCGCATGTTCCCACGCACCGAGCGAGCCCTGTGTACCCTGCCCCCGGCACTTTGGCGCCGCCTCAGACCCCTCGCTTGCCATCACACGCCTGCGGCGTCTAATCGCCATAGCATTTTTAACCTTATACCGTTCACCGAAGCCATAAACTAGTCTGCACGGGGTCCGTCTCGGAGTGTGATTGATATTGTATAGCAGTTTAATTAACCATTAACAATACTAATTATTGTATAATTCTATGTATAGCCTATAAGCCCTTATTATATAATTACACTTTCACTCCGACCCATCACTAATTAAATACATTTCACATTATCACAAATCACACTCTTTAATTAGCATACACTCACACATTACAAACATTACTCACACACGCCAATCACGCATACATCACACTCCCACTTGATGGCGGCTCGGGAACGCGCCGCTCCCGTGCCGATCCGTACCGATTTCGGTCGCTCAGCGCGGGGCGGCGGTTCAAGTCCCGCGCATAAATATTTTTATCTCACAAAAATTCACTATTAGCTTTTTGTTTGAAAATTTTGTGAACCTATCATTTCATTAAATTTACCAAATGCTCACATAACATACTATTGTAATTTATAAAATTTTAACCGTATCCTGTCAACTGCCAACTAGACATACACAATTTTACCTTGCATTACTTTCTGTCCATCTGTTCACATAATGCTGTTACGATCGACTAATATACTTATTAACAATATCATCTGCTACCTTATGTCTCTAACTACCAAATTGGCTTAATATTAAGTAAATAATGTAATACTTTACCTTAAAACAGATGCATTTCTCGAGGCCTCTCAAAGGGACGTTACGATCGACGCCTGACGTTATCGTCTGGGCAACTCATACTTTTTAGTGAGTCACTATTAAAACGGCGAAGGGACTCTATTCTTATGCTATGATTAACAACATTGATATTTAATTTTTTACACACCTTTTATTCTCGTTTATTTACACTCAATTATGGCTCATGTATCATTAATCATCATTATTTTTCTATATTCATATCCTAATACTGCTTAACCTCAATGAAAAACTACTGTATCATACGACTAATATTAAGTTTTTAAATGATTGATTTCTACCTCATTTTCATTTCTCGAGTTCTAACTTTTTACTTATAAGTAAGCTTAATCTGTCTAGTATAAGTTTCTAATAATGTATTTCATGTATAACATCATTTAAATCTGCTATGCATTGCGAAGTTCCCTTGTAGGGAATCTACGCCATGCGCCTGCGCTGCGGCAATAGCAACTTGCGCTTTGCCGGGGCAGCTGTTGTAGCGGCGTAAGGATCGCATAATGTACGGCGGAGCACGAGCCCCCTGTGAATGATTGCATATTAAAGTGCTTATATCATCCACTAGGAGCCGTGTAAGCTCACATTTTTCATAAACAACACCTCACATTATACCTTACTTGTAAACACATTTAACCTTAACATTAACTGCCTCTCTGTTCGAATTCAATCTCTGATAAGGACAAAGGTAGTCCACCTATTCAACCTTACCACTTACATTTTATTGCTACAAGAACACAACATCGTTTCATCCTATCCTCCCTTCTAACACTCAAATCACTTTTCGCACCCCGAATAGGGGCTGCGTTGCGGGCTCGGGACGCATCGCCGCGCCTCGGTAAATCTTCATGCGTCCGGCCCTCGGCTTGGTTAGATGCCCTCTTAACAATTAAACTCTCACATCCTCTATCGTCCCGATCAAAACGTTAATTAACAATTACATTTATCGTTATGCCTAAATTCAACTATCTGTCTAATATATATAAGTGCGCGATTTTGATTAAGTTATTTGATACCATATATTTTATATTAAAATTTCATATACTCCCATGTACTACTAATAACTAATTTTACTATCGCTTAATCACATTCGCTTAACATATTCCAAAATGCAAAGCTCTTACTACTTTTACTATCAACCTATTCAAGATTGTCGCTAACTGACTTCGCCCGCTCGGTCCACCGCCGGCTTCCGTCGGCCGTCGTCGGCCGCGCTCGGGTCTCGCGATCAATGGTTACTAGCGCGTCGCACATCTATCGAGTCACGGAAGTCGCCGCTTCCCGCGTTCATATCTAGGTTAACTCCGTTAATATTAATTTTCTATCTACAATTGTTTATACACACATATTTTACTTGTATATTTATATACTTCCATGTCCTACCAATAACTACTTCCACTATTACTTAATTACCCTCACCTAACATATTCTTAACCCATAGTTGTTACTACTTTTACTCTCAACGCATTCAACTTAGTCGCTAATTGACTTCGCCCGCCCGGTCCGCCGTCGGCTATTGTCGGCCGTCGTCGGCCGTGCTCGGGTCTCGCGATCAATGGGTGCTAGCGCGCCGCACAGGTATTGAGTCAAACAAGTCGCCGCTTCCCGCGTTCAGATCTTGTTTAACTCCATCAACACTATTCGTACATTTCTATTTGTTTATACACACATATTTTATTTGGTTAAACACACTAATAATTTACACCTCTTAATCTGCACCCGTCTTATACATACTAATATAATATCAACGCTTAAAATTATTTCAAAATTTTCTGTTACATAATCACGTTCACTATATATTCCTAATCTGTTATTTAAAAACAATTCTCTTACTACTTACCTTAAACACCCATAAACATATTACCGCACCCCGAACAATGGCCGCGCCGCGGGCTCGGGACGCAATGCCACGCCTGAGTGATTCCCCGCGAGCGCGGCTCTTCGTTCGGCTAGGCACCCATTTATCAAATATCTATTTTATACATTCTACAAATCATTACAATATTTGTACAACACATAATTACTCTTTAGGGTCCTTAATATCAAGACCATTATTAATACTAATCTTACTATACTATCTATACAAAATATTAAGATTAAATTACATTAAGCAAATTATAATCATTCGCGGTGTACACATTACCTTAAATCAAATATCAAACTACACATTATGTCATTGACCTCGGCCGCCCGGACCGGAGCGCCGCTGCGCGCAAATTTTCCCACGGTCGCGCCGAGAACAGTGGGTATTGTTCGAAACAACAAACAACATTCTTTCATTTTGTTTTAACTATTAGGATATTCCCCGCGAAATCTGATATAAATACATATTTACATTAACTACATCTATAACACATCACTATTATATTAATTACACGACTATACAAATAATTACAATATTTTCACCACACATAATTATCTGTAAGATAATTACATACAGACATTAACGTTAAGATCAATACACATTAAACAATTAATAACATCCACGGTGTACACATATTTCTTTAACAAATTATATCAAACTACTCATTACGTCATTGAATTCGGCCGCCCGGTCAGGAGCGCCGCCACGCGCAAATATTCCCACGGTCGAGCCGAGAACAATGGAACAATTGTTCGCACCAACATCCAAGATTCCTTAACCCTTGTTTCAATCTTAAACACATTCCCAGTGTAATTTGATATAAGTATATATTCACTTTTAAATATTTTACTACACATCACCATAATATTGATTATTTGATCACTTTATCAAAATCATATATTTATATTATCCAACAGTAATTTATTTGTAGCACTGGACATTTAAACTGATTTTCCTTGCCTTATATATCATATAGAAATTTAGTCATTATTCTTTAATAATCAACATAATTACACCATGTACAAACCTCCCTTATTGTCACACACTAACTTTACACACTAACATAATTTCCACTCATACTCACTTAAACACAATTAAACTCTTCCAGATTAGTCTGAAACATTAACAACAATAACATTTATATAAACATTCATACACACACAACACAATTAGTAATTGTCAATTCTCACTTTCATCTTATAATAATTAACACACGAAAATTCATTACTAACTTACAATTTTACCAATTCTCACTTGGTTCTATACCAATTGGAATTCTAATTGGAATTCCCATTGGCAAAAATCTTATTGGAATTTCCAATTGGAAAATTTTCAAAATTTTTGTTGATTGATTTATCTTCACCTATCGATTACTGATATAACAATTTAACTTTGGTAAAAAATTTACCGTCATCACTATTCACATATTTTATTACTCACACTAATTCATATATCTCATCCTTATGACTACACACTTTGTCACTTACACCGATCACTTCGCTTTATATAACTGCTACATAAATGTAGCCATCTGATAACCGTATACTTACCATTGTAATAAAAACCTAACTGTGAAAAACTTATTTATACCTAAAATATAAGAATTAGATAATAAGAACTATCTCTTGCGACCACACACTTTACTCAATACGCGAACACACACCCGACAATTCCTTACTTTACCAAGGGGAACCGACGAGGGGCGGATGAAAACATTGCTATGCCGTAGTCTTGCCTCTCCGGATGTTTCCCCTACACCTACACATAAAACCGGCAAAGGGCGGGTCGTCGTATCAAATAGCGAGACCCTACCCCTTTGCTGGTTAATCTCACCCCACATGCTCACTCACAACACTCTGCAGCGAGACAAAACACTCCCCTACAAAATAGAACACAGGAGAAAAAAAAAAAAAAAAAAAAAAAAAAAAACCTAACCTAACCTAACCTAACCTAACCTAACCTAACCTAACCTAACCTAACCTAACCTAACCTAACCTAACCTAACCTAACCTAACCTAACCTAACCTAACCTAACCTAACCTAACCTAACCTAACCTAACCTAACCTAACCTAACCTAACCTAACCTAACCTAACCTAACCTAACCTAACCTAACCTAACCTAACCTAACCTAACCTAACCTAACCTAACCTAACCTAACCTAACCTAACCTAACCTAACCTAACCTAACCTAACCAGTCGCAGCGCGAACGCCGTACCGCGCGCATCACTTTTATGCCGCTCCGCGTTCAAAAATTCCGAAAAATAGGATATATCAGTGAAACAATCAAGTGTTATATATCAAAATGTGCGCGCTGCGACGCCGCGTGTGACAGTGAAAGAATTTTCAAAATCGGACCAAAATTGGTAAAGTTATTAAAGAAAAACTTTCAGTGAAAAAACTTATGTGTGATTCAAGTGATTCTATCTCCGTAGAACGATCTTTTACCTATAGTTTTTGAACTGCAGTTAGACGCCTTATACCATCCCCCTCCCTTGTGCAAATTTTCGGAATTTTCCTGCGAGTACTTTCAAAGATATCGGACAGTGAAGTGTGCCAAACCCGGATTTTCAAAGTTTAAGACAGTTTTTCTTCATATCTTCCTTCACCTTTCTCCTATATCCTATCTTGGACCCTACATCGATAGCCCTAGGTTAGGGCTACCTCCCAGTCCAATTCTTTAACTTCTTTCTATCATACTCTTCATTTGAGCGGTGCTTTCACCTTCAAAATTCTCACCACGACTTCGGCGCGCTCTCCTGCTTTTAGCAGTTGAGATCCTGAGCCAGTTCCTGCACCATAAGAAGCGCCATTTCATCACGAAGCCGTGGACACCAAGATCATCATCATAGGACAACCGGAAGTGCCTTTAATCAACCAGGACAAAAAGTGAGTTTTGCGCCATACTTTCACCCAGTGATTACTCAGTGACCTTCGGACCTAGAACCTCGGAACCAGCTCTGAAATCATTTTTTGAGGACCCCTGGCCTATATACCAAGAACCAGCCAAATCGATCCAGAAACAAAAAAGTCATTTTCAGAATCAGCGGAAGAAGGTCATAGCTGGTCACCATATAGGTACGAAGTCTGTCTGACAGAATAATCTGGTAGAGGACAACCTCCCGAATCCAACGACACCACTCACGACCTGATCGGAGCAATAACCACTGAATGAGCGAGGTTTTCCTCTTCAACCTTCCCATTCATCATATTCACAAATTTATCCCCACATCATTCACAGTATTTACAATCATTCACGATATTCACAAGTTCGAGATTTTCATTGGTTGGACTTCCGGCCAGTGAATATTTATTGCATCACCCATTGGTTCCAGTTTAACTACCTAAAAATATTTATTTAACTGATAATTGGCCACTTGGCCGACACGTCATCTTACTCGTCCATCCAATTAATATTTATTTGTCATTCCATTGGCCCTCAGCCAAATTATACTCCACCCACTTGACACTAAACTCCACCCACTTGACACTAAACTCCACCCACTTTACACCAAAACTCCACCCACTTTGTTTGGCTCCTCCCACTTTTCCGTGTTAGCCCCGCCCACCCCAAGTTAAGTCCCGCCCCCTTTTACCTTGGCTCCTCCCACTTTTTCCCGGACTTAGCTATTTTAGTGCCCTCTACCCCCCGCTGCCCTTTTCACGAAACCCCTCCCAAACGTCGCCCCACGAAACCTTCCCCCCCCCCCCCCCTCCCCCCACATTCCTTTCCTCACCCCCCCTAAACCTATCTCCGCCGTTACTGGTCCTAGACCCCCCAAATTTGGGTTCGTTAGAACCGGCTTGGGAAGGCCTAGCGATCGGCCCAGGCGGAATCCCCAAATTCCCCCCCGTTTCCCCCCCAGGTTATTTTTAAATTTTCAATAGCCCAAACGTCGCCCCACGAAACCTCCCCCCCCCCCCCTCCCCACATTCCTTTCCTCACCCCCCCTAAACCTATCTCCGCCGTTACTGGTCCTAGACCCCCCAAGTTTGGGTTCGTTAGAACCGGCTTGGGAAGGCCTAGCGATTGGCCCCGGCGGAATCCCCAAATTCCCCCCCGTTTCCCCCCCAAGTTATTTTTAAATTTTCAATAGCCCAAACGTCGCCCCACGAAACCTCCCCCCCCCCCCCACATTCCTTTCCTCACCCCCCCTAAACCTATTTCCGCCGTTACCGGTCCTAGACCCCCCGAGTTTGGGTTCGTTAGAACCGGCTTGGGAAGGCCTAGCGATTGGCCCCGGCGGAATTCCCAAATTCCCCCCCGTTTCCCCCCCAAATCGCTTTTAAATTTCCCATAGCCCAAACGTCACCCCACGAAACCTCCCCCCCCCTACCCCCACATTCCTTTCCTCACCCCCCCTAAACCTATCTCCGTCGTTTCTGGTCCTAGACCCCCCGAGTTTGGGTTCGTTAGAACCGGCTCGGGAGGGCCTAGCGATCTGCTCCGGCGGAATTCCCGAACTCCCTCATTTCTCATTTCCTCTATTCAACCTAAAATGGCGGATCCCCCAGATCCCCCCTCTACATCACGTCCCAACCCCAAACCAGGCTCGGCTCAAAACACCGACATATATCAGGAACTAATAATTGATGAAATGCCAAAGCATATCTACGACTGCAAGTACCCCGAGCGCTTCCCTCGCTTTACCGAAGAAGATATCCCCATAAACAGAAGACTCCTTGCTGACATGATATACCAATATAGCGCCACACTATTCCACGCCATGGTACCTAAAAGTGTCACAGCCAAAGGCAAAAACCGCGTGAAGTGTGTGGCCATGCAGCTGGAAGGACTTTTCGGTATCCTATACAACGAAGAAGAATTTCCGCAGGCGATCACCCAGAACGAACCCGAACCCACACCACCGTCATCCACCGAAATCGACAACAACACTAACCAAGGCCTGAAGGAGGACATTCTACAGTGCGTGAAGAAAGAACTGGACAACCACCTCGCTGCCGTAAACACAATCAAGAACGAACTCATAGCCATACAAAAAGAACTGGTCAAAACCACTTACGCCGCAGTAACTTCCGCCACCGCATCTGCCACCGCTCACCTAACCACGAACAACCACCGCACCGCCAGCCTACCCACACCCGCCAAAGGCACACCCCCTTCCTCTCCTCCTTCATCTCGCCCTGCCATCATTGTTACCCCCACTATCGCTACCAAAACCAAAGAAGAGGCCGTCACCGCACTGAGGAAATCCATTTCCTTCCGTGAAGCCAAGTACGCACCCGTCAAGGTGCAGACCATTTCCAGAGGAAAATTGAGGGTTGAGTTCGACACCGTCGAGCAGCGGGATGACGCCCTCAATCGCCTGCGGACTGCGGAACGCGTCACCGCCGAACCTGCCCGCCGGCTCAGTCCGCTGATAATTTTGAAAGGCGTCACCTGCGACGTCCCGGCGGAAGAACTCCCCTCCATCATTCGCTCACAAAACCCGGACATAGACTCACTCATCACCAACGACTCCGATCTTCAATACCGCTTCAAGAGAAACAACCGGAACCCGGCATTGTATAATGCAGTGCTGCAAGCGTGCCCGAGCGTGTGGCGCCGGATCACGGAGATGGGGAGGGTCTGCGTGGACTACATGCGAGTCCACGCTGAGGACTTCTCTCCGTTTCTTCAGTGCTTCCGATGCCTACAGTTCGGGCACACCAAAGCGAAATGCTCCGCCACCAACATCGCCTGCGCCCACTGCGCCTCCTCGCAGCACACTTTGGACGACTGCCCCGTGAAGGAAGACGCCTCCAAGTCCCAGTGCACCAATTGCGTAAACCACAACACGCGGTTCGGCTCCACCCTCGATACGGCCCACCGAGCAACCTCCCCCACATGTCCACGGCTGAAATCCATGAGAGACAGGATAGGGCAGAGAGTCGACTACGGCTCTTAGCCCTGTCCGCTCCCTCCTGCTACCGGAAGCACCGCACCGGCGTCGACACCATCTGCACCTGCCTGCGAAGACCCAAGCTACTGCACCCTCGATTTATTAGTCATAAGCATCTAACCTTAGAACTGTTAATTCTAAAAGATCTGTTTCACTAATTGTTAACATCTCTCATCACTTACACTATTGAATCACCCTGCTAACCACATTTGTTTATTGTAAATAACTCTATCTTCTTCTCAATCACGCTTTTCTCTATTGTCAAACAATCATAAATTACTTTTGTACACTAGATCTAAGATTAATAAATGATAACCATATCAACTCTGCGACCACACACCTTACTCACTACACTAACTAACACCCATCACTCCCTCACATCCCACAGGGGGGCCGACGAGGGGCGGACGGAAGGGTTGCTACGCGGAAGTCCTGCCCCTCCGGAAGATCCCCCTACACCTACACTACCCCGGCGGAGGGCGGGTTATCGTATCAAATAGCGAGACCTCACCCCTCCGCCGGTCCCTACACCCCACACTAACAATCACCACACCACACAGCGACTCTAATCACTCCCCAACAACCAGAACACAGGCGGAAAAAAAAAAAAAAAAAAAAAAAAAAAAAAAAAAAAACCTAACCTAACCTAACCTAACCCAACCCAACCCAACCCAACCCAACCCAACCCAACCCAACCCAACCCAACCCAACCCAACCCAACCCAACCCAACCCAACCCAACCCAACCCAACCCAACCCAACCCAACCCAACCCAACCCAACCCAACCCAACCCAACCCAACCCAACCCAACCCAACCCAACCCAACCCAACCCAACCCAACCCAACCCAACCCAACCCAACCCAACCCAACCCAACCCAACCCAACCCAACCCAACCCAACCCAACCCAACCCAACCCAACCCAACCCAACCCAACCCAACCCAACCCAACCCAACCCAACCCAACCCAACCCAACCCAACCCAACCCAACCCAACCCAACCCAACCCAACCCAACCCAACCCAACCCAACCCAACCCAACCCAACCCAACCCAACCCAACCCAACCCAACCCAACCCAACCCAACCCAACCCAACCCAACCCAACCCAACCCAACCCAACCCAACCCAACCCAACCCAACCCAACCCAACCCAACCCAACCCAACCCAACCCAACCCAACCCAACCCAACCCAACCCAACCCAACCCAACCCAACCCAACCCAACCCAACCCAACCCAACCCAACCCAACCCAACCCAACCCAACCCAACCCAACCCAACCCAACCCAACCCAACCCAACCCAACCCAACCCAACCCAACCCAACCCAACCCAACCCAACCCAACCCAACCCAACCCAACCCAACCCAACCCAACCCAACCCAACCCAACCCAACCCAACCCAACCCAACCCAACCCAACCCAACCCAACCCAACCCAACCCAACCCAACCCAACCCAACCCAACCCAACCCAACCGTACCCAACCCAACCCAACCCAACCCAACCCAACCCAACCCAACCCAACCCAACCCAACCCAACCCAACCCAACCCAACCTAACCTAACCTAAAAAAAAAAAAAAAAAAAAAAACCCAACCCAACCCAACCAAGGTGGATCCCAGGAACCCAGATCAGACTCCTTCCCTAGCGAGCGCGGGGCCGACATCCGTGGCGCAAGCCAACCTCCAGAGGAAGCAACTAGCAACGCTGTCAAGTCAAAGTCAAGTCAGCCATTGTAGTATTCAATGATGACTTGACCGTAACCCAATGCCCGTCCTTCACCACGACCAACATCACAGTGGTGAAGATCCTGACCGGGACCCGAGATATAGCGGTCATCTCATTCTACTTTGAGCCCGACAAACCCATAGGGCCATACTTGGAGCAACTGGGGAACATAGTCGAAAAACTGGGATCCCGCGACATCCTCATGGGGGGCGACACCAACGCCAAAAGCGTGTGGTGGGGCAGCGGGGACACTGACTCCAGGGGGGAAGCAATGGCAGGGATGCTGGAGGAAAAGGAGTTGCAGGTGCTCAACGACGGCCTGCTGCCGACGTTTGAAACCGTCAGAGGAGGAAGGCTCCTCACGAGCCATATAGACATCACGGCATGCTCGGAGGATCTTTTCAACCTGGTGGAGGAGTGGACAGTGGATACCACGATGGCGAGCTCTGACCACAATGGTATAACGTTTAAAATAAACAGGACAAAAGTAAAATACGAACAAAAAATTACAAAAACAACAAGGAAATATAATACAGAAAAGGCCAACTGGAATCAATTTAACAATAAACTGCAACAAAACACAATAGACAGTAATATAACAGAGGAAAACATAAATGAAATAAAAAACAAAATGGAAATAGATACACTAGTAAATAAATATATAGATATTATCACAAAAACATGTAAAGAGACCATACCAACAATTAAACATAAAAATAACATGAACTTACCATGGTGGCCAAGAGCTCGCCAGAATGAAGAAAGATGTCACCACCAGGAAGAGAAGAATCCGATGTGCAGCGCCGATACGAAGACCCAAGGTCGTCGCTGAGTACCTGCAAGCAAAGGAAAAATATGAACTAGAAGCCAAGAAGGCACTAGTGGAGAGTTGGAAGGAGTTCTGCAAGGTGCAGAACAGGGACAACATCTGGGAGGGAATACACAGGTGTATAGGAAAAGTTAGTAAACAGCATGAAGACCTGCTCCGTCTGATCCGTCAGGATTCTATTGGCGAATGGAGCCGGAGATACGCCGAAGGAGAGACAGCCTCGGTGACGAAGCTGTTCTTTCCGGACGCTGTCGTGGCGCACAAAACTGTTCGCCGGATCGTTCTGGACTGAATCCTCACACAGGTATTCACAGGGCACGGTGGATTCTCCGAGTATTTGAATCGCTTCAAATGCAAGGAGAGTCCAGCGCGCCCATGTGACCCAAACGTGGTAGAGACCGTCCCACATATCTTGATTGATTGCCCCATATACTCTAGGGAAAGATTCGAAATTGAACAAAAAATTGAAATTAATTTAACAAAAGAAAACATACCGAAAATAATAATGGACAAAACAACTTTACATACATTTTTAACATACTGCAAAGAAATAGCGAAAAAGGCAATAAAAAATAATAGGATTTAGAAATAATATACTAGTTATTTATAATATGGTTATTATAGAAGCTAAGTATAGAGTATAGAATAGTAGGAAAATATGTATGTATAAGGTAAAAGTAAGAAATAAGTTGTAAGTATAAAAAACAAAAACAAAACAAAAACAAAAACAAAAACAAAAACAAAAACAAAAACAAAAACAAAAACAAAAACAAAAACAAAAACAAAAACAAAAACAAAAACAAAAACAAAAACAAAAACAAAAACAAAAACAAAAACAAAAACAAAAACAAAAACAAAAACAAAAACAAAAACAAAAACAAAAACAAAAACAAAAACAAAAACAAAAACAAAAACAAAAACAAAAACAAAAACAAAAACAAAAACAAAAACAAAAACAAAAACAAAAACAAAAACAAAAACAAAAACAAAAACAAAAACAAAAACAAAAACAAAAACAAAAACAAAAACAAAAACAAAAACAAAAACAAAAACAAAAACAAAAACAAAAACAAAAACAAAAACAAAAACAAAAACAAAAACAAAAACAAAAACAAAAACAAAAACAAAAACAAAAACAAAAACAAAAACAAAAACAAAAACAAAAACAAAAACAAAAACAAAAACAAAAACAAAAACAAAAACAAAAACAAAAACAAAAACAAAAACAAAAACAAAAACAAAAACAAAAACAAAAACAAAAACAAAAACAAAAACAAAAACAAAAACAAAAACAAAAACAAAAACAAAAACAAAAACAAAAACAAAAACAAAAACAAAAACAAAAACAAAAACAAAAACAAAAACAAAAACAAAAACAAAAACAAAAACAAAAACAAAAACAAAAACAAAAACAAAAACAAAAACAAAAACAAAAACAAAAACAAAAACAAAAACAAAAACAAAAACAAAAACAAAAACAAAAACAAAAACAAAAACAAAAACAAAAACAAAAACAAAAACATTGGTTTTTAAGATTATTGCAACAGTTTTAAAAATAAAAAAAAATTAATTAAGAACATTGTATATAAGAAAAAAATATTTTTTATCGTAAAAAAAGCGTGGGGTGCATGTTTTCAATAGATATAATTATTTTATCGACAGATATAAGTAGAAGGATTATCATTTTGATAATATCTTAAAAAGCACCCCACGCTTTTTTTACAATAAAAAATATTTTTTTCTTATATACAATATTCTTAATTCAATTTTTTAAAAATTTATTTTCAATTTTTTGTTGGGTTTTCTATATAAGGCGTGTTTTTTAGGTTTTTTAAACTATTCTTTATTTTCTACTTTTTAGTTTGGTTTGTCTGTAATGTCTGTCTTATCAACTGTCGATGGTAGGTTTTAGGCCGACATTTATGTATGTATACGAAACAAGACGCAATTACCATAAGAGTCCCTACGCGCATGCGTAATTCGCGCACTAGCCCTCTCTCTTACTCTCGTGCAAAGGATCCGGAACGAAATTAATGAATCCTGGCGAATCTAATCAGGATAATCATATATTTTATCGAATTATTGTATTGTCAACGGTCTTTGACAGGTGTGCAAAATTTGAATGAAATCTGTCAGTTTAAAGTGGGTCAAAATCACGTCTTAAGGAGTCGGTTACAAACATACAAACAAACATACAAACAAACAAACAAACAAACATACAAGTGAAGCTAATATAAAGTGTGTAAAAAAGTATACTCTATCGACGCTTTTTGCCGGAGTACACCAAAATATATCTAATTATAATTTGTCGTTTTCAAAAAAGACATTGTTTTTTGAATT
The DNA here is from genome assembly GCA_030180105.1 of Hyles lineata. Taxonomy (NCBI): domain Eukaryota; kingdom Metazoa; phylum Arthropoda; class Insecta; order Lepidoptera; family Sphingidae; genus Hyles; species Hyles lineata. The sequence continues at coordinate 11,766,241 of JARJEE010000018.1, read as the reverse complement.
GATACTTTTAGATGTGCTGGGGGACAAATTTAATTCCGCATTAGTATTGTTTTCAGACTCAAGAATAAAAAAAATATTGGTACGTTGATGCCGTATCTAGACATTATAATGAAACGATATGCAGTTTTATATTTTTAAATATTTGTTTTATTACTTACGTCACCTGGTAAGGCAGTATGAAGGTTTTATTAATTTGTATATGGTAACGTACTTGGCGCGACTGCCAACAAGTTAACGATGATCACGGGTTCAAATCCCAGGCCACACCTTTGACTTTTCGGATTAATTTCTACATGAAATAAAATCCGCCAACCCACACTAAGCCAGCGGGGTGGACTATATCTTCTTCTATAATATAAAAATGAATCGCAAAATGTGTTGGTAAGCGCATAACTCAACAATGCCTGGACCAATTTGGCCAATTCTTTTTTTAAATGGTTATTAATACTTTATTACTAACAAAAAGTAATGGCGTGCAATATTATTTGGAAAAACAGCATTTTGGTGCTGAAATAAGGGAAGGAATATTGGATGGACAATAAAAAACGCTAAAGTTTTTAATGTCAAAATTTCATAAGGCAATCTTTATATGTACATGTATATGGAGAGACGGGATATAATAGAGTGGAAGGTACGGGAGAGGGCTGGGATAGCTGACAGATTTGATAGGACGAAATGTAAATGCACGTTATAAGACGGGATGGATAATAAAGAGAAAGGACGGGACGAATCGGGAAGAGACTGAACAGACGGATGAGACGGGATTGAGTTTAGGTATACAAGAGTTTCAGCGTTCGGGAAACTTCGCGACGTCTTCTCGTCCAAAATACCTCAGTGCCTAAAATCGAAAGTCTTCGATAGTTGTGTGTTACCAGTGATGACATACGGCACCGAGACGTGGCCTCTCACTGTGGGCCTCATTAAAAAGCTCAAAGTCACTCAACGAGCCATGGAGCGGGCTATGCTCGGTGTTTCCCTACGAGATCGAATCAGAAATGAGGAGATCTGTAGGAGAACCAAGGTTACCGACATAGCCCATAGGATTGGCAACTTGAAGTGGCAGTGGGCCGGGCACATAGCTCGTAGAACAGATGGCCGTTGGGGCCGAAAGGTTCTTGAGTGGAGGCCACGTACAGGCAAGCGAAGTGTCGGACGCCCGCCTACAAGGCGGACGGACGATCTGACTAAGGTTGCAGGAAGTCGCTGGATGCAGGCCGCTTCCAACAGGTCATTGTGGAGATCCTTGGGGGAGACCTATGTTCAGTAGTGGACTTCCTGTGGCTGATATGATGATGATGATGATGATACAAGAGTTTATACGAAAAATAACATGTATTTGGTGTGGAGTGGAATCAAAAAATATATGCACCCAGGCGAAGCTGGGTTGGGCCGCTAGTTACTTATAAAAATATTTTAGTAAAAGTATAGCAGTACTAATTTTAGTAAAAGCTTAGAAATATATTTTTTTCATTTATAATTATATCAAATCCCACAAAAGATATATACCGGTATCCCAAGACTGCTACCGAAAATGAAGCCGGGTGATAGTTTTAGTAACTACAAACACAATGCAACTTAAAATTTTGCTAAGAAACGCGATATTTTTTTTATCATGTTTTAACTATCGTCATTTTTGGGTGGTAAATCCATAGTTTTTGCTAAATCAATAATTTAAACTCTTTTATACCTTTGAGTCTTTATAAATAAAAGGATATACACTATTATTTTACGAAAACAATTATTTACCACCCAAATACGACAATATAAAAAAATATCGCTGTTTTTTCCAAGATTTTCTGTTGCATTGTGTCTGGAGTCGCTTAAACTACCACCCGGCTTCGTTTTCGGTAGCAGTATTGATATACCCTGTTTTATTTGTTTACATGTTGCCTGTTTTGTCTTGACGTCTAAGTGAAATAGAGAAGTATAATTATAATAGGTGTTAGGTTTTAATCAAAAGATATTTAGGGTGTTTGTTTTTTTTCTTTTGCTTATGTGCATAGGGACATGCACATGGTCAGAATGGATGAATGTTAGGTTTTAATTAAAAAATATTTGCAAAAGTACTAGCAAACGCTGAATCGTTTGACATATTAAATGATTGTGTTTGGAATGACACTCTTGGTTACGAGTTTCGACGGCCGTTGCACAAATGTGATTAAAGGGATTTAGTTATCCATTTAAGATAACTTATATTGTGGTATTTAAGATTATATATGTAGTCATTAATGAGATAAACTAGATTTTCTAGTAAACATGTAAATAAAGTGAAAGGTGTAAGTATCAAATGTGTTTTATTAAATAGCTTAAAATAGGAGTAGAATTATTTGTTCGAATGAGTTTATGTTAATCCATGATGTAATGTAAATAATGTTGTTGTAAGATGTTGGTTGTGAGTATTCACTGATGTAGTGGTAAATTAAAGTGCAATAGTGAGTATGTACAAGTTTATTACAATAGTCAACAGTGGCGGCTACTGCACACTCGCGGGGTAGACATGTTGCCAGCCCGCCGCCCGCCGCGACCTCCGCCACGACCACTCAAACACACGCTTCCTATATAAAAATGTGTAAAATTGTCCACGTGTTTAAGTGATCATGGCGCTATCCCCTCTCTCCGCTCGCTCCTCGCACTTATAGCTACTTTATACAGATAATAATCAGAGTCCAGCGTCCGCGTCGTAGCTGCTCTTGTGGCTGCTGTACTGATCTGTAATTAAAACAAGTGTTATTTAGAACTATGTACGCGATGATTTCAATCTGGTAGGGTAATGCGACCGCACTGCTGATGGTACTGGTAAGGCTGCTCGGATAGAGTATCAACTGGTAAGGGATGATATTATTTTACTACTTTTCAATAATTGGAATAACTTGTCAGTTGGGTAATATTTCCTACTACCCTGTTTGTTAATATAATAAAGTAGAGCAAGCGAGGATGTTAGAGCTAGATTTTATCTATATCCTCGTTGGTCTTATCTGACTGTATTATTTAATTCATGAGCAACGGGGTTTGTTGCGCTTTAACTTAATTTTTAAATTCCATTTTAAGTTTATTTGAGGGAAAAGTGTAGTAATTGTTTGTTGCTTCTTAGTGAAGAGCGGCAGCAGTACCGTTTCTGGTGTCTGTGAGCTGCAGACTGCGCAGTATGTCGGCGGGCACGGGCGGCGCGGTGGGCAGGTGGTCGCCGGCGGGGTGGTAGCCGTTCTCGTCGGCCGTGTACGTCACCGAGTAGGTCTGCCCGTCCGCGCCCACGTACGAGTACGAGCCCGCCACCTTCAGCGTCGCCTCGTCCGCCACCGCGCCGCGCACCACTTGACCTGCAACGATACAACAACTGCTCAGATATACTGCACTCATCTTCAACTATAAGAATGTGCCAGCTTGAACCACTTTATAGCTCAAATTATAATAGTTTAAAATATTACTGTATTGGAATTTAAAATTGATTAAGTTTTTATCAGTGCAATGAATCGCGAGTCATTAAATATTAAGTTTCAATATGACCAATACTCTGGCTAGATTTTTCTTAAGCCGGGACACAACAGCGCATTACATTGCTGTTTGGCGGGGGAAATATTCATTGCGGTGGCGGCCTCTTTCATATGAGAGACCTACCACCAGATGAACAAATTAAAAACATATCTATTAACTTTGTTTTTGTTTTTTACTTTCGAGGTCACCATGCACACGGATGCGACACAGTGCCAACAAACTAGATAGACGCTTCATTCACAATCTTAATACCTGTTCTAATTACGTACGTAATAAAATAACAAGTTTGAAGTGCGTATATTAAAAAAATAAGTTGAAGATACAGAATAAAAATAAAAGGGGTAAGTTGCAAGATCGAGTAGAGTCTATGAGAATATACGTTTTAAGTTACGAGACGTTAAAAAATTTAAACTTTAGCATGATTGAGAACATCTAGAATATTTGTAAAAGAGAAATATAATACTATTTTACGCCGGTTCTTACTCTGAACAAAGGCAACGAGGCGCACAATGTAGAAAATATGCAGAACATTTCAGCTAAACACTTTGCAGTATTGTGAATTACTGTCACAGTAAGTGAGTGCTGTGTGATGTATCCCGTATGTATGAGGTATGAATGTGTACTGACCGTCCTGCTCAGCCTTGGTGCCGTCGCTGGTCTCGTACGCGTAGTGATATCCGTCCTGGGAGATGTCGTTCTCGTATCGCAGTATCTGCGCATGCGCGGCGTGGTGGGCGGTGTGGGCGTGCTGGAGCGGCGCCTGCAGGTCTGCGTCGGCGCCGCCGGAGAGACTCGCGCCCGCCGGCAGAGACACGCTGTGGTCGAGCCGCGCGCCGCCGCACACTGTCGCTACTGCCAGGATCACCAGCTGCCGATAGTATTACATGTGGTATTAACATCAACATTTATCGCCGGCCTGTATCAATCTTTCATCCATCTCCGCCCAGTTGCTCTGTGTACGTTATATACAACCAAAACGTGCTCTATATTAATAAGGCGCGATGAAATCAAAATGTAAGTACAATCATTATTTTTATAAATGAAATGGGAACATGCTCCTATAAGTTTGATGAAGTTACAATACAGGGTGAGTAAATAAGCGCGTGTGGTTTTCGATGCCGTGTCGGAGGACGTGGCGGTTGGCAATAGTGCGGCTACCCGGTGCGGCGTAGGACCGCAAGTTAGGAAACGCTTTTTGTTTAGCGACCCAGTACCGACGCTTTGAATAAATATTAAGTCATTTTAGAGTACAATAAATTTTATTAAAATTGTTGGCGGTAATGGTACTATTGTGAAATAACAATGAAGAGTTAGGAAGTTTTGTCAGCATGCTCTATGACATGACATGAACGATGTCACTGCTAACAAATACGAATGCTACCTTATAACCATATATTATAACAACCCCATTGCATTGATATCTTACACCTATGTGTGTGATTATAGTACACGCGACTTCTAAAATACCACACGAAATATAATAGTAGACTAATGAAACCAAATCATCGCTAGTTTAGTAATTGTAATTAAATATAATAACACGGACCGGCTCCTACCCGTGTGTTCACTAAATATCTGCGGAGCACATTACTACGCAAATGGAATCGCTTTAGCAAAATAAACGATGCTAATGTTATTAAGCGTGCGCATAATTGTGGTGACCTTTCTGTGTGACGTCACGATGCAGTGAAAGACTGCTCGGTGGTTGGTCGGGTGGTATCGGGTAACATCGGGTTGTCCTCGGTATTGTAAGGACACGCGGGCTCCTCTAAAGGCGACGAGCAAAGGTCTCTGCCGCGCCTTGCCACGCTGCACTACAACTCCGATCAAAGCTTTAGTTATATTGGTATTGGAACTTGCCGCACCTTTACATCACTTATTGATCCTATGCACTTGTCAGTTGTCAATAGTTTGACGCCATTAAAGGTGGAGCGATGCAACAAGCTTTATTTGTTTGTTGCAGAAATATAGTAGCAATCTCCTGCGTGACTCTATTCATTGTGAATATTACCCGATGTACAATTTCAAGAATACACACAGCATTGCTGTATCTCAACAATTACTGAGTGGCTGATAAATTTACAAATACTAAAGTACCGCCCTTACTATTTCCCCTTATGCCAAGACAAGAGACACGCCTATAGTTCCCTCACATACTAAATACAAGTTAAATATATGTTCTGCTATTCGATAGTTTACCGAACTAGTCGAAGCTAAGACTTTTTATTACATTAATCATATATCTAGAGCTAAAATGATAATGATATTGACAACATTCAACGCACTTTAATATTTCAATGAATGATTAAATGTTAAGGAAATATTTTCAACACAAAAACATTAAACAATCACCAAAATATATTGGTATGTTAAAACGCGCGAAAATAAAAAAAATGCGACGATGTGACACTTTCAGACAAGTCTAGTAAGTAAAATGCAAAGGGAGGCGCGCGGCGAGGATGCTATAGTTATTAGTCGAACGCGGACCGCAGTTTCAGAAAACTATGGTAACTAATTGTACCACACAAGGTTGGATATTCAGATCAGATGTTAAGCTAATAGTAATAGCGTACACGACATGACTGTAGTCATTTGACAAGAATCAAAAGGAATTACTGAAAAAAATACTTGTCACACATAGATTTGCGGTGCGGGGATCGAACCCACGACCTCTTGTTTCAAAACTGGCGTCTAATCAACTGCACCCCGGGGACAATCCCGCCCTAGGTACACAGCACTTGTACGACTAGCTCTTCGATCGAGGAGCTATTCCCGTTATGATGGTATATTGAGATGATCCTGATGATATGAGATGCGCGGGTGGCAAGTGGGTCACGTTGCCAAATGTTTGAGTCGCGACACTGATGCACACTGTCACTCTAATTGATTACAAACACTGTACTAACGTATTTCATGGTAGTGATGTCGGTTCAATGTGCGGCGGCGTGCATCTGCCGCGGTTATATAGCGCCGCCGCGCGCGCGAGGGCGCCGCTCCATACACAGATTCAACGCAGCAAACAAATTCGGCGATTGCGCAGTGTCATGTCTCAAATTGCTATAAATGTTATTGTGTCGTAGGTAAACTACAATTACAAAACTGTATAGAAATGTCATTTTTAAAGTAAAATAGAAAAATGTGATTCGTTTTCAAAAAGTTAATTTTTTAAATTTGCAATATCAGAACATTATTTTTGTAAATTATTCTTAATTTTATGCAAACGTTGCTACATAAATTCCACAATTATTATAATTATGTTAGAATCTTATGTTTTTCAAATTTCAAATATAACGGCAATCCTGCTTCATAGGTTCATAGAAGTAAGAGATACGAAAAATACGAGGATGCACAGACTCATGCGCTCTTTATTAGCTCTCTCGTAGTTAGCATTCATTAAGGGACACTCAAAATTACAATTTTTGTAATCACAGAGTTATAAAATGTGTTACTGGTGGTAGGTCTCTCATGTGAGAAGCCGATTGTGTAGGCACCAACGCAGTTTCTATTTCTATCGCCAAACATCAATGTAAATGCACTGTTGTGCTCCGATTTGAAGGATATTGTAGCCAGAATAACTACTCGATTTTCTTTGGTTTTGCGACTGTTCATAAGCAGTCGTATCGCTTACCATCAGGCGAACGACGCTGCGGCGATGCAATGGATCGGCGGCTTTATACAAATCACGCATCGCAATGTAAATGTTGGGGAAGGAATTCAGAGTGCATATTCGAATGTTGGCTGAATTATTATACTATATTTAATTGGAGGTTTAATTCTGGTTTCATTATGCGCGACCTTGGATCTGTTTGGTCACATCTACGCAGATAATTGCCCAAAGGATGTGTGTACAGTTGAATGTTAATCTCGAGTTGCGTCGTTCATTAGGTGTTTGTGTGTCTGTATGTTCACTGCTGTGATTTGGATGGTGAAGGACTATTTGCGTAATTGATTGAATACGTTTCATAAGGTTCTTCAGTAATTACTAGTAATATTTGTCGCAATGATTTAGGTCATCAGCTCATGCCGATTATCTGAAGTAGAGTGTAGCGCGTGACTTGAGTTCAGTTGACACGAACCTCCTTCATTGTCGCGTTTCAGTGTCGCCTCGTAGCTTCCAGTTTGTTGAGCTTTTTCTTTCTGGTTTGTCTACATAATGATATATTGGATTCCCCACTGGAGCTATTCTCCTACTATAGTAGGGAAAAGAATCAACTTCGTTGCATAAGTAATCAATATTATCATATAATGTAATGTTAATTAAAATTTATATATTTCAAACGAATTAATAATATATTCCTTTGGAGTTACCTACAAATCTATTTTGCTTTCTGTGGTTGTGAATATTATTAAACTGTTAATAATTATAAATTGTTGCCTATGTAGCCATATTTAGTATACCTGGATAGGTTCACTGCCCTGTTTACCTACTTGTTAACTTAATTGTGAACAAATGGTGAAATGCAACCGTTATATTAGGAGTAAATTGAATATGTAAATAAACACGTCACGAAATCAGGCAGTTCATAGTGTAAAGAGATGTTAAGCAACAGATGCAGCGAGATGTGACAATAATAAAGAGCATGTATTAGGTAATTTTGTGAAACAACATAAACAAACAGATTTCAGCAGTATGTGGTGAGTCGCTGCGTCACGTGCAACGACTTCGCATCACTTGTACATCAAGTATCATACATAAACTAACGCTTTTTTCAAGAAGGTATAGGCGGAGATTCTTCTAGTAGCAGGACATCCACGTTTCGCATTGTGTCCCACGATGTGATAGGGGGCGAGCCTATCGCCATCTGTATCTGTGTCAGCCCATATACGTCTCACTGCAGGGCACGGGCCTACTCTACAATCGAGAGTACGATTGAGAGTGGTTAAGCAATATAGTCCACCACGCTGGCCTAGTGATCGCCATACCGGACACTAATTCCTGACTCCGGGCTGATAATGAGAAAAAAATCACTTTGCCCGATCTGGGACAAGTTCTTGAGACCTCATCTTTGCAATCATACTGTAGTGCAACTGCAGCTCCGACGCAGTCAAGTCAATTAGTATTTTGTACGCTAAATAATACTCGTAACCCGCAAAGATTCTCTCGCCTGATTTCGGCCGAAAACCGTATGTGTATGTGTATACCGTGATTTCTATAAGATTATCGTACTCCAATGGTCATTATAAAAAAAGGTTTATATACTCACAATAATCATACCTTAGAGGCGAGAAATTCTCCCCATGTAAATAGTGGTTTAATGTTGAAATCGAAGATACTTTAAGTTTTAAAATCTGTGAGAATATTAGGACTGTAACCTCCATTAAACTAATCCAATTGGGTAGAAATAACTTTGAAAAGGAAGCCGATAGGAGGATTCAGTTGGGCTGGGCAGCATTTAGGAAGTTGTACCATATATTTTCGTCGGATATACCACAGAGCCTAAAGAGTAAAGTGTTCAACCAGTGCGTCCTCCCTGTAATGACGTACGGAGCCGAGACGTGGACACTGACTGTGGGGCTAATCCACAAGTTAAAGGTCGCTCAACGTGCGATGGAAAGAGCTATGCTCGGAGTCTCTCTAAAGGACAAAATTCGAAACGAAGTTATCCGTCAGAGAACCAAGGTAACCGACATAGCTCTGAAAGTTAGTAGGTTGAAGTGGCAATGGGCTGGCCACATATGTCGCAGAACGGATAACCGCTGGAGTAAGCGTGTTCTGGAGTGGAGACCGCGTCTTGGCAAACGTAGCGTGGGACGTCCTCTGGCCAGATGGCGGGATGACTTGCAGAAGAGGGCCGGCAAGAACTGGATGCGTAAAGCTACAGACCGGGCTCTGTGGTGTACCTTGGGAGAGGCCTATGTCCAGCAGTGGACTGCAACGGGCTGATGATGATGATGAACCTCCATTAAATAAAACATATATATTTGAGTCCTAGATGTCTCGGCTTATCGGTTTGTTAAAACCATCGTTGCTGATACACATAACCACCACGACGACGGGCCGAGCCGCGCCATTTCAAAAATCACTTTGATAAACGTCGCCTCGTTTGCAGAATTTGCTTTAGTGCTGTTATGGGGACGTATATTTGTATTTTTTTAATAGTTATACAATAAGACCTTTATCTTTATCTGATCGGAACTGTGTGTAAGTAACAGTGTATGCACTTAATAATCACATTGAGTGCATCTAATGTTACAAATAATGAGTAGTAACTGCCAGTTAGTACATAATTATCATGGCAATTTTGCTCTCTATGCGAAGGCATTCATTGCTTCTCCAGATACTGATCTGCAGTTAGGATAACGATGTGATGTGATGTGTCGTGGAGGAGCAGGTTGCGCCACACTCTACGTGCTGTTCAAGCGCTGCACTGCACATCAAGGACGCACATAATTGTAAGTTTTATTACAATTTGTGTTTCGCCACCGCGTCAAGCATCGCGTGCTGAAATATATTCTCTCAAAACAGCCGCCCACGCGCCCGACGCCTCGGGCAAGGAAGCGATGTAGCGGCGATCAAGTACAAAGCGTCGAGATGTGCAAATTGTATCGGATTCGGTGTCGAAGGTTGTGCGGAAGCTCTACCGCTAACTACTAAAACTATGTTCCGGTATTTGGAAATATATGCATTTCGCTCCAGATAGAGCAACCAGCGACGCGAGATAGTTATCACCATCCGAACTAGTTATGCCGGTATTTTATTCAGCTATACACATGATGAACTGGAAACGTGACACTTATGTGGGTCACTATGTCGGGTCCTTCGAACAAGTTACCTGTTCAAGTGTACTGCAGGGAGCAATCAATCTAGTGGGCGTGGAGGCGGCGGCTACAGCGGATGAGGCAACGGTGTCAGAACGCACGAGTCATTAGGCCAAGTGTAAGTGCGTGCCCTTCGTACAATGTAATGGAATCTGCGATCACAGCATCGTGATTACAGATCATTACGATGTATTAATGTATCGTGCGCTGGTGTTACTTGTATGTCATAATGTACTGGTATACTTGTAGATGGCAAGTACTGGTCGTCACTACGTGTAGTTATTTTATTATTATGTTACAGAAACAGTAGTAGTATAGTGCGGGCACTCGGCAACGCATCGAGTAAATCATATTGTACGTGTAAATTGTAAGAGCTGGTATAACGCGCGGCGCGGCGGCTGATATCTAATAAATTCATTAAATAACACATATTTCGCAATGTTTACCTTAACTATATTCTGCTAAATACTTGACTTCAAATCAAGAGTCACGTGACAATAATCGGCTGCATGCTCTTAAACTTATAAAGTTCATTTCAAACTACACAGAAATATCATCCTTACGACCTTACGAATGAGTTTTGATTTTCCGTTTTTGATGAGGCTCTTCCCAAAACTGAGTTGTAAATGAAAATGATCTTAATAACACGCCAATTAAGATGTATTTTTAAACAACGACATGCGCACAGTGCAAGTAAAGGGCTCATCGAAGGCACTGGTAACTTGCTAATGGCTTAAAAGCTTATTGGTAAAATTCACAAACAAGAAACCTTTAGACGAAAAATATGAAGGGCGATGTAGCGAGCGTCGATCTCACTCACATTACGATATATTATTATGTAGATCACGAGTCAGCGTCTCAGTTTGTGGAGAGCGCTGACGTCGGCAACACGTGCGGGCGCTTGTTGCCGACATGATTCTTTTCTTACAGGCCGCCTGGTTGTGGACGGAACGGTGGGCGGACGGTGTAGTGCACTTTATGTAAACTGAATATTTTGTCAAAATATCGTTATCTCTGTCAACATAACTATGCAAGCTTCCTTGCAATGTTTTGCTTCACCGTTAATAGTACAGTGGCAACAATAAGCTGACCTTCTATCATATATTCATATAGAAAAAAATCAGTGAAATATGGACAGCACTCGTAGTATGCAGGTTTAAATTATTATATAGTCTACTATTGCACTTATTGCTTATTTCCAACATATTGTATTCCTTGCCAGTCAATCCATCATTGATGTCGCTCTACCTCGCTCTGTTTGCAAACGTCCAAGTGACCTACATAATATTTCCGGCCACCTAGTTGTTAGTACTTTCCGTTAACCGAAAATGCATAAAACTCCATAGTATAAGGACACAAATAAAACCAGCACCTGCTAAAAAGCTTAGTACATTGAATTAAAAAGGTGTATTGCTGAAACACTTATTGATATATTTTAAAGGTTATTGTACACTTCATAGGGTTACGATAGGACTGTCAAAACATAATGTTGCCTGCTTATGTAAATGGTGCAATACGATGATTGATAATGAATGGATTGTAACCGCAGGCTAAGTAATGAGCTCGCCATCAGCTTCACTCGACGGCGGTACTACTGCTGTTGTTTTGATTGCATTGTATCGACATCAATCTCAACCGCTGTGTACGAGTACTGTTGGAATAATTGCAAGTGGTCTGAAGATTACTTTTGAAAGGAACGTCGGCAACCAGTAGGCTAATTAATTAAATCTTAACGAGTTGACCTTTACGTCACATGTTGTAGATGATTATTACACAGTGGATGAGCATTAGTGAATGATGTAAAGACGAGGCGGGGAGGGGTTGGGGGTATTACACACTTCGCCTTTAACAACTGATATGCAATCAATTATTTCGTACACCATGTCGGATTAAGTGTTTGTTGCAGATGTTTGTGATAACCGATGATGCATGAACTGTGCTTACTCGTACATTTTCTATATTGCCCAGTTCACTTTTAAAGGGCTATATAATATTCAGCAGTGATGTCAGTTTGGGACGTAATATGTGTGCAGAGGGTTACAATTTTTTTACGCCTCTTGATACAAGAGTAGATCTCAATAGTTTTGTACGTGAAACCTTTGGTTCACGATGCTTGAGCGGTCGCTTATAATCGTCTTTACATAGAGAACCGTTTCCATTTAACCAAATAGTTTGAAAAGGGGGATAGGGAAGCAAGCTGGAAGAAAAAAGGAACAGGATATTGACAGCGTATTGATTGATAGCCTCCGTGGCGCAGTTGCTTAGGTGCCGGCTGTAAACGTGAGGCCGCGAATTCGATCCCCGCACGGATAAAAATATTTGTGTGATCCATTGATATTTGTTTCGGATCTGGGTGTTCGTGAGATGAAGCAGTCTCTCGTAGTTGCTGACACCCACTACACAAGGCTCGATCTTATTGTGGTGTCAACATATGTATGGTGTATTTATTTGTTTATTTATTGGACTCACAGCCAATTTCACATGTCTTATTAAACACAGCATATCTATCGTTTCAAAACCAATTTGAAACTATAACACTTCGATGAGGGCGGCCTATTTGGTATTCAGAATACATTTTAGTATAACACTACTATTTTTAAAATTAATACGCTTTGCTAATGAATTCGTAATTGTCTTTGTTGTTAAATAACTACACGTAGTTTGTTATAATATGACGTCATGAGTTGCGTCGCCGACAATCCATGCGATCATCATATATTTTAACCGAGGATGTGAGTGTGAGACATGTTTTTACATATGATTGTGTTATCCGCGGATTAGAGCAGTCGGCAACAAGCGCTGTGGGAAGCTTTCACTCATTGTCATAATAGCGAGTACGTGCGGCGTAGGTACAGTGGTATATATAATATAACTAGTATACTCTCTGTACCAATAACTATATAATTAAATGGAGGCAGGTACGTGAGCACCTCTAGCTGGATATACTAGTATTACCTACTATAGGCCGCTAATGATAGTATGATAGATACGAGAAACAGGTACTAGAGACCGGAGACGGAGACTATGAGAGACTTTACACCATCATATATTTATCTCAGTGCAGCAATCGATACTGCACCTATACAGTCAGCTTATTAACAAACTGCGCTATGTAGATTGCGGTATGTAATATGAGTACTATATTATAGGAGTGAAGATCATATTGCCCACTAAAGCACACATTTTAATAGCCCAGTTTCAAAAGCAAATATGAATTGGTGTAATATGATTATAAGTCGGCCTCTTGACACTAATTCGGACACTTGTCCTTTATAAAGGGCATATTAGATGAAATCCAATAAATATAAAAGCAAACAAACACCCTAATATGATTAGTGTCATTTGTGAGCTGAAACTATGGCAGTGGCGGAACAAACAAGAAGCGAGCGACATTCGGCAGGAGGAAACGGCCTCAGCGCGTGAGGTCTCGTTAACAATAAACACAAATACTACGAGAATTAACAAATGCATATTGGGCGGGTGATTGATAATGCGGGTATGAGCGCGCCGGCATTGGCGAGGACACACAGCACAGCGCGTGCATCTATAACAAACACTAATATAGTGGGAAAGACTAGTGGACTTACTGGTGGTAGGTCTCTTATATGACAGGCCGCCTGGGTAGGTACCACCGCAATATCTATTTCTCCCGTCCAACAGCAGCGTAAATGCACTGTTGTGTTTCGGATTGAAGGGCATTATAGCCAGAGAAACTACTGGACATATTGAGACTTAATATCTTATATCTTAGGATGGCGGCGGCGATGGAATGAGTATTTCTTTGTAACTCATAGTGCTGTTTGGTTTTGCTACTGCAAAATAAAAACTCTTACATGCTAAGACAAGTATTGCTGTTTTGGATGGCCAGTGACGAATTAGTAAAGTAATTGCTAGTTCCACAGCAAAACTAATTTTTTATGCATTTTTTATATATGTATAGTGTATACAACTCTAATGTTATATTTATGCATGATCTTGAAATTTGTATCCACGCTAAAGTCGAACCTGCAGTCTCTTAATTTATAGCTGGCTTCACTAAATGTGCCAAGACTTTCATAATAAGAACAAACTTAAGCAATATTTTTTTAATAATTACGAGCTTATGAAATGGATTCGAGTGTGATACTCGACATGTGCTACAGTAGTGCAAATGTTTGTATATGAAGTAATCGTGACGTGTACAGTACAGTACAGATGGTCGGATCGAACGGTTATTAGTGACCTAGCGAGGTGCGAGCCGGTCAGCAGGTGCCGCCAATTACCGATAATAAGGTGTTGATGATATTCTACCTTTTCTGGACAATGTTAACTCAAATCAATCAATAACAATACTAGTGTGGTATGATTGGGTCCTTGTCCTTGCATTTGACTGCTACTACTAATAGCCCAATTTTATTGCGGTTAACAAATATTTTAACAAGGAAGGTTGTGCCTTACAAATTATTGTTAAGTTAAAAGATGCGGAATAAAATAATTAATAAACAAACATAATTTTTTTAACAGTAGGTACCTCAATTAAATAAATTTAATTTAATGCTATGTATTCGGATGTAATTTCAGACTGTATTATTGTTTTATTGCTAGTGAAATATACACTTTAATAAACAGTAACAATTTATTCTGTATCAGCCCATATGCGTCCCACTGCAGGGCACGGGCCTACTCTACAATCGACAATACGATTGAGAGTGGTTAGGCCATATAGTCCACCACGCTGGCCTAGTGCGGGTTGGCGGACTTACATACCATAGAAATTCTTATAAACCGCTATGGTATGCAGGTTTCCTCACGATGTTTTCCTTCACCGTTTTAGTGCGTGGTGATTGACTATCAATACACACATGACTCCGAAAAGTCAGAGGTGTGCCCTGGGATTTGAACCCGCGACCACCGTGAACATGTTGGCGGCCGCGTCTGGTCCGTTTACCAACAGGCCACCACGCACTTCAACAATTTATTGCATGGAAGCAATTTACTGATTTTGGTAAAATAAATAATGATTTCAAGTTATCAATTTCTCATGACAGAAACTTTATATCCAGTTTCATGATCGTTTCCATTTGGTATCTGATTGGAATGCGCGGCACAGTTAGTTCTATCTCTAGATCACGAGACAGCCGGCTCACTGCCACGCTGGCTTTGTGTCTCGTCCGCAAAGCGAATCTCATTAGGTATTCATGAATGTCGCGGATTATTCGTACATCTTTTTTATACTATAGTTTTATACTGGCACGACGAAGTAAGCAAAATTCACGTGATAGTAAGTGCAATGAAGTTCAGATAAATCATCTGACTCGAAGTAGCTATCTTCCCCGATATCTCTATATGACGGGTAATTTTGGTTGGCATTATGACGGGTCCGTAACTGCTGTGATCGCTATCCGGCGCTTATATATTATGTTTTATTCTATCACCAGAATAAAATTTGGTTGTATTGTGCTTGGTACTTAGCTGATGGTAGAAATTTTGTAGTCACCCGGTCTGTCCCTGTCACCCGTATGTACAAATGTCGTATTTCCGATTTAGTGTGTCTGTACCCGGTTTTAGGCAGGCAGCATAATTGTGTCGATCGGCGCATGGTCCTTAATGGAAACTCGATACTATCTTTAGATTGCATAACTCTCGATTAGATGCAGAATTATATTAGGTGGTTCTACAGAAGTTTGAATACAACATTTAAACAAGAATACTTAAAAGGCATAAAATCCATCAGTTTTTTACACAGTCGAGGACGAAAGTTAGAATGTTTATCGGTACATATTATACTTTTGTATATAATTTGATGCGTAAAACATGACCATATCAATTTAAATAAATAATGAAACAAATTGAGCTACGAGGTACGTGGGTGCGGCCTCTCCACAGGGTGTTAATAAAATATATTCAACATTATAATAAATAGATACTCCTTGACACACTTCATCGAGATTTCATTTATTTTTCAATCAGCCCCCTATAATATTATATCGAGGTTTTGCAAACAGCACACAAATTTGTACGGCATGTGTCGAAATATTTTAATACTAGCCAGAGTAACCAGACCAGAGGGTTTTTCTGTTCATAACGTCACGTATTCTCATAAACGGGAGCAAAACCACTCGGAAATCTTCATTACTAAGCCCTGAAATGCGCTCATCAGCCCAAGACATATTAAGGCGTTATGTCACTTAACGCCTAGTAGTAGATTATGCAACACTTGCTGGATGGCTTCTCGAATATGAGAATATAGAATTTGTGCTATAAGGGAGCCAAGGAAACAATGTGGCTTTTATAGTTAATAAGATTCCGAATTCCTATGAAGTCGTGCTCATATCGGCCGCCCGAGGATCCCGCGACATTCACAGTGTCAGTGCGACGAGTCAACCGGGTGACATTTCTATAGCGCACGCCATCCGACACCAACTGACAACATTTAAGTGTCAGCCAGCTATAATACCCGCACATGAACAACACGCAATAGCGCTTGTGTCATCAATATTGAGTATTAGACATCATTACACCTCCGCACATAAGGTGAGGTATGAGGGCGCCTACCAATACATTCTGAGATCCAAGCTGCTCACCTGATCATCTGCAATCACCTGCTGACGATGCACCCTGCTGGCTTTAGGACGAGACCCTGGCGACCGACAGATGATATTCATTACTCAGGTGGTGAAGCTCATCGAGAGGCTAATGACAGGTAGCAGCGTCATCATTGGTAGAAACTATTCAATGGCCTTTTCAACTCGCCTGTCAAGCATGCCGAGTATTAGTAAGAATGTTAGGAATATCCAAGAGAGGCCTATGTTCAGCACTGGCCTACTTTTATTTCAAAATTATATTATTATGTAACAACTTTCCGTCTATATCTTCACAATAATGGGTACAGGTGGAGCCATTATCACTTACGGAGCAGGTAATTGAATAGAAGTTTAATGTCATGAAGTAGGAATAAATACCAGAGCGGGCTTCTGATTTTGGATTTCTTTAATCAATAATCTCAAGAGAGGGCTATTGCTTATCTTGGAAATCGAACCTAATAATTCACGGCACGTACACGCTACAACTAGATCGAAATGGAGACTATTTAATAATCAAATATGTTAATATATTCCATGCTCGTTTCCACAATTCAGTGTTTGTGTCGTTCTTGGTGCACAGCTGAGGCGCCACTCGACGTGCGTCGCAGCATCATGCTAATGCCGCTTGTAGGATTATTGGCGATATCTGCGAACTATTTATTTAACAAAGGAATCGCACCAAAATATATACAAATATATTTAGCTAAATGACGTAAACATTTGGGATGTTACTTGCATTCTTATAGGACAAATTGTATTTTTTACCGGTGGCATACTTATTAGTATTACATTCAGATAGAGCAGAGCTCTAGATTTTTTGTATCGTATATCTCGTAGTTGGTTTCCCGTTATCGTCATGTTCTTGGATATCGATTAAGCTTTACATAAATATTTGGGTTGGTAAATTTAGTTCCACAGTTGGATCTTCCATCATGGTCAACCCTTTATTATCGCTGATATGGATCCCTGTTGGACATCCCCGCTACTTGGTGATCAACATATATAATGTATATACAATCGATTAGCCGGGAATGTCATAATGTCTGTTGCATATTAAGCGGGTGATATACTACCCATGCCCACCCACTGGCAGCATGGACAGTTATCAGCAAGTATCGCGTGTGAACCGCGCCACTGCTGTGAAGGTTGTTCGCGCAGCTGCGTGAACTTTCCGCTTGGTGTCGTGACGCATGCCGCATTGTGACTATCGGAAGAGATGCAGTCAGCAACACTCGACACCTCACCGGGTGGTAATTTCGTCACGTCTTGCTCATAGATACTGTATATGTTGCCGCCTGATATCGTTATTATATAATCTAAAAGTTTTTTTGGCATAAATCGTTACTCAGCATGGCGATAAAACATAGTCATGTTCCACTGGTAAATACTAGCGGTTATTTACGTATGAATACCTACACAGCTGAGGAGGGTGGTAGACAGTGTGGGTTCCACTCAATCTGGTAAATTTGAATACGGTTAACAATTGTTTGAAATAACTATATATTGTTTACTTGAAGCCCAGTGATGGCGTCTAGTAAGTTGGTTGTTATTTAGCTCAACCTGTGCAGCGCGGCGCGTGTGGCGCCTGTTACTGCTGACCTTACCGACTCGCTCCGAATCTGCTCGTTAATTGATCCATTAAACGTTATGATTATAATGTACTGGTGTACACCAATCCGATCCACCGCTACGAGATGATTCGTTCGTGATCGTATTATTTTATTACTTCCAAAAATGTTGAAATCCGCTTCATAGCACGGTAGTTTTGTTAATTGATTTTATTTATAGCTCGTATGATCGTTGCGATCGAGGAGAATCATTTTCAAGTGCATACATTTTGAGACAATTTGAACTTCCGCGTTTTGAACACCGACCTAGAACGTTGAATTAAAGGTTACGGTCTAGATTAATGACCGACCGTAGCTACTATGTAAGCAACGGAAGTCAAAGTGGGTATGTCTGTAAATTTTGAACACCATCGGTATATTTTCGGGTTCAGTCATTCGATAGACAACTAGATCGTTTATTAGTTTCGACCGATAGAATATTACACGCAATTTTAAACTTGAAACACACTGAGAATACAATCGGAAATGATAAGCGCATTAAGCATTCAATGTGAACTCTTCATACAAAGGTGTTACAAATGAGCCACGCATGTGTTCATCACGCGATATTGGATAGTACCACGTGGCATTAGTGAGGCAACCCTGTGCGGGTTCAAGGTTCGATGCCGCGCCTGTTTCCTCGAGCATGGAGAGCACTCAACAAACGCACTAATCAACCTGCGTTGCCTCATACAATTAATACGTTTTGTGTGGAGAGCAGCGTAGGTGCAAGACTTTTACTCGCGTTGTTTGCGCCAGTTGTGGTGTAATCCTAAACATTTTCCTGCAAGTGTCTGTCGCTGTCAAATGTAATGGCGTGTTAGAAACGATTAAGACCTTTATTTCCTTGTATGAGTAATATATTGTATTGATAACTTTTGTCAATACGTTTGTATGCAAGAGCCAGACGGTCTCCAAAGCGGAATCGGTTAAGATGCCGGCTGTGAAACATGATAAATGTTTGTGAGATCGAAAAGGTTCTTCCAGTTATTGATACCCACGACACAAGATTTGTCGCTTAGTATCGGAAAAAATAATAATTAAGTTATACTTAGTTAATAAACACTGATTGCCTTGGTGGCGCAGTTGTTCTATGGTACGACTACATAGCTAAAAGTCTCGCGTTAGAATCCCGGCTCGGGCAATGAATGTTCTATTCATTATCAGCCCGGAGTCAGAAATTTGACCTGACCAATATGACGATAGGCTCGCCATCTATGATATTGTGGAATACACTAGGCGAAACGTGGGTGTCTTGGTTAGCCTACCCTTCTGAGAAATAGGCGCTATATATTATATGTATGTAGTCGTAGGTATGTAATACCCACAGCCGTTACGTCATTTGATAAATAATGACGACAGAGTTCAATACACTAATTAAAACATCTTTCGAAAGACGTAAATATTGGTGTGAGGCGACATTTATAGCATTGCATCGGCAGAGGAGCACTGCGACTCCGTGCGTACTTGTTACATGTCTGTAATGAATTATGATATTGCGGACATCGGGGACAAGTCGTCTATGCTGTTTATATGCAACTTAAACTCTAGTCTCTAGCTTATGACCTCTGAATGTATAATACAGTGATATTTATGATCTCAAGAAGGCTAGAAAGTGGACTAGAGAGAGATTAATATATTTGGTTGAGCCCAGGTAATTTGGGACCGATTGTATTTCATAATTAATTAATGATATACTTAGAAGTAATAAAACTAATTACATCACTAAGAGAAGAAACGAGATAATCAATATATAAATTATTTGTTAGGCATGTGGGTGAAGATGAAGCTAATTGTATAAACCATTAACAGCTGGAGAAACTAAGTAGAGCCAATTTACAAAATACCGATACTAATGTAGGGGTCTTTAGTTCTAAAAGGATTTTCTCAATGACTGTTGTGATTATCCTCACATCTAGGATCGACTGCGCGAGGTTATTACTCAGTCGACTTTCAATTAGTTATTGCTTGTTTACTCTGTTACTTAGTTTAAAACCTTGTTGATTTACTCGCGGAACGGTAGATGGCGGCACATGTTAGACGAAATGTTTTTCTATAGTGAAAACAAATAAATAAAAAATCTATGAAAAATATAATTTTAACCACAATTAGACATTTACTATACAGTATACATCCAAATTGATTCGATTGTGTAGTGATGCTCCTGGTTTGATATTTGAATGTAGGTAACATTGATAATACACTATATCTAGATAACATATAAAATATTTTAAGATTGCGTTAACGGCGAAAAAAATTGTAAGAGTTCTTTGAGTACCTACAGCGTAGTACATGATTTAAAAATAGATACAGAAAGAACAGTAAAATTATGTAAAATCAAATCAATAGTATAAAATGGAAGTTCAATTATAACAATTTGCACCTGTTGCGTCTTTATACTTTACGTCAATTCAACATTTTACTTGTTGTTATTTGTGCAGGCGTTTATTTCGGTTTGTAAAAGTAAAAAAGTCTATTTTAGTTAAGTGTACACAGTTCATAGGAGATTATTTTAATGACCCAACATTGCTAGTTGTAATTTTCATTGTATAAAGTAAAGAGCGGGGATAGCGCCAGGTAGAAGCAAAATAACTGTTTAGTCGGGGATTTTCAACAAGTCCGTGTGGAAATTCCTGGATAAAGATGTCCTAAGACAGAAAAGAGAGAGAATTACATTTACAGTTTTGTTTTAATATTATTTCCATTATGTAAATGCAAACCAAACGTATGATATAATTGCTATTGATAACATAGCAGGCGCTTGCAGTACTAACTGCAATGTAGACGAGTTACGATACTAGTTTAATTAATCAGCAGGCACTTTGTGTTGTATCTATAATTAAATCACATTATATATTGGAGTTACTATAAACCACACGTTATAGGATTAAGAATTATGAGCTATATGACTTAAATGTAGCGCACCTTAGTCTTAACATAAAAAATCAAATGAATTCATAATTATATTATGCAAGAAATTCAATTTATAATATACTGGTGCAGTGTTTTGTGAGCAAAAACAATGTTTTTTGGAATCGACTTAGCGAAAGATCAAATACATTGATGGAAAGAGCAGTCTAGTTAATAGATCTTTGACCATATTTGTCTATCTTTCTACCTTCATTTGCAAACATGTAATAACTGTCTTTTAAAGAGCAATGGATTAAACAAAACTTTGGAAGAAAAGATAAAAGGATGTTTAGATATTTTGATAAGCGAGTTTATATCATTAGCTATTTTCTGTATGAATAAGTTACCTAGTACTCTTCAAAAATGGATTCAAACGCTAATAAACAATTGATAAATATACTGCAATGGAACGCACATAGTCTAAAACCAAAACGCAATGAATTCGAATTACTATTGAATAGTGAAAAAGTACAGATTGCTGTTGTGTGCGAAACCTGGTTTAATCAAGAAGACTTGTTTAAAATAAATGGTTACAATATTTACAGAAATGATCGGATGGATGGTTATGGTGGGGTAGCCATCTTTACGCATAGGTCTATTCAGTCTATTCAATGTGAGATTGATTTCCCTAATCGGCAAATACAATTACTACATCTAAAGGTGCACAACTGTGAGAGTATTGAACATATCATTGCCGTTTATTGCCCACCAGGAATACAAACCAGTAAGGGAGATTGGGATAGACTCTTTTCCATATGTGATCAAAAAACATTAATAGCGGGAGATTTTAATGGACACCACCGACACTGGTCATCTAAATCAAATTTAAGGGGCACACAATTAATGGAATCAATATTAGATCATATTTTTTTATATTAAACAATGGATCACCTACAAGAATTAAATATGTCAATAACTTATTACAACAAACCTCCCCTGATATATCTATGATATCTATTGATTCAGCTTTAAGATTTTCTTGGGAAACTATCAGTGAAAACCTAGGGAGCGATCACGTTGTAATAAAAATAAAAACTGATTTGGTTATCCGAGCACCGGTGAAAAACAAAAGAAATTTTAAGAAGGCAGATTGGAAAAGATACAAAGGAAAAGTGGTGGCGCAATTATGCTATATGACATTGCCAGAAGACGATCAATTGGCATATAATGCATTTTTAAATATAATCAACAAAGCCGCGGAGTCTGCGATTCCAACCACAAGAGCCTATAATAATTCTGTTATATCTACGAAATTTACGCCAAAACCATACTGGAATCAACACTTATCCAAAATTATTGCGGAGAGAAGATTAGCTTTATCAAATTTCAGAAGAAACCCTACGCCCCAAAATTTAGAGATATTAAAAAACAAAACTAGTGCCGCTCAAAGAAGTGTAAGGATTGCAAAAATCGAATCCTGGAAAGGATTTTGTAATAATATAGATGGCACTACATCCTCTTCAGAGATGTGGAATAAAATGAAATGGCTCAAGGGATACAAATCTTCAAGAAACATCATAGATTCTGACAAAGCAGAAGAACTCTTATGCAGTATAGCCCCTGATTACACTTCACCCCAAAGACCCAACTTTTTCTCGATAAATTTGCAATTGTGGGGCCCGGTCACGGTACAGGAATTGATAAACTGTGAGAAAAAATCAGACACTGCTCCAGGAACAGACGATGTGTCTTATTCCATGATTAATCACCTACCAATAAAAGCTAAGGTAATACTTGTTTCTCTTTATAATCGGTTTCTTGCGTCTAGTTTCATCCCAGAACAATGGAGAATGATAAGAGTGATTCCAGTACCGAAACCGGGCTCTAATTTAGCTTCCGCATCAGGTATAAGGCCTATTTCCTTATTATCTTGTATCTGTAAGATTTTCCACACAATAATAACACGCCGCCTAGAACGGTTTGTAGAAAAAAATAGATTACTCCCTGAACAGATGACTGGTTTTAGGAGATCCAAATCATGTATGGACAATTTAATAAGATTAGTAACTCAAATTCAGATTGGTTATACCCAAGGCTATTCAACTATAGGCTGCTTTGTCGATATCGACAGCGCCTACAACAATATTAATGTATTTAGTTTGCTCAAAATTATTGATAGTATGAACGTAGGAGCTACTTTATGCAATTACTTATGGGAATTTCTGCATAAAAGACATCTTTTTATAAATACGGTTGAAAATACTTGTTTAAGACGTACTACAGGAGTAGGCATAGCCCAGGGTGACCCCATGTCTCCATTATTATTTAATTTGGCTACTGTTAAGATCTGTAAATATATAAACAATGTCTACATATCTCAGTATGCAGATGACTTTATTGTATATAGTTGCGAAAGTAATTTCAGAAATTCGGCATATAATATTCAAGTTGCGATTAATTGCTTTGAATCATTAGTGAAAGAGCTTGGGTTGAATATCTCATGTACAAAAACTAAATTATGTATTTTCAGTAGAGGTAGAAAAGCACATGACATTAATATTAAGATAAACAATAATCAAACCCAACAATCAGTTTGTGTTAAATATTTGGGTATCTGGTTAGATCAGTCTCTTAAATGGAAGAAACATATAGAATATCTACGCGATAAAACACTCAGATATGTAAATATCCTTAAAGTTTTGGCTGGGACTAAGTGGGGAATCCATCATAAACACCTTAGACGTCTTTACATAGCGATAATTCGGAGCAGACTTGACTATTGTTGTTTCCTCTATGGAAATAGTGCTATGACTCATTTGCAAAAACTTGATAGAGTCCAGAATCATGCAATGAGGATAATTGGTGGTTTTATACGTTCCACTCCAGCGCATGTGATGGAAACTGAGCTATGCCTACCACCATTAGATATTCGCAGATTTTATTTAGCTGGTAAATTCTATGTAAAAGCGAGATCCATTAAAGAAAATCTTACTATCACTGTTTTAAAACAACTATCCGAATTGTCCAGTTACAGTTATTGGAGAAATAAACGCCTCCCCCTTATCTTAGAAGTTCACCGCGAATACAAAAATGTTAAAATTTACTCCAGCAACCCTCTGGATATGTTTTGTTTGGAGACTTGGGTCGGTAAATTTAATACTAATGAACACATTATTTACGACATAGAAGGAATATCTATGGCTAAGAGACATTTTGATCGCATGAAACTGAGGAATTTGTGTGAAAGTTGGCTTAATTCTAAATATGACACTTTTTATCGGATCTTTACAGATGGGTCAAAAGATTTAGATGGCACTGGAGCTGCATTTTTTGATTCTGGCCTTAATATATCCTCTAAATTCCTAATTGATTCCAACATATCAATAATGCACTGTGAGCTCATTGCTATTAGTGAAGCGCTTTCTTATATTGAGAATATAGATCGGAGCAAATTCGTTATACTTTCGGACTCCAAAAGCGGCCTCCAACATTTGGCTCGGCTACCCTCGAGTGTTCGAGGAGACCCGATAGCCTACAAAATTCTGGACTCTATCTGGAAATTGCAAAGGTCTAACAAACATGTCGTAATTCAGTGGATTCCTTCCCACATCGGCATCGTGGGTAATGAGGAGGCAGACAAGGGTGCGAGACAAGCTACAAGCGAAGGAATCTTATTTAATTGTTTACCTTTATGTACTGATGTGCTGATGGACCACAAAACTAAAAATATATTAAAATGGAAGGAATATTTTGATGAACGCTCCCGATTTAAGGGTATTTGGTATAAAACAATCCAATGTCAACCTCCTTATTACCCATGGTTCGAGGAGACCGATCTGAATCGTAAAATTGTTGTCGCATTATTGAGGCTTCGTTCTGGACACATTCCTACTAATAAATTTAAGTATTTGATGGGTCTGTCTGATACACCTAATTGTGAAATTTGTGGTATGGTAGAAGATGTCCAACATGTTTTGGCAGAATGTGTACGGAACGAATCACAACGCATTGAGATGTACCCTACAATTAATGTTGGCAGAATCAACAGTATCTTGGCTTTTCCTTTATCTCGAGAAGCCAGGGTCCTTACAAATTTATATCTGTATTGTTTTGGGGATAACTAATTAATAAGCTTGTACTAAACTGCCGTAACTGTAACGGAAGTGGCATTGTCATTATTGATAAAACTTCCTTAAAATGATGAATAAAAAAAAAAAAAGAGCAATGGATTACATGGGCTCATCAAATCACTAATTGTTGTGTCTGGTATGACCACACATAGCACTGCAATAATTATTACAGGCGCGTTTCTTGAAAATAATTTGTGTATTTTTTTCGAGGCGTAGTTGTTAAGACGCCGCGCCGCCGGTAAATCTAGAGGCTGGGTTTGATAAATTTCTGCGTGATTCACAAATATTTATTCGAAATGTGGATAATGTCCTTCGGAAACTCAAGTGGAAGCTTACGATACAATTACTTTTATAGTCAGTTGCTGTCATAAGTGTGGACAGAGTCGATCAAACGTTTATAGTGTTAAAACATGATTCAATGGTTTATGAGAATGCCGTGAAACCAATATGTTAACATGAATTGGAGGCAACAGTCCGCCACGCGCATCAGTACACATGACCGGCGTTATGTATATTATAATTATTTTACAAGCGATTTATAAGTTCTATGGACTTTGAATTACCAAAGAATGCAATACAATACAATACAATAATTCTTTATTGCACACCAAATTACAGTATTGAGCTTAAATATATGTTATGTTTGGTAATACAATGGGCGGCCTTATCGCTTAAAGCGATATAGAATATTTGAGTGCATGATATCTTTGTATTTATTTTATAAGTGGTAGAACCACGTTGTTGTCAGTCTTGAATCAGCTTTAATGGGCAAGGTTGTCCGGGGCGCTATCACTGTCTCACAGCAAATTGACGTGAAGCGACATCATCGCTGATGCGTTCCCTTCGGTGAGTGAGATTCCGAATGTCCAGTCCCCTCCCGATTTTATGGATCGGCAACACATTTGCAATCCAAAATTTATGGATGTTCATGGGGGATAGAGATCACTTACCATCAGGTGACCTGTTTGCTAGTTTGTCGGTTCGAAGCAAAGAAAAAATCTTAAATATCGCAACGTCGTGACGTGGTAAATCTTATTACGCAGTTTTCAACTCTCACACAAATTGACATCGGGAAAAGCTAAATTAAAATAAACTATTGAAGTGCAGAGAATGCACGTAGCTCACATCCCGTCTCGTTAAAACGCAGCGCCATCTCAAACAACCTATGCATCATTGGAAATTGGTCACAGGACGAATGCAATTAATGCGTGTGAAAGCAACACCTTACTGGTTCTGCTATAGTTATGTATGTTGAAGGTGTTAGTGTGGCATTTGGCATTAGTTTTGTTCCCGGCTGCAGGTGACGCAACACGCTGTCGCCGCGTGAACTGGATGAGACGCGGATGATCTCCGAGCAGGGAGCGTGGGGCGTGCGCAACTAGAAATTCTATTAAGTATTGCGAAACTGAAAGTTCATGGATATTATATTGTGCAGGGGGCCAATACAGCACTGGCACGTGGTTTCATCTGTGTATTTTGTGGCAGCTCTAGTTGTGCGCAGAATCATTGGCAGCTGGTAGATATTCTTGTAGGAATTGCAGCGCTATAGCTTTAACGGAGAAGTAACATTGATTATTGAGTATTTGTCACAATACTTAACTTCACTCGTCGGTAATGGACTACCTCGGTACTGTACTTCTGCATGCCCCTAGAGATATGGGCGTGAGCTTGTGTACCTGTGTTACACGGATGAAAAAAGTTAGCGATAAATTCGTCTGTAAGGGAAGTTATACCCGTTACTCTTACTCTACGATCGACAGCGGCACGGTTTTGACGACTTCAAGTTCAACTTGTAATTTTTTTAACCTACTAACGCAAACGTACATACCTACATTACGCGTTTGTTCTGCTGGGTGTCTCACCCCAAACTTCATTTTGATATATTTCGTAGTGGAAACGAGTTGGTGAGCGCTCGGCGAGGCGAAATATTGTAACATGTTGGAGCTGGCGGCTCACACGGATGTAATTATCCATCTGCTAAACTCGTTCAGCACCGCGATTTATTACAACCTGATTATATTACTCAACACATATATTTTCAATTATCATTATAATTGAATGTACAGAAATTGTAATATTCGTTCATCAATACGATGATGGCAGTTATTGCATATTTGTTCAGGATGCCACAGCAACTGGATGTAGTTTTATCCTACGAATACGAAATTGTTCCGTAATAAAATGTTAGAGTTTTGTGAAAACGGTGTCATGCGTGAAAGTTGTAAAAACTATTTAAGTTATCGAATGATTCCCTTCTGAATTCATTTTGAGCGAAGAAGTCTTGACATTCGACAGAAAAATAGTTGTGAAACTTTCTACGAATAAAGTCGTAAGTAGATTGCCCGACCATGACACAAGCCCCAAATCTGACGGTTTAGAAGTCACAAACTCAACCTAAAGAATATCTAAATAAAGTCCTTGAGCTAAATATTACATCTATCGCTTTGCACTATTACATAAAGACGATTGTGAGAACTACGAGACTATCCTTGTTTTCTTCAAACTCAGGTACATATATGAAAAGTTGCAATAGTGGAAGCCATGACTTGTAATAATATTATTATGATTAGTTAATAGGAAATACCATGGCTTAGTACAATCCTAGTATAAGAGGCAATAGGTCAAGTGTGTATGTGGGCCTTAGCAGATTTCCTCTACAACATTGTGTTGTGTCGTAACCCAATGTAATGTAACACAGCATTTACATTCTACGTAGTGGATAAACGACCTGAGAGCTCCTAAAACCAACATATTGTAAATTGCTACGTCGGTGAAATTATATGTTATCAACAGCATCGGGGTGGTTTGTTCCTCTGCTCTTGCGATTAGGGTCAGTCGTGTATTGTTGCTGCGTGATTTTATCTAACATTCAATACAATTAATTGGTAAAGCATTTGAATTTATTGTAATGTGTGGTTCATGCTCACTGCTTACTGTTCGCATCACACGCGTCGCGAGTATGGTGGTAGCATTTAGTTCCAACAATTAATTAAACAGATTGTGTGGGATTAAAATCAAGGGATATTTATAGGCACATTAACGTGATAGTATCGAACGTTGAGCATTACTGCAACACTGCTGCCGGCCGACATTACACGCGCGCTATAAATCACCAACACAAAAACGTAATGGTGAAATTTTCGTGGAGATTGAAAATTTTGTCGATAATTACTTGCAAAGTTTAACAATCAATCAATGTGATAATTTCGCTTTGCCCAATGCGCTAGTGCCATTTAATGCGGCGATTATTTAGTCGTTAGGGCGAGTTGCGTACCAACACGAGCGGCGACGCGGCTCGCGGGACGCGCTTGCACGCGTATTGTATTGTGCACCGATGGCGCCGCAACGAAATATAATGCATCGTATAATAGTAAATGCTTTCAACTTTAAACTATATGCTGTATGTTCTCTATAGTTATCAGTGACCAGTGGATGCGCTACTTAGGCTGCTCTACACTTGAAATTAGTTGCACTATGCACTTTAATTATTATAGTTCCAGTAGAAAACAAAGCTCCTTATTTAATAAAGAGATGATCAGTCTGTCTCAGAAATAATATTTCTACATATATTGGCCAGTATCTAAATAATGTCACAAACAAATTAAAACATCTACTATACTTGTGACATAATTGATATTAAACGAAAGACTTCATTACAATCTGTTCAGATAATGAGAGCAAAGTATTGCAGGAGAGAGTGTAATGTCTGACGGCCCGCCCCAAGCCGCTAGTGTTTCATGTTGTACTGACATCACCTTCGCAACCGCGCTGTTATCGCATCCTAATAACGTATAATTACCGATCGGAAATTGAATACAACTGAAGCAGAATTCTGTATAATAACCGTCGACGACTTGTAGCGCCGCCCGCCGCGCCGCTGTAAAGTACATCTTCCTGGTTTATTCTGTATGTACACCTCGATTGCTTCATAAATAAACAGTAGTCATTATAGATCAGTGTTATATCAGCTTGTTGAATGGTAATTGTTTCTGCAATTTGGACACGTGTACTCTCTAGGACATAGCATACGATTGTTCCTAAACATAATATGAAATGGACTAGTGGTAGGTCTCTCATATGTGAGAGGCCACCTGAATAGTTACCACCGCAATGTATATTTCTCCCGTCAAACAGCAGTGTAAATGCACTGTTGTGTTTCGGATTGAAGGGCATTGTAGCCAGAGTAACTACTGGACATATTGAGACTTAACATCTTATGTCTCAGGATGGCGAGCGCAGTGCAATGCCAAGCATTGCTTTGTAATTTAAGGTGTTGTTTGGTTTTGCTACTGTTTATGAGCGGTCGTATCGCTTACCATCAGGCGAACGGTATGCTCGTCTCGCTATTCAAAGCAATAAAAAAAAAAACAGCCAACAGCCACATACATAGTCCTGACCCCACACTAAGATCGAGTCTTGCGTCGTGTGCATAAAGAACAACGAGATACTTTTTAGTCTCACTAACACCCAGACTCGAAATTAAATTATTATAATTTTGCGGGCCGCACAAACATATCTCTCGGTGCTGGGATGGAACCCGCGGCCTCTCCACCATTCATGGTGATGTTTCGTTTTGTTTCTATCCTTGAGTGGTCGTATTGATTTCCTTCACGCGAACGGCATGCTCGTATCGCTATTCACTGCTAAAAAGATGTGGGTGCCGCTAGTGGAGCCTTCGCGCTCTCATCGGGAAAAATAGGGTTGAAGGCATGTCCGTGTATGTATGTAAGAGAAATATCAGACTTGATGTTAGAGAAGTTAACGTAAATTCTCACATGAATATTTATTATGATGCCGGAAGAAGAAATTTTGATTAAATCTTACTAAATGTACTGAGACCTTTATCATAGAAATAATTCGAGAATAATGTTATATCGGTGGACTTGATGAAGCGCGGCTTATGAAACGGCCGGTGTCGAGTCGCGACAAGATGGTCTGTCTCTTGGCCAACGTTAATTACACGGTTTACTCGTAGATGCCGAGCGGATTGTGATCGCGAACTACACACAATTTATATAAATAATAGCAAATTAGGATTATCTACTTTATGGAATGTGCACGTACCAGAGTATACGCGTACTTTTAAAATAGATGTTGGAATTTAAGACCAAGAATCGTTTAAACAATTTCGGATATCTTTTCAATTTATTCATTATATTCATTACAATTTATACAATTCTGTATACTGTATCAGTTCATATACGTTCCACTACAGGGCACGGACCTCCTCTACAACCGAGAGGTGTGGTTGATTGGTGTGGTTTGAGTGGATAGGCCATATAGTTCACCACGCTGGCTTAGTAGTGGTTGACTGACTTGACATACCATATACATTCTTACAAATCGCCATGGTTTGCAAGTGTTCTCACAATGATCCTTCGCCGTTATAATGCCTGGTGATTGACTATCAATACAAACATGACTCCGAAAAGTCAGAGGTATGCCTCGGGATAAAATGGGCGTTTTTATACAATTAAAATGTTACTTATTGTTTTGAAAAATACGACATGCAACATCTTATTAGCTGTTACTCTTGTGGTCATTCCTAACAATTTTGAGCTAGCATATACATATGTTAAGCAAGTAGATACACATTGCACAGTCTGTAGTAGTTAGCAGAGAAATACAAACAAATTATGCATGTATTTTACCTCAACATCGTTGCGCTGATGGTTAAATTTGGAGCCGACATTATATATTAATGTATCTGCGCGTCAATGCATCCATCGACCCGAAAAATAACCGAATACCAGACGAAAACTATTGGAAGTTAAAACATCATAAGACCTTGCTTTCCGTATGACTTGATTAGATGATGTTAATTGAAGCGGCGGAGTACGGCGGGCGGCGAGCTCGACACGAACCATCAATATTAGAAGCTACGTAAATGTCAACGAACAAAAACTAGCCTCGATACTCGACAGCGATACCAATCGGAACATCGGCGTCCTTCACAACACACAGCTCGAGGAATGTACAACTATTCATTGGTTGCCATCCGGGACAAAGGTTCATCTAAGTATTGATAAATTGTTTTTGGTTTATCTACTACATTTTTTATTATATGTGTGCCAGTTCTAGTGAAATAATTTAGTTTGAGAGAATTTATTATTGGAATAACTTAAAGCAACCTTTGCTTACATACTCGTAAATCCCGAATTCCTGCTTCGTCATAACACTAAACCGTCGTCGTATAAATTAGTAACTACATGGTGTTGTTCAATAACGGGAAAACCTAAATTGCCCGCTTAGTATTATATGTTTTCCACTGCTAAAACAATAACAAAGAAAAAAGGCAATGAATGTAAAAAATCATCTATAATTAGAACATTTGTCACGATATATTATAATGAACTGATAAACAATTGAGTAATTATTTAAACTGCCAGTATTCTACAATTTTACAGTGAAGTAGACGTTGGTGTTGCGAGCTCGAAGCCTGCCCTGCTCGTTGGCTATAATGCAACTCATAATTGCGGTAAGAATATTTTTCACGGCATTTGTAGGGATAGTCCTTATTTTGAAAACTACTAATATTTCTGAGTTTAATACTTCTCAGCTAAATGGGTAGCAATACAAATACTTTCAAAATGGATCACGACCAACAAACACTATGTCAGTACTAGTGGGCGTCCACAGGTTCAGTCATATCAACTTATTACTTTAGGTCTGTACATTTATTATGGCAACTCTGACCAGTGTTCCGCGGATATGTAGAGTAAACCAGCTGCTGAATTATGGAAGTGCAACACAGTTAGCGACTAATAATATTAATCTTAACATCTGAATATCTTTAACAGTAACCCTTCAATAATATTTTTTCATACTTTAAAATCAACAGTTATTTTTTTCTCTACCAGTGTAATTTTGGATAATATGACTCTCCGTACAAAATTATCAATGTTATTCCAACAGATCTGTTGTCTCCTGTTAGTGGGCAACATTATGGACATCACTGTATCGGTGGTAAACTCTCAAAGAATGCCTCGTTTGGAACCATTATTCGAACAGTATATTAACCACTTACAGAAACAAATGGACACGAGTGAGTTAACAATTTTTTTATTATAATTATAATAATTAACGCCCGAATACTGGAACGCCATTCAAATAATAAGTTGCTCTTAACAGCGCACGGCCCACTTAGCCAGTACATTTAAGCGGAATTAACGCAGTTAAGCCCAACTTATCTTTAAGTAGCGTTCCAGTATTTGGGCGTTAGTCTCGTATCTTTATTCTCTTTTCATGAGTAAATAACACCCAACCTTCGATCAAATATACACTAGATACACAGTTCCCTGTAAATGTTCCTTTAAAAAGTGGCACCGATGCATTGAAACAAAAAAGCAAACAAAAAGATCACATATACCAATTCAATTAACACAAATTCCACCTTATTCCTGGGGCGTAAAGTAGCTTTTCACATAATGTTGTTTAAAGTCTGAATGACACGCCCCCGAAAGTAATAAAATTTTACGACTTTAGTTGGACACCCGTATAAAGGCGCAATGGAGTCGAATGATTACATATTTTTCTATGAATTTACGACAGTGTAATAATTATATTATCTTAAATATGTTGTCCGAATATGTAGTGCATAGAAATATGGAATAGGAGTCACACACACCACGCTCGAATTGTTAGGTTTAAAATTTTCTTCGTCTATTCCTTGCGATATAATTTCACGCCACTTATTCCTTTTTATTGCATTAAGTGTAAATCTGTAAGAAATGTTTCTGATGTTAATTTATAATAAGTATACATTAATTATTACTAGTAATTTAAAAACAATAAAACTATTCCATATATTTTCTGTTCCAAATAATGACACTACTCATCTTTGTCTATTTAAGCGAGTAGAGAGGGACAACTGCGATGCACAGTTTGTTGATTTCAGTTTGCCAAAATTATTTATATTTAATTATTGATACTCAATTTCACATATTTATTAATGTAGAAAGCAAGTACATGGATTATAATTGCCGAAAATATGAAATCCCATGTATTTTAAGCATAGTAAGTGTTTTGTTTTTGCATTTTTTCACAGAGCATTTAGGCACTGTCACAAGCAACGGTCGGTGCGCGACTAAAGGCAAAAGAGTGCTTACTCGAAATTTAAGCACTCTTTTTCGGTGCCATTTTCTAAGCGCTCATGTTGTATCTAGTGTATATTTGATCGAAGCACCCAACAGTCACATATATAGTTCTGCCCCCACACTAAGGTCGAGTATTGTGTCATGGGTATCAGAAACTAAGAGAGACTTTTCGGTCTCACAAACACCCAGACCCGAAAGAAATATTTGTGGGCCACACAAATATTTCTCTCGATGCGGGATCTAACCTACGGCCTCTCGTTTCACAAGCGCCGTCTAACCGTCTACGCCACGGAGGCTGTCTTGTGAGTATATTTCAACTATAAAACTTAGGTTTAAGGGATATTATTTTAATCCATTTACGCCACCGTGCCTAAACGAGGACGGCTACTGAAGTAGCCAAATTTTTTGAATCTAGAAAGTTAAGTTTGCAAGTAAAGTGCATATGCGAAATATAATAGTTGTTCTATGTATTTTATAAAAAATAATAAAAACAATATAAAAAAAAATCGCCAGTTAGTGTTCGTGCGTGTTAATTTGTAATATAGTCGCCTTATTTTATAACAAGCTTCAGCTAAAGGTAATAATTTCTTAAGAATCGCTGTCTTTTTAACTACTGCAATTATGTATTTGTTCTTTTTGCACCATTCTTAGAATCAATTACAATAGATGAAAACATAATAAAAAAGTACAGTAATAATTATCTTGTTTTGTTACTTTAGAATTGTAACACCTAAATTGTTTCAGTACTGGCAGAGAGAAGAAATATTACCGATGGATAGATGAAGAGAATAGCAAGTAATACGTAGCACGAAGTATATTGACACTCGCACATCGCACATATTTACTGATAGACACAGCTGCTTCACAATCGAACATGGCGAGAAAAACAACAGGTACAACTATACCATTGCATACTGGAAATTACAAATGATTCCGAAGACAGTGCTGAAATCATGAATAATATATTATTTATTTATGTCGAATGTATGAAATATATTTTAAAATATCATATTTTTCTGTCAATCGGATTTGTGCAAATACAACTATCATTAAAAATATACAGTCAATAAAAATCTTTGCATTACGATATTATGTTTTTGTTCGTTGTTTGTGCACAGTATAAAACAGATGGGTGTTACTTTAATTCGTTATCTTTTCAATCAGCGTCGTATGAAGATAATTATGCAAAGCGGACAAAAACTGTTCTGCAGTTCACCGATGTTAATTGAAGTTAAAGAATTAATTAATGTCGCAGAGAGGAAACTACGACTCGAGAAACATAGTATAGGATGTCTTTAGGCTTAATGGAATGAGAATATTAACAGAGTAATTAGCGGGAACGGATGTATTGTCTTTAATCAATGAGGCTTGTTATGTTCCAATCATATTTTGAACCCGTAACAGGCTAACTCCGGGGGCATAGTACCCCTTTCTTCCCTCATAATTTTACCTTAGCTTCCCTTTTCTATGAGAGACCGGCAACATAATAATAAGTACCTGCAATCCAAGTGTTGTTGATGTTCACACGTGAAGACTTACAAAAAAAAACTGTTCATTGACCTATGCCATAGAAATAAAACATGTATTACATTGTTGATAGATACATAATTTTATATTAAAAGTAAAGTATCTCGCTCTCAGCACCACAGGTACTCGGTTATCATCTCAGTTTAATTACCCGGTTGGTTTATTCGTGAACTATCTTAATGTTGATAAAGACAAATAAATACATATTCAGCATTTTTCTGTATCTTAAATCCATAAAAATCATAATAAAGTTGCCGTATTATTCTGACTTATATACATACATAATATTTCCGTTGCGCTTGCTTCTGGTTCTAGATGTGCTCGCGAGCTCATTCATACTGGACATAATATACGCGTCTGTACATAAAGTGTAACATACGACGCACGAGCAGACTTGCCACACCGATGCATATCGCCAGATTAGCATGAAACGTGCGCATTACCTACTGTTAAGAACATTAATGTTGATTTACAAATGATTTGCAGAATTGGTTCGGAATGCGTCGCCGTTTTGTACATAGTTTTAGTGGAGAGTCGCTCATCTACAGACAAATATTATTGGGTCACATTTAGCCAAAGGTGCAGTATGACATTTAATGTTAATAGGTTTCGTCAATAATGTGTTAGATGGATAAGTATGTGTCTATGGCCTAAGCCCTCTCAATCGAACTCTTGATTGATGAGGATTTCTTTGCGTAGCAGTGGGCGTCTATCGTCTGATATATTATCCACGTTGATTGATGGAACACGACAGATAATGAAACTATGATGAGAGATGCCGCAAATGTGTGGTATGAGGAAGACATTGGTCGGTGTTATAAAGTGTCGAGATGTGTAGAGATAACATGTCGGAGCTGGTTGTGTGGTGTGTAGTGTGTAGTGAAGGCGGATGCGGCGGCGGCGGTGCGGGAGCTAATGTACTTATCGCTGCGATCTGCGTAAAGTTCACCGGGGCGACGCGACGTGTTACTGACGAGTTAGTTACACTAGCATACTCTACACTTATTGGACTTTACTATCAAAATATCATAATTTTATGTACTTTGCATACATGAATACTGTATTGCTTTACATAGGTATACTAGCTACCCGACCCAGCTTCGCCTGGGTGCATATATTTTTTGATTCCACTCCACACCAAATATATGTTATTTTTCGTATAAACTCTTGTATACCTAAATTTGACGTAGCTATCCTACTATCCGGCTCAATCCCGTCTCATCCTTTCTCTTTATTATCCATCCCGTCTTATAACGTGCATTTACATTTCGTCCTATCTATTTTCTAAGTTGGAACAAATAACACATATCTACAAAATTTCATTGTAATCAGTTCAGTAGTTTAGGAGTCCATCGCGGACAAACAACGTGACACGTGAATCGTATATATTAAGATATTGTAAACCCGAACTTATCGTTCCAACATTTGTATCCTAGAATCTAAGTAAATGTTAAAAGTACTAATCTTCCTTATAATAAAATATAAAAACTCATAAATATGGTTTGATTGATTTTTTGAAACACTACATTAATGAAGTATGTTATTATTTCGTCACACAATAAATATTAATACATAGACAAATTCGATATACATAGGTTGTTTGGTAAATGGGCAGTACTCTTAGTAGTAATGACGATGTTTAAAAATGTGTCGGTTTATGCATATCTGCAGTATATATGTGAAGCGTATCTAATGCTATATTTTAAATGTTTTTCGCCGCACCTCGGCACACTAGCGTCGAGTCCGTCTATTAATCTAAATATTATTTGACTTCATATTTAATCTGACGTTAAAATAAATCATCTCACAAAATGACACAATAATTTAAATGTTACTTACAATTACTTCATAAGGTTTTGTTTTTAAATTCATTATTTTGGGATACTATTACCACCTGTAAACAGCTGTACACGTCATGCTGGCCGGTCACGGTGAATGGGGTGACCAGTAGTATTTTTTGTATATACTTCCATTGAAAATAGTCAGAAAGTAACGCTTGGCACTGTCGGACCGCGTCTTTATGAGAGTTTTTGTGTAGGCGGGAAAAGCTGCTAGTAACGCGGCTGTTTCTAGACAGTAAGGAAAAAATCGACTTTGGTAATAAATTGTAAAACGCACATATTACATTGAGCTTGTGAATTATTTTCAAATCGGTATTACTGTGTTATCATGCAGCTTTGTCGGTGCATCGATGAGTCAGTGGTCACAGGTGACCTTTCCCAGGCAACGCCCAGATCGACCTCACCCCACAACTCATACATACTGGTTTAATGAGCGCAGCCGCGGGCGGAGACTAGTATAAATCAACGCGAGGACGCTTCCACTCGTTAACGCAATTAGCATTAGGAAATAATCTGTATATTACACGCATTTATTGCTCCCAAATGTCTGGTTATTTCTTTTAATTGCGTTGGAGTTGGTCAAAATATACATTTTGACATGAAGTGAGCAGTAATGTCGATTAATTGGCTTGACCGTGGACTAAAATGATTTTACAAACACTATCCCGGAGACGTAATGGTGGAAATAAAATATTATTGATCTTTTCAAACAATTAGGTAATTGAACAAGTCTCTTAATAATGAGCATGTGATCATCGCTATCTATTGAGTGCCATGTTGCTAGAGGAATCTTAGGCGTGTCCCAGTACTATGCAAATTCCACTAATGATAGTCTTGATGATATTTGTATTGCTAGTTTATAGTTTGTACCAAAATAATAATTTGCATTAAAATACAAATAAACCCTTTTCAATGAACAATTCCGTTGGCCCTATACAGAGTTACAGACAAACAATTCGGTAAATATGTTAATATTTTATTTATTTTTTTATTTATTAATCTTTATTGTACACAAACAAAAGGACATAACAATATAAAGAAATAACATATATAAAAGGTACAAAAGGCGGTCTTATCGCTAATAAGCGATCTCTACCAGACAACCTTTGGATGGATATAAAAGAAGGAGAAAGAAAGGGCAGTGTAAAACAAAGATAAGGTACGCTCCAATAGATATAAATTATTAAATCGATAATCAAAAACAATACATATAAATGACATAATTAATACACATACGTAATATAATATATACATATATACATTCATACAATTTATAATAATTACATAAACATCTATAATAATTTATAATTAAACTACAGGTTAAA
This sequence comes from Hyles lineata, assembly GCA_030180105.1. Lineage (NCBI taxonomy): Eukaryota > Metazoa > Arthropoda > Insecta > Lepidoptera > Sphingidae > Hyles > Hyles lineata. The sequence goes on along the minus strand of JARJEE010000018.1, from coordinate 11,728,051 downwards.
AATATATCCGAAAAGAGGAAATAATACCATGCTTTGTCTGTTTAATGAGAAAGGTAGTGTGCTTTTACCAGCTTTTTAAAAGATGACAAGGTTTGTGCCCGTCGCACCACAACAGGAAGAGCGTTCCATAATCGGACAGCTTCAACAGCAAAGGATTTATCAGTAAATGTCGTGGTGTGTACAGGCATTCTCAGCTTAAGGTTCTCCGACGACCTCAGAGACCTCGAATGTGAGTCATGGAGAAAAGTAAAATATGTGCATCGTAATGCCACGTTGTGTGAGACAAGTCACTTATGTAGAAGTATGGTCAAATTACAGACTTATTAATTATGTTAATTATTCATTTTTGCTACTGTTTATTTTAAAATTTATTAATTGGAGCTTTTGTGTCTTTCATACGAATATTTTTGTCAGACAGGAGGTGGTTTGTAAAGTGATATGTGCTAAAAGATTTCACAAAAATAACCAAAATTACCCAGAGTAGTACCTAATAGGCAAAAGTTTACTACGTATTATATATAAAATGCGTAGAAGAAGTTGTACTTATCTTTAAATGTCAAAATATTTATTGACAATCTAAAAATATAATGTACTCAATTATATTTGGCGCAATGTAGCAGCAATATGTATGTAATGAGCAAGGTCGCGGCACAGAGCAAGTTTCCGCGATGTTCGGGAGCCGTGAGAGCGTGTCGATTCGCTACCGAGCGACGCCTGCCAATTAACTCCTTTACTTTTTGCTTTTTTATTTAACATGCTTATAAAGACTATTTTTTTATACATTTCCATTCTTTACGAGGCGTGAAAGTGATAATTATATTATTAACTTTATTAAATTATATTAAATAATATTTTATAATTCATATATAATATTATTATTAGAATTCTCGGTCACTGCTGAATATAAGCGTATCCCAAGAATTTCTACAGCAATTTGCTTTCAGCGAACTACTTCCTGCAAACTTCATTGGATCGTCCGCCCATCTAATGGATAGTAAATAGACGTATATACGTATTCATATACGTCTATTTACTATTCCTTGACTAAAATTATACGAATAAAATCTTTGTGTACATAGATACATAAAAAAACTTACTCTTGCAGGTCTGAATAGCTAGGCAGCAGTTTTATTGTCAGTATATAGTATGGTAAATAGTTCATTACCACGCTGGGTATACATTACAACATAAAATATAAACAGTGTATTGTTAAATATGGAAATCAAATCCCGGACCTCACTGTTTAAACTCGATATTAAAATATTTACCTTCTTTGTTTTACAACCAAAGATGCAACAATGCATTTTAAAACAATGCTGCATATTACTTGTGATTTTATGCAGAATAATATTCAGCAGTGCACTTCCTGCGACCGAAGTTAATGATGATTATAATTAAGCGCAAATTATAGGATGTTATGATGAATTACATCCTTTATGTTTCTAATAAATTAACATTATAAAAGTGAAAAACAATAAATAAATATTACGTAAATAGCATTGTGTATGATGTTATCTGATGATGCGCGTGGGAGTATTGCAATAAATCTCATTAATAGAAAATAATTAAATATGCAATAGTTGCTCATGACAGAACATGGTCACGCCTGTGTTGCTTAAGAGGTAGGCAGCAAATAGCAGTAAAGCTGATGCACCTACACTTTGCCTATGGTGGAATGTTATAATATGTTAGCAATGCTAAGTTATAGCCAAATTGTAGGTAACCCATCCTACGTATTAATGATTCATAAACGAATGTAAATCTATACATCTGAAAACTGTTACTCTTGTAAGCCGACATCGGTAATGGCACGTAGTTTGATCGAAGGGAGCACTGAAGCTCAGCAAGTCTGTTGGATTGTCTGACTAGTCGTGAACTTGCAATAAATTAATCGAATAGGAATTGGAAATAAGTTACACAACTCATTCCGTACAAGATTATGAACTAATGACGTAACATTTCGAATAAGAAGACTTTTCATCTGGGAACCGCAATGGTAATGGATAATTACTTTTATTTTATATTTATTGGAAAACCAACAGCTTACATACATCACAAAAGATAAGAAATATATGGCCATATACAGGCTTTCACGAATATTTGACAGAATGATAGTCAGTAGAAGTAACAGTAAAATAGCATGTCATCGTCGGCTTATATTAATTTAATTCGCGAAGAAAGAAAGACTTAGCAACCTTCGTACCGAAGCAATATTTGTATTAAAAGGGTCCACATCGAATTTTTCGTAGATTTTGTTGAAGTTCTTGCTTACTCGCACTACGTAAGTATTTTTTCTGTAGTTAGAGGAGGCTGGATTGGGACTTGGCTAGGAAGATTGAACCTGATTAATTTACGTGGGATAATTAAGTAAATAATATGGTACAATGTGCCAATTTAACTCATAGTACAATTAACTAAATTCATCCAGATATTACTTGATCAGTATGCAGGATTAAGGCCGAAATGTTTTCACACGTATTTACGATCCTTGCATTGTTATGATTACAAAAAGATTTACATACACTATACAATGCTGACCCGAACGCCTTAAACACCCATAGCTACCTTGGTTTACTTGTAAACACATTTTTGTATGTACTGTAGGCGGTGTTTGTGCGACCTCAAAGCATTCTTCTAACGAGCCTATTGTAATAGTTGGGTATGACGCTAGCGTCTGCTACTCGATATGTATATTGTTACGGGTATAATGTTAATACAATATTTAATAATATAGATGTTATTCCGACAGGCCGATGTAGAAATGTTTGGGTGAAATCTACGTTTAACTATAGACTTGCTGTCACACTTTTCAAGTATTCGTAAGTATCTATAATTGTTCATTGTTTTTTTATTTCAATGAATGGCGAGACGAGCATACCACTCGTCTGATGGTAAGTGATATGACCGCTCATGGACAGTTGCAAACCAAACAAAACCATGAATTACAAAGCCATGCTTGGCATTCCAACGCGCTCGCCGTCTTGAGACTTGCGATGTTATTTTTCAATATGTCCACTAGTTACTCTGGCTACCATTTACTTGAAACCGGAACACAACAGTGCGTTTACATTGCTGTTGGAGAAGGAAATATACATTGCGGTAGTGCCTACCCAGGCGGCCTTTCACATATTATGAGAGACCTAACTACCAATGAATTAAATTGAGTTAATAAAAATCTATAACACTAGAAATACATCTACGTTACTTTCATTTTGAAGTGATAAGGAGAAACGTTGAGATTAAGAAACGGCTATGAGTCTCAGGTAACATTCAACTAAATGAATGGGACAGCAAACCCGACGCTTCACGTCGGCTTTCAGTGCCAATTCCTACAGTAGTGGAAGATGATTAGAGTGCTCTACTATTTTACATTTTCAGTTGGGTCATACAGAACAGCAAATATTTGTTCACACATAATGTACTCGTATAACTTACAAGTGAGTTGCAATTTGTTTACAATAGTTGTTGTATGTTTCAGCGCAGTGTGTAGGCACACGCACCGCGAGTCAGTCTGACATTAACTAATTATATTAATAACATGTTTACATATTCATTAGGCATCACTTACCGCGCTTTAATTACTCACCGTCCCGCGATCTGTTCACGAGGATAGGTTACATACACAATTGACGTGCACTTGGTTAAAATATTAACAAGATTGTTAAGGCTGTGTGACAAATGACACTAGGGTGGAAGAGTATCCGAATAAGGGTTTGGAGACAGAGCAGCGTAAACTATGGTGGAAAACTAGTTATTGTAATGCTAATTGTTATTGTACGAGAGTGAAAAATCGTCTGGATCGGGACGGTTTAATTGCTAGATCTGGCAAACAAGCATGTATATTACCTGGAAAAAGCTGACTTGTATGAATTCTCCATAAATTAGATCGTAAGTGTGTTGCCGGCATTTCGAAATGGAAGGCGAAAAAGACAAGGGAGGAAAGGAGGCACTGGGTTGATTTTCTATAAAAGGTATTCCTGGTTTAGTTAGCAATTTCTATTGTATTCCAATAATAACAATACAGCTATATAACTTTTTATCAAAAAAATATTTGCAGATTACTCTAAATAATAAGAGCTAACGTCTATGCTAGGTACTGTTACTATAAATTAGTATTTGGTTCTTAGCAATCAATCATTCGCAGATGAACTTACCTGAGACAAATCTCCGCGGATACAGCTGTATAATGGATGTGGTCGCGGCATCGCGTCACGACTGCGGTTGATATGGAGCGGTCACCTCCGCGGTATACATCATCTAACCTTTACACCGCCGCGCCTAATAACGCGCCACATATCTTAGTACCTACTGGCAGGCAATTGTTCTAGTGGCTTTTGTTTTATTTGAACTACTTACATATTTTTTTGTTTTTGTATTTCTTTAAATAATAGTCCGCTGGCCAGATTGGTGAAGTAATAGCGTATACCTTGGAAATTTGAGGTCTGGGTTTGCTATGACTTACTCGGATCTGGAATCCGTAATGGTAATAAGAGCTGCGAAATGTGCACCACTAGTGGTATCAGGGGCACTAGCAAAGTTAACTTAAATTAATTACCTCTACTTGTAACCTTATCTCTTTTATATTTCGTTTTCTTATTCTGGCTATTATTCAGCATTAAATTTCCTGAAGTTGATTTTCAGTAATTGTGTAACACGCGCTGTTGAAGTAACCTATCCGCGGGTATTTCTCGCGGTTCCCACACAACAGAATGTGCACAAGCGATCATAATCAAGCCATCAAACACCTGCAAGCAGATGCGGCGGAGGAGTGATCGCATACTGTACGGTGTACGTACACACTACACAGGTTAGGATGCTTGCTGTAGTGACAGACTTGACGGCCGCCCACGCGCGCCGTTAACTTAATGCTTATCGTATCATGTATCTCTTGATATTATTTCCTTTATTATATTGTAATGTGGATTTAATGTTGTTTATGATAGTTTTTTACTTCGATTCTACCTTTAAGGGAAAGCTTAAAAGTCTTTCATAAAATAAGGTTCACAAGATTTGTTGTAATGTGCGTAAATTGTGCTTGGAAAATGTTATGAAAAAAAAAATCAAAAAAGAATTACTTAAAAGTCAATAAACAAAACAATTCATACAAAAAAAAAATTTTTATGTATACTAGAAATTAGCTTTATTGAAACTCTACCAATGCATGTTCGAATTAAGAGTACGGAAGTAATCTTCAGTTTATGCAGCTTTCGTATCACTTATGAACATCATCCCATTATAAGTTTTTTTATTTTATTTTAAAGACCAGCGAATAATTGTTTACGCTGAAACATTTTTATAATATATCTAGGCAATTAACAACGATTTAAGCGTAACAATCTCTTACAGGCTAGTTCAGCATGCACAAAATAGGTAACATACACAAGTAAATTATATTAATAAAAATAGAATAAAATGTTAATTAAACCCAACTAACTAAAATCAGAAATAAGAATATATGGAAGTCCTTAACACGAGAAGTGTAGAGGGGAGGAGGAAAGAACAAGGAAACCAAGAACTCATTAATCGTACAAAATCTAAGACCTAAATTGCTACTTTGCATCGGTTTGCTGTAAAAAAAGAAATCCAAAGGGCTATCAGAACCCATGATGCTTAAAATATAAAGTTGAATGATATAATGAAAATAGAAGCAAATGTAGATGAATCTAGAAAATTTTCGTGTTTACAGAGAGAGACTACATAATTCTTGACATTCACAGACAGCTGACGTAGTCAATAAGATAATCATAACTTAATAAACTGAAGTTTGAAACTTATTCCCCAACAGACGAAACGTAATTCATAAATAATATCTGTAACATTCAGCATACTCTATGTATTAAGCTGCTTAAGATTGCGGAACACAAATAAGGAAGGGAACCTACAACACAGAGGAATTGTATTGAATCATCCGAAATAGCTGTATTATGCATACAATTACATACAAAAAGTGCGATAATGATTCACTACACGATCCTTGACACCCGCGTGGGAGGAACAATGCTTTAGGAATATTAGTCGAAGCAGATGTACGGAATACTACGCTATTACCATGACTGATAGTGGCTAAACGAAGAACTTCGGATCTTTGTTTGTTTTTAAATATAAATGGGACGAAATGCAATATATTTATTTTGATTGTTTTTGTTCGAATACTTATGTGGTATGTACGTAATCTAAAGGTTTGTTAGAAATTCAGTTGTTAAGTAAGTAAGTTTATATTAGTAAAGCATTGTGCTTTAAGATGCAAATTCAAATAAAAGTGTGCTAAATTGGACGTTTTTTAATAAATGCCATCACTTTTCTTCCGTATTTTATTACAGGGCAATATATATAAAGTTTAAAGCATCATAATCATGGGTCATAATATAAAGAACGCTATGAAGTGGGATGAAGCAACGATGATTTGCCCCATAATTACACGTCATATGAAAGATGTAATCTATTGTTAGAGTATGATTGCTTCTGATAACTTGGATTCAAGTGCAAAGTAAACGAAACGATCCCCATATTGGGTGAATTGTAATTAGAATACAAATTGATTTTACATTGAATAGCAACAGAGCGGCATTCCATTACCAACACAAATCATTTGATTGTACGAGAGATATCAACTGTCGATCAACACTATTAATATGCACACAGATTCCTGCAAATACCGAGGCTTTACAGTAACAATATTAGAAGAGACAATTTGTTTTTTTTTAAGATTTATTAAGGGGGGCCTATGTTCAGCAGTCAACTACCTTTGGCTGATGGATGGATGGATCTTTTCAAGAGTAGATCTGTGAAAGTTCTAATTATAAATCTGGCTGTGGGTGAAAAGTCGAGTACTGTTTGAGTTACGAGCGACGGTCCGATATTTTTTCTGTAATATGTAATGCCTAAACAATCATTAGTATTTTGTAAAATGAGGAAACCGTTTTGTAGACACATAGGTATTATCTGTCGTAGGTGTTTGGCGTATTTCATAGAATCATAAAACACGATCTCTGAACCAGTGTACCGTTCAGTTGTCGAAAAAAATATTAATAAGTAGTTAAGTGACAGAAGTAACCACAAAGTTTATGAAATATGGGTACAATGAAATAGTAAATTATTTATTTTTTATTGTATGTTTAACTTAATAAATTACTTGGAGTTAATATTACATCGATTTTAATGAAGTTAATAAAATTATAACAAAAAACTATAATATAATATTTTCCTTTTATACCATCTCATTGCAAAAAAATCTCAGATGTAACGCAACAAAAAATGTAATCAAATATAAATAGATAAACGAGTTACTAATGGCGCTCAAAATACTAACATCGAATTTAAAATGATGTTCGTTAGTATCTAATGAGTGGATTTAGCGGGAACTTGCGGCGCGGGGGCGGGGGGACGTGTTGTAGGGAGGGGTAGGAAAAACAACTGCGTATAATAATGAATTCGTTTGCTTATAATTATTGTTCATGTAATTGCCTGAAGATGCGCAGTAATTGCGGCTCGCGCGTGAATTATGAATTTTTCGTCATCACATTACGATTATTACACCGAAACCTTGGTGTCAGCTGTTTAGATGTTAATTTTGTTATACTTATTGTTACGGAAACATGTGTAAAGAATGTTTAATCTCCGTAATACGCTACATACTTGAGAGCGTGTAATGTTGCATATAGTGGAGATATTCCATAGAAATGATTAACATTGCCTGATGTAGACAAATAGGTACTTATATATAGGTACTAGTAATGGCTACATATTAAAAACGAATTAAAAAAATCTGTTAAATAGGAAAATCAAAGGTAGGTTTGATAATATTGAATTAAGTATGATTTTTATTTCGTAGTTTCAGGATTCAATCTTGCTACCTTTTTGATTTGAGCTGAAGTGTTCTAGAGTATTCCGTTGCATCATATGACTTTATTGTAGTAATAATGGCATTTATCTGACCCGTGTCACAAAGGTGATGAGCGAAAGCCCGCGGTGGGTTGAAACTGCAATTGCTTGAGGACCACATATTACATATTACTTCCATTGAATTAATTTTGTTAGTAATTATTACTGTTGATTGAAAAAAGTCAATCAATAATAATTGATCAATAATTTAATTCATAATTATTTATTATACATCATTATTTTTTTCGTTATTTTGGTGTTACAAAAATAAAGCTGAAGTAATTATCAAGGTTGAACTGTTTATTTTAATGATATAGAATAATGTACAAACGGAATAATAAGCTTACACACAAAAATGTTGCATGTAATTACAGCGGCGAGCTCAAGATGTGCGAAGCTATTATCTGTCATTATTTGTATCGATCGATGTAAAAACACGGAGGCGGTTTTTGTTTGTGCAAAGCGTTATTTATATTTCTTACGGTGTCATCTTGACGAAATTAAGACTAGAAGAGTAAAGTATAATTATTGTGTTGTATCTGAATTGCAAATCTTGCAACTTTTCTTATTCTTAATATACTGCAAAAAAGCAAGCTATTCACCCGTCGGAAAGTGATAATCATCGGCTATTAATACTCACAATACTTTATGATGGTTAAAGGTAAACAATGTGAAGGGCATCAGGGGTTATGTGGCTACTTGGAATTTCCTTAACCGAATAAGATGCGGCGCCGAAAGTATCCGTCAGTTTTTTGTGCACGCGGACAATAATTTATTGCTAATTCCTCCCATTAATTTTGATATTTAATGAGGCTTACTACACTTCAGTGATCGGTGTCATCAGAATGCGTGCCGATGTCTTTCTGTGTGATGATACATTATTATTTTTTATACCTGTTGATGACGAGGCGAGCATGCCGTTCACATGATGGTAAGCGGTACGACCGTTCATGAACAGTAGTAAAACTAAACAACACTTTAAAATACGAAGCAATGCTTGGCATTCCACTGCCCACGCAATCCTGACACATAAGATGTTAAGTCTCAATATGTCCAGTATTTACTCTGGCTACAATATCCTTTAAACTGAAAGATAACAGTGCATTAACATTGCTGTTGTTAGCGGAAGAAATAAACATTGCGGTGGTACCTACCCAGGCGGACTCTCACATATGAGAGATCTATCTCCAGTAAAACTCTTGGTACTCTTAAATAATATTTTACGAAAAGCCACAGGCAAAATGTATAGTAGAGAGTTAAGTAGATAACAAATTATCTCTGTAGAGGTTGTACACATATTGTAAAACTATTTATTAGAATCTTCCGCATACGAACGAAATACGGCAAGGACAGCCTTCGACAGCTCTACCAATAAAAAACAGTAATAAGAGCACAGTCGAATAGAAAGTATGCTTGTACTAATAACTGGATTATGAAGATGCCCTAGATGTTTTAGGAATAATAGCACTTGCAGGATATTTGTCGTAGTAATAAAATCTAACAAGAAATGACCTAATATACATCAAAGTGATAAAAATTTGGCTGTAAAATGCAATGCAGTAGCTTCGACCATCACGCCGAGGATAAGTTTTGTTAGACATGTCAAAATGTCTAGCTATACTTCGTATAAGTTGTACCGGTATAGATAAAGTAGAGACTTTCCGATTTGAAATTGAAATCGGCAGTTGAAGTTAATAACAGCTTCACAAGGTGCTTAGTAAGCTTTATGCACAAGGATCTAATCAGACAATAAAGTTGTAAAAATAACGTCCTTATTTTATTCATTACACAAATATATGCATCAAAACAAAAATAAACTAAAGCTCGTCCGTATTCGATTATTTTCGAGAATGCCTCTTTCGTGCTATTTATTTTACACCTGAAACATTGTTATTTTTAATGGATTAAATAACAATAACTTTAAATCGTCAGGATGGTTAATCATTGTTGCGTTATTTCATAAATTTTACGAATATCGAAGTTTATAAGAGAGAGCAAGGTAATCGGGCGGAAAAAGTCTGATTTTAAATAATAAATAAATAAAATAAATACACCCAACAGTCACATACATTGTACTGACCCCACACTAAGATCGAGTCTTGTGTCGTGGGTATTAGGAACTACGAGAGACTCTTCAGTCTCACAAACACCCAGACCCGAAACAAACACTTGGGGTTCACACAATTTTTTTTTTCGGTGCAGGGATGCAACCTGCTGCCTGTCGTTTCGCAGTCGACGTCTAACCAAATGCGCCATGGAGGCTGTAGAAATATACGATACTTACGGGTGGTGGTTTCTCATATGTGAGAGGCCATCTGGGTGGGTACCACCGCAGTGTCTATTTCTCCCGTCAAACAGCAGTGTAAACGCACTGTTGTGTTTCGGGTTGAAGGGCATTGTTGCCAGAGTAACTACTGGACATATTGAGACTTAACATCTTATGTCTCAGGATGGCGAGCGCAGTGGAATGTGAGTGAATGCCTAGCATTGCTTTGTAATTCAAGGTGTTGTTTGGTTTTGCTACTGTTCATGAGCGGTCGTATCGCTTACCATCAGGCGAACGGCATGCTCGTCTCGCCATTCATAGCAATAAAAAAAAACGATATTCGTATCCACCCGGATAACCACTACTATACGTGGTGGTGCAGAGATTTTCATAGTTTTCATATTCAACAGGCTTATGCCTGTATTAAACCAAATCAGCATATTGTTTCAGAGGTAACAATCGATCGCCTTTAGACCATATTCCAATTGACTCATACTTACATGCATAAGCTCACGCCTTTTACTCAGAAGGGGTAGGCAGACGTGTTACCAGGATACCCACTTTCCGCTTTGAGGGTTCCGTTTCACTATTGGATAGGGTGCGAGCCTTGACCACGGGCTGTTAACGAATAGAAAAACCCAATATCACTTTGCCGAATCCGGGATTCGAATCCAAGTTCTCAGTGTCATAATATTAGTACAACTGCGTCACCGAAGCAGTAATTATTATTCTTTTTGAATTTCACAAAACGTATCTTAATTTACTTTGTTTTTTTTTACAATTACTATAAAGCATTTATTAATATCGAAGGCTACAAACACCTGAGCAACAGCGTGGACCCGTCTCACCTGGTTACATAACCACGGGATCATCAATCTTCCGCCGCTAGCGTTGAGCGCAGATCCTTATCATGTCGTCCCCTGTCCACCGACCACGCGTTAATTACTATTTTTTACACACTATCGATATAGATTTTCGCAACACTTCGTAGGGTCCGGTACAGTCATACATAAAACACTATATAGGAAAGGTACAGTGACGAAATAAGCTCTTTAAGGTGCGGATATAGGCTGGCGGATTGTGTATTATCGTAATCTCAATATTTTATGAATGGAATTCGCTTGCGAACTGTAATCTAAATTATTCGCAGCATATATGTCGAACATTTTGGAAAACATATTCAGTTCAGTTTTCCTATTGCTTTCGTATTATTGAAATGGTTAGAAGCACTCTAAATAATAATCTCCTATCACATGCATACATACACATGTCACACATATAGCAATCTACATATTTCGGCGCTCATGTGTTTAGCTGTTGGACACTGACACTCTTCCTATATAACGTATAGGAGCTTAGAGTAGACATCGGTTTAAATAACATGCTGTAAGTAATCTTCATATGATAAAAATTGAATTTCATAAATAATAAATGAGCTATCAATACTTTATCAAGAGAAGGGAGGTTGTCGATCTATGGATTTCTAAGACATTCCTATTACGAAGTTTTTGCAAGATAAGCTAACGATCTTATTGAACTTAGGTTAAAATGCCTACGCGTCAATTGTTATACTGTGTAAGTTTAGCCGCTTGTAAAATGTCATATAAGTTACCCCGGGAATTAAGTTTATTCAGGATAAATTCGGCATGGCATAATAACTCTTGTCACATCTTGACTCGGAAATAATTGCTTCACAAACTGCGCACGCTACGAGTGACACCGCTTTTGATTCCCTCCGTGATACAGATGTAAGCTGTGTAATGGGCGCTAGTAATTTTGAATAATATTGCTTGCAATGACAAAGGCACAATGAAGACCCTTTTTCTAAAAAAATGCGAAAATATAATGCATATTTTTAAAAGTGTAGTACAGAAAAAGTGCTTTCATAGCAGGTTTTAGTATCTAACTAATTTTGTCATTGTAAATACAAAAAAGACACATGAAGTTTTAAAATGCTTAATTTGTCAAATGTGGTTCCACAACAATAGGTTAATTCGGTGTCGCAATAAACATTCATCGATAACGCATGTAAAGGTTTTCCTCAGCACGCGACTCTGATCTTTGGTTTAATCAACCGATCTTTACAACGCCTCATACAGTTACTATGCGCTATTGCTAACTTAATTTAGTGAATATCTGGATAATATATCTTTTGTATATTCATAGTCTGAAATATGTGCTGAAACATAATAAACATAAACAAAGTGTAGGTTGTAGTTACACGACAGTTACAAAACCTTCAAACCTTATCAATATGCATTTTTTCAAAGCTAGACAAACCCGGAAATAGGTTATCAACAAAAAGCATCAGTAACATAAAAGTGAACGTCCGAAACTAGATCTCATAAAACAAAAAAATGTTCTCAAGTTCCTCGCTGATGTGGAGATCCTAGCTGTGCTGTTGGCATCGTGTAGTTTGGTGCGCCATCCTCCGGCCTTGACACTGAGGGTCCGCAGACACGTATATAAGCGCGGCGCGGCACACTGATCGACATTCCTCCCTCGCCATTACCCGCAGCAACATGAAATTGGTACGTCTCTTTGTGTTCCGAGCTGCCGGCTCTCGTGTCGTGACGCTTCTTGCGATATCCATTCCGATTTTGCACATTTCTCTCATTTCATAATTTTTTCCTGGTTCTGAAGTAATTCACGTCTGGTGAGGTATCCAGATGCCATTACTAAAAACTCAATTAATACCAGTACTATTAACACCTGTTCGAATGCTACGGAATTACTTGAAACCTAAAATCAATATTAATATTATTGAATATTTTCAGAAGGAATAATTCCCAATTGATTTTTAATTTTTATAAAATTATTTATGTATTTTCTTACATTCGAACTTGTACTTTCATCCATAACACGCATCAGAATCCGCGCATCGTTGTTATAATTTCTTAATAAAATAATTGTTTCATATTTATAAAATTCATTGTGGATTAACGGGGCTTATTAATCTACAACGTTCTACTAGAGGTTGGCTCAACAAAGCTTTATGTCTAATTAATTGTTCCATTAAATATCAAACTGTGCGTACCATATAGTGATCAAGATTTTCCATGCGTCTGATCGAATAAGTTGTAATTATACTCGTAGCCAATCATGATATAGATTCAACGACGCGATGTTTGTTGAAATTACTGTTTAAGCTAATATTACTATCGCTGGTTTTTAATATCAAGAGTTAGAGTATTTAGTATGTATTATCAAAAAATCCTTCTAAAATTGTTGCCTTTAATTATTTAAATCTTATTATAATTTCCTAATTAATTCTACGAAATAATCCTTAATGTAAATCTATCCGCATCGATATATTGGCACCTAATATTATAACCGTTAAAGTTGATCCCCGATCTTTCAAAATGTAGCTGTTTAACATTTCCTTATGATGGGTTCCATACAGCGACAGCATCAAGTTCCAAGTATTGTTACCCTATCTACTTCCCCAGCGGAAAGCTCTAAAGCTTTTCTCAGATATAGTTTTATTGTTTACATATCTTTCAATGGTTTTATATAAGTGCGCACCAAGCTATAAGACCCCTTATAATACTGACCAAAATTATCGAATATTGTTTTGGAAATTTGCATGTTTACTGACATCTAATGCAAAGCTTTATATCATCGCTGGATGCACATTTCATCCAACAAGTAGCTATTGAATCCTTGGGATTATATTCAGACAACGACGACAGTGCCATACATTGTATTGTGCACTATACCGCGTAGGTTTTCCAGAAGATCCCTATTAAACCCCTGCGACATTGTGTTCAACAGTGGATTTAAAGTACTATGATGAGAGTGTTTCGTGCAGTATCACACAGTAAAGCTTACTTCCAGATGGTATTCATGGGACATTACGTTGAGCAGTGTTCTTCCTGTACCTTGATGACAGTATATCTTTTGTTCCAGATGGTATTGTGTGCGTTGGTGTCCGCATGCGCGGCGGGCGCGCTGCCTCCCTACGTGCCGCCGCAGTTCCGCGCGGCACCAGCCTACTACGACCCGCGGCCGCGCGCCTCGCTCGAGAAGAACGCTGCCATCCTCCGATCTGAATCGGAGGTCAACGAGAACGGATTCCGATACGCTTATGACACCGAGAATGGTGAGTACAATATGCTTTTTTGTCTAGTTAATAGGTTTTACGATTTGTTGTATCAAATATCTTCTAATCGAAAAATATTTCCATTTTGAGTTTATGTTAGCTTTCCTGTTCAATAACAACTAAAAGAAATGCATTAACCATTATAATTAGTAGCTAAGAAAAAATAATAATTTGAAAGATGCGAAACAGTAAAACTTGTCTATAAAATTGTAGCTTGCGTGGCTCTCATTGATTTCGGCGTATAATACAAGACTTGTTATCTTATAATACGATCTGGATTATATTATGTGTGAAAATTACGTGTATCTATAATGATCAAATACTTCGTCAAGCCAGCCACAAACACATCCTCCAGTTATAACCCTCCTCAATCCCGCAGGTATCTCAGCGGAGGCAGCGGGAGTGGAAGCGGACGGCATCCAGTCGCAGGGCGGGTTCCAGTACACGGGCGACGACGGGCAGGTGTACGCGGTGCGCTACACCGCCGACGCCAACGGGTTCCAGCCGCAGGGCGCGCACCTGCCCACCCCGCCGCCCATCCCAGAAGCCATCGCCAAGTCGCTCGCCGAGAACGCCAGGGATGAGGCCGCCGGGATCTACGACGACGGTGAGATAACTACACACATTTGAATAGATAGATAAATAGATAACAGTTTCTTGTTCACCACATATGACATAAAAATAAACAGTTTAAATTATTTTGAAATAGTATTACAACTGGCGGAATATTCACTTCTGCTTCCCACTCTATAATCGAAAGCTTGTTTAAAGGTTAGGGCGTAGAATACCACCAGAACAATAAATAACGTAATACCTAAATATGGTTAGATATGTGGACACCTTGGATTACACTACATTTACCATTTGGTTCATTGTAGTCTCTTTTTCGTGCCAAAATATAAAACAAATATCAACACGATCCTCCTTTGCGATTGAGACGTGACGATCGCCAGGAAGTGCTAAATAAGTTAAGCCTCGTTTTACTCGTCTCGTCATTCTTGGTGATAAAAAGTAACGGGCTTAGATTAAACTGGCTATTCCGGGTTGGCTGATTCCTCATTCATATTCAATTCTTGTGGAAAATTGATACATTTGAATCCTTTGCAACGTTTTCTGTAACAGTTAAAGAGAATATAATTTCTTACGAAAACGTATTATGCAACTCAAAAATCAAAGGCACTTTGGGTTCGAACTTATGATCCTACTTTTGTCAATACAGTTGGCAAGAAGACTCTCTCTCACGTACGCCGGTAAAATCTTAATATAATGGTTATTGATGTTGGCAATTTGTGCAGTATTAAGAGTAACATTTATCGGAAAGCTCGGGATCGGCGATTAAGGCCACATGCAATAGCGCATGTTTCTATACTTAAATGTCAAAATTATTTTAAGAATCAAAATATTTGACGCCTCCATCCAAATTGCGCAAGCTAATGCCATAGTCGTGAAAAAATGGTAACATAAATTACAGCGGTGGCGCGCAATTTAGTCGCATTCATTGGAATTAGCGAGATGAATGGGCACTGAAATGACAGGCCAAACGTAACGAACACAAAACTATTTTCAGCGAACTAGTGGTGAAATAAATTTAAAATAAAAGTTAGTCTTTTTTGGTTTCTCTTTGCGGTAAAGTATACTCGTATTTTAAGTTACGCGATTAGTTTTCCTGCATAACCCGTCTCTGCAATTTGGCACTGTGATTGTGTCATAATTATTCCATTTTTAGACGCGCAAATGTCACACTAAACTTTATTTTTATCAAATTGTGATCAATTTATCTAAATCAGTGATCATAGCCATAAACATTCGAGCATTACAGTCCCTCATTTCGATCGTATCATAAGATACATATCAGTGTTTGAGCAACAGTCACCCTAATTCTGATCCTCTCATCAGACAAATATGCTCAAAATAGTTTGGCAACTCACAAGTCTAATTTCTCAGCGCCCTGCACATTCCTGGCCACCTCGCGGGCGCGTTATCGTGAAGGTAGATAATTTGCTGCGCCCACCGCGTTGTATCTCGGTATTTAGGCCGCTAATCATCATACGTGCATAATCTTTGTAGTCTGCTACATTATGCTAATGTAATTTATTCTGCTATCGAACTATGAAAGCCTACGGATTTCTTTTATTTCAACATTAGCAAATGGATCTTGTAAGGATATAAAACGATTGTTTGCAAATAGAATTAGTTGTGTGGAGATTATGATTTTATATTTATCTGTTAGTTTAATATATCTAAATCATTACTTTAGTTATAATCAAGAATGAAAATTATAAATTTTTATCGACGATCAAAAGTAAGAAGAAAGTACTGTAGAAGTGCAATAATGACTTAGCGCATAATTGTAGATTGTTAATAAACACTTTGTTTTGTTGCGCAGAAGTTAATTTTATGGAATGGCTGTCATTAACCTTTCAGTTTAATAATGTTGTTATAAATTCTGCCATCAATCTTGTACCGTTTTGTAAGCTCCGGTTTAGGTATCACGTAGGACTGAGCCCAATTATTATCTACACAAGAGGTCAATTATGTGCAATACAAATAATTTAGGTTGGACAAAAGACATGTTCTTATTAGCCATAGCATATACTATGTACACAGGCTCATTCTTGTATCTGTAAAGAGTCGTCATACATACAATGCCACCTATAGCTTGCTTCAAAAGGGCGTAAATCATAAGATACTGCTTCGGTAGCTCAGTTGTTTGGGTTCGAATTCGAAAGCAAAGTGACACTGGCTTTTTCTATCCAGTATTATCCGGGAGCCAGGAATATGTAACTGATATGACGATAGGCTCGCCCCCTATCACTTCGTGGATCGAAACACACTAGGCGAAACGTGGGGGTTTAAGTACTTATGTGTGAATTTTGCCAATAAAAAATGCATACATTGAATTATTTGAACTAAGAATCTAAGTTCGACTTCACGGTTCACAGGCCGACTCTCTGCCACTGTAACAATGAGACTGGTATTGTCATTGTCCAGGAAGAAATATGATAGTCCAAATGATATAAAAAGCACAAAATTAATAATAAAATTCAGACTCTAAGGTCGTATCGATCGGGTTACAACCCAGTGGAATATACAGTCTATACAATAAGACTGACATTGCGAAGAGTTTTTCTCTGATTCTTAATATTTTCATTGTTATTTCGCTTCCTTAATATTTGCAAAATTAATTCATAAAAGCCGTTATTTATTATTGCGGATGGAAGGTTATTTATATGCTTTTATTATCCGATGCCGGCGAGGCATTAAAAGGGATTCGTTCAGAAACATATCAAGTTGCCATTGTTGTAGTTCCTGTGAAGTTTTATAGTCATTTAATTCGATTTATTGTAAAGACTAATATTAATGGTTTTAAGCACAAGTGCGTGCTATTTATTTTACTCAAAATCTTTTAAGTAGACATGATTTATCTGTAGTACAAATTTTATATATAATATCATTTCAGACGTGTAGTTTCGACACTGGATACATTATTGTTCATTGTGTATTTGTGAAGACATGTTTATTCTACAACACACAGTCTTTATTTATCATTTGAAGGCGCTATTTTCCATAATTATTCATTTAAATTAAATTCGAGTTTTAAAGCATAAAAATGTATTTTGTTTAAAATAGATTCTATATGAATATGTTTTACTATACTGATGTTGTTATCCTTTGCTTCACAGGCAGCTACCGCGACGCCAAGTACAGCCCGACGCCGTACGCGTTCCAGCCCGCCCGGCCCTACGTGGCGCCCGCCTTCCGTCGCTTCTACAACAAGTACTGAACCCAACCTCGCCTCATAAGTGCCATCCATACTAGTACCTAGAACATACACTCTCAATAAACGAATACTTTTTGTACATATACTTTCATTTATTATTTACTCTCATCTCATTTATTATTTACTTCTTCCTTATACTCTCTTTGTCGTTTCAAGATTGTCTTTTTGTATTTTTCTTTCATTAGAAATATGTAAAAAACAAAAATGAAAAAAAGGACAAAATACCAGTGTTATACGTATTGAGTATGGCCAGTATAATCTTAACTCGTGATATAATCTTAAGTGATTTGGACATGTTATTTAGTTACGTTTATAAATAAAGAACATTTTAAAACGAAATTAACTATTAATTATTTTAGTTGCCTTAATTACATCGTTCAAATGATACATTCATATTTGATTGCATTTATAGATTATAAATCCCAAATGTATTCGATTTGAGATCATTAGCTTAATTCATATTGATTAATTTATCAACAATTAGGTTTGATATTAAATATAACATTTAAAGCGATGGAATTTCAACTTTGACATTCGCAAATAGTTTTGAGAGATTTTTGAAAACTTCGATGAGCTATGAAGGCTTGGTCTTCATTTAGTAAATAGGTATATTTGACCGTTTTAATAGATTCAGTTTTGAACAATAGTATTGGGGCAGCATCGCAGGAAATTAGTGTTATGAAATTATTTTGGCTGTTTATTTTTATTCCAAAGTGATTGGAAGCCTCCTAATTATAATCCCGCGCATCATCTGTTCTCTTTCCTTAAGATCCCGAAACGACGGCCACGCAAGCTTTATGGGTGTTAAAGAAAATTTAAAGAAATCCACCCATCAACATGGGTGGATTTCTTTTAACTAAAACGCTTGCTCGGTTGCTATAAAAAGCGTCAGTCTTAGAAATGTATTTTTCTATGTGCATATAGATATAATTAAATTGGATTATTGGAGCTATTATACTAAGAAAGAACATCATATATTATGTATTAATTAATTGCCTCATACTTTGTAGCTGAAAGATCCAGGTTATTGCATCACACCGGTGAGATGATCTTTCGCAATGTAATGAAGATGGAAGGACGCCGCCGCCGCTCCCCGGTCCCGCGCCCTGATACACCAGGCGCAATCTTAATTGTTTATTAAAGATTGTCCACAGTCGACAACAGCCCATTAATCATCGGGGCAGGCTTCATTACGCTCGTTTGTAAATGAGTTGTAAAGGTCGCGACTTTGACTTCCTATAATGTAATTCGCGTCGTTATATTCTATTGATCGCGGATTATTGGTTTTTGATTGCCAGCGCTGTAAAGGATTGGTTACACTCGGCGATGCAAATTGTTTTACTGTTGTTTTCTGCTAGTTTCACAATGTAAATAAAATTATTCCAAAAAGAGGGTTTTTTGTTATGACTTCTTTATTTATCAATCAATTAAATTAACGCCTGTGTTTTTTATCGTGATTTTTAGTCTGTTCCATTTTATTTACCATGGAGTATGAATTTCAGATATACGAGTATATGAACCTAAGTTCAGGTTTTAATACAATTTGTGTTGCATTCCTTTTAAAATTATTGTTATCAGTTCATTAAATCAAGTTGTTTCTGGGGTAAGGTGAGCTGATAGTGTACATATGTACATATATGAGTGTTATAGGTCAGATCTAATTTTTCGTCCAAGGGCTGAGACACCACATGTCGCGTGTCCTTTCTCATTGTTTTATACAGTTGCATTGTTTGCATTACTCGTATAATAATTGGAAGTGTATTAATAAAAGTTAGAGGGTACAATTAGATATTCCATTATCATGTTGAACAATAGAAGTTATTGGCATGTTACTCAATATTTCCAGGATAGCCCATTGGAAGCCATAGCCCAAGGAGATCCATAATACATTTTTATTACGACGTATAATCTCTTTGACTTTATATTAAAATAATATGTTTACTGATTAACTAACACAAGCATGCTGCAGAAGATTAACAATATTTAGGTTTTGGTAGTTTCATAATATTAAACATGACATAATCTTAGATTTATTATAACAACACACTGTTGTATAGCAGAAAGTGTGTTAATAAACGTAGGACGACATGCATATAATTAAATAATTATTACCCAATTTTATTGAACAAGCCATCGGATGGTAAGTAAACTTAAACTTAGAATTTTCTTAATCCAGGTGTGTCCATACAAATATGAGTTAATTTGATATAACCTGAGAAACTAGGGGCAAGACCTTTAAACTAGTCGCAGACTAATTTGTAAGGATGTGTAAGCGGCGCCGAGTGTTGGTAGACCGTGATTGATAGCCAGCAGTTGAACGTCGCCTCTTGTGCACTGACTTAATAATTCTGTGCAATCAACGATATGTGTTACATGCACTTAAATAGGAGTATCAGTACATATATAAGTTCATATTTAAGAGAGATTTTAAAATTTTTGACGTGGTAAATATAAGATATGATAGAAATACCCGTATCACAATGATACGGACATACTCTTGGTATAATAAAATATCTTATTTAATGGGTGTTGCAGTCTATGAGATAGACTTTGGTTTAAATACATTAAGTAAATACGGTACTTGTCTATTATAGAAAGAAATATTTTAGCGCAAGAATCGAATTTACAACACCACAATTTGCCGAAATGAATCAACTACAGCTACTACTAAGTGTTTTATTAAATAAAGACTACATCTTTCATGTCATCCTCATCATTGCGTATGGCATTCAAACTTGTGGATCAAACTTCTTTGTCCAGATTTTGTAACTAACTCACTGCAGCAGGAGTGTATTATGTAGTTCCGACATTCTGCCGGGGAAACAGTGAAGCGTCATACATGCACACTCATTAAGCTTATATTTACAGCGTTTCGTCACCAAACCCAGTGACAAGAGCAATAGCAAGAGGAATAATAAAACTTCGATAAAATTCCCATATGTTTTTTTCAGACTATAATTAATTATTGTACTCGTAGTCAACGACTATACGAAATTCATTAAATCGTTTCATTAAGTATGTATTCAGTATATAAGTAAGTATTCAGTTAAGTCAAAACTTGATATTTCTAGTCTTTTATCGTAGAATAAGGTGGGTCACTCGCTCCACTGAATATTGATTCTGCACGACGCAGAAATAAAGGGCGAGGAAGCAACTTAAGTAGGTTTCAACTAAAAATGAGTCGGCAGAGGAAAGTCACGATTATAAAATCATGTAATATTGAATCACGGCGCCTCCGATCGAGTCACGCCTCCGGCTTGTGAAACAGCAGCTATAAATACCTGCGTAACATCAATTATGTTAATGTGCGTAATCGGAATCATTTGTCTAACGTCTGCTCCAACCACACGAAGCAACATAATGCTGTATTGTCTTTCAATCGAATTAATTGCTTCATCTGCCGTATTATAGTATCCGCCCACGCGCCTCACTCGCAGGTTCTGTATAGGCAATTACTGCATCCTGTGGTTTCATATTACACGCACAATGTATTTCAAATAACTTTGAAATTCTCGCACTCGAATACAATATTGATGTTAAACTGAATGTTCAAGAGTTGTCGCGCGTTGATGTCTAATGTATGGAAAATATATAAACGAGTTATGAGTGTGTAGGTTGATAGAACTGTCGAACTAAATTTTGATGTATAGTAACTGGGTGAAAATATTTAAGTTTTATGTTGCATTTAGTGTAAATACTGCTATTATTGGTTAAGTTTTGCTTCGCAGTTAGAAAAATATGATCACAGCTTTTTTGTCCCAATCTCCTTAGGAAATAATATTATAAATCAACTAATTGACGCCACATTTATAAGCCATATTATAACTATAACTTGCAATATCTTAGTTTTTAAGACAAGCAGGTATCTACATTTACAAATGTCTATTTATTGATTTTAGAATGAATATTTAGCTATAAAATTCAGTATCTGTTAGAAATGTACCTTGTTGCGTTCGTTCGGTGCATGTGAAGTAACATTTCTATCAGGCGCTTTGCGTTCCCCACTGCTACTGCTTTTATTTACAAACCAAAAGAAAACGATACATTTTGGTTAAGTGGTTTATATTTTCGCCTTTATAAGGAAACACATATGTAGATAGTCCAGGCTTTTAGAAAGAGGAAACTAGGAGAGCCATTTTGGTCGCACAAACACCTAGCATCCCACAAGCATTTATCTCGGTACTGGAATCGAACTCACTGCTATTCGTTTTATAGCAGGCGTTTATTAGTGGTAAAGAGTGGCTGTTGTCAGTTATGACTCAGCATGACCGGGCAGGCTCGTCCGGGTACCACTGTCTCAACGGAGATTGACATGAAGCAATGGCTTTGCTGTCGCGTTTTGTTCGGTCAGAGAGATTGCTGGCTGCCCAATACACACTTCACACTTTCCATCCTTTTTCCGTCCTGCTCCCCTTCTGATCTGATGTTCCGTCAACACATCTATGATCCATGCGTGTTGTTTATGAGTGGCCGTGATCACTCACCGTCAGGGGACCTTTTTGCGTATTTGCTATAACTTTGCGAAAAAACGGGCGTATGAACGAACTGTGGAGTTTACCAAATGTAAAGTAAGATGTCCTGTTGTATAATGAACGGATAATCCAAAACTGTTACATGCTTTTGTATGTGTTTGGAATATTAAAAACCTCGTGACCGTTGGAAGCAAAAATGACACTTTGCAAAACGTCGTCAGAATATTAAATATTTGTAATTACTTATCTGTTACCGAAGTCAGCACCAAAACCACAAGATGCCGCAAAGAATAAATTACTGGTGGTAGGTCTCTTATATGTGAGAGACCGCCTGAGTAGGTATCACCGCAATGTCTATTTCTCCCGTCAAACAGCAGTGTAAATGCACTGTTGTGTTTCGGTTTGAAGCATATTGTAGCCAGAGTAAGTACTGGACATATTGAGACTTAACATCTTATGTCTCAGGATGGCGATCGCAGTGGAATGCTAAGCATTGCTTTATAATTCAAGGCGTTATTTGGTTTTGCTACTGTTCATGAGCTGTCGTACCGCTTACTATCAGGCGAACGGCATGCTCGTTTCGCCATTCATAGGAATTAAGATAAAAAGTATATAATTAACCAAAATATAAATCTGATCCGGAATTATGTTTAGAACAATAGGTCAATTGTTTTTTGTATCATCAATCAATACGTGTTCATATAATAGAAGAGTTAACAAGTTTGATTAGGCAAAAAATGGAACTAAATTGTATAATAATATAAAACTGATTCCAACTTTTTTGTTGCATATTTTTTGTTTCTGTACGCTACATTTATTTTGTTTTTATTCAAGCGGTTTCTTTCAACATTTGATAAGAACTTGAGATAAATTCCGCAGTTCGTTTTTTTTTGGTTAAGGTCATTGATCTGTGTGTGATCTGTGTATCACACATATGCAGCAGTGACTTTAGATTATTCAAAGCATTTGTTTGTTGGGGTTTCTCGAGGGGTATTAGTAAATATTTCGAGTAACAACACAGTATGTACCCAAAATTTGGATACAAAGATGACTTTTAATCGATACACAGATCGAGAAAACACTTAGTGATTGACTTTGGTCTGAAACAATGATAATAATCGAGCCGGTGTCTGTTAGGACAGTGACATCTCGCAGTAATAAATTCAAATTCTGAGTTTATGGTGTTTTCTGCAATGATTAATAGCGTGAGTTTTATTCAACTACTTATATTTTTATTATAATATAATTATTGTGTTGCTTGTTGTTATTTTCATCAATTCTATGACTCCTTGCCTCGCTAACACGTGCTCTTTAATTAAAGATATAATTATAATAAAATTAAAATAAATTTGGTGTAACTAAAAAATACTGTAATTATAAAATAATTAAAATGAAACTTTCGATTTAAGAATGCGCAAATACGCAAAGCGCGTAATTAAGATGCGTGCAGATAACCGTCGATTAAGTAAACCGGCGTAATGCTCGGCTATTCCAAATTAACTGCCTTTCCTCCCCACATAGATTTTTAGAAATGAAATACTTTTTGTTCTAGTTTTGCATTTTCATGCTATGTAATCTTGCTTTTATTTATGTACAAAAAAGTACGTAGAATATCCATAATGACTGATGTACATATTTAAATGATAAATCTTTCGATACTCATACAAAAGAAAGGGAACTCAGTTGAGATTTCATTTTCTTATATTATCTAAAATAAAATATTCATTAAAAGACGAATGGAGACCCCATTTCTACGCAATGTATAATGTGTATAGGAAGCTGCATTCAATGTACTATAATCTTATTTATAAATCAATTTGCATTTAATTATTATCTACTAATCACTGAAATTTCAACTTCAAGAGAAGTTGTATATGGTCAATAATCCGCTCGAATAATCTTATATAGTTCAAACAGTAGTAATTTCTTAACACATCTTAAGAAACAAAACACTATAAAACAATTATTGGATAAGTTAATGTTGATCCCTGACCTGTCTCACACCACCGGCATTGCGTAAACGATGGATATCGAAACTATATCATTTGTTGATGGTTACAGTATAGGCTACACAATGTTCTGCGGGAGATTAACTTCATTAGGAAATGTAGACTTAAGAAAATATAGAAAGTAGCAAATTAAATTAATTTTTGTTTCTTATATAAAATTAAACTTAAGCAAGCAATCACGTTGATATATTGATTTAAGCCGAATGATATTGCGATATTAATAATTAATATTTTATGTCAATATTATGAATTAAATGTATAATAAAAAAAACATTCTACACATACATATTTCCCCGTTGAATGTAAAAAAGTGTCCTGTACACTCTTAGCGACTTAAATATAGTACAGAAAGGTTATTCAACCAAAAGGTAAACTATGCCAAGCTAACTCACGGAAGCCCCGTTTAATCCCTTTGTTTGGATGGTCGGATGGTCGGCACCGACGATGATGAAGTCTGTAACCGCACCAAATACCATTTTGCACCAGATACATGAACGAGTTATGCAAATATCCAGATCGGCGGAGGAGCATCGCCGTGCGTTGCGAAGTGCACACGACTAGACACAACATGCCGTACCCAGCGCTAGGCATGCGACGAAAAACTACCCTCCATTGAATTATATTTACTATAAAATTAAATTAAAAATACTAAAACTACGAAAACTTTATCATTGGGAAACGGTAGCTATACTATTAAACTTGTTATTTCTATCATTTTAAACCGGAATTCGCGCTGCATGAGTTAAGTTCATTTTGGATGAACTAATATTGAGACATATCCTTAAAATATATTTTTACTTTTTACAAAGAGCCGTGTCTATAACTTAATATGTGTGTCCAAATCTCGTTCCACATGTGCACCGAGCGAACGCATGTTGTTACCGCACCGCCCCCGCCGCCCCCCGCGCGCCCCGCGACCCCGCGCCGCGCACTCACCCGCTCGTTACGTCACAATACTCTCGCACCTGTAGCTTCATCACATGTTCTTATCTATTACTATGGAGCACGAACTATGTGGACTTCGCAAAAAATACATTATATAGTATTCGAAATACTATTGGTGGCTAAGTGGCTATAGTAACTTACGTATGGACATTGTTGTATAATAAATTAAAAAACGACAAAAGATTGTTGTACAATTTGCAGCACCGATCATTTATAACCGACTCCAAAAAACCTCCTCCTTGTTTTTAATTCGACTGTATGATTTTTTTAACACAATTGTCTAGTTGTATTAATTGTACTGTATTGTAATTAATTAATTGTACTTTAATAGAACTTACCCGCGGCTGTAGCGACGAATCTTCAGTAGTTTGCATTATCTTCAGCGATTGTTAGAAAATAAAAATAAATAAATTTCACTTTGTAAAAAGATTTGTACATAAAATCTATACATTTCAGTAGATTTTACCGGTAAAACTATAAATATGATTTTTATACGAATGCCATCATTAAAATGTTTCAGGATGAAAACA
The DNA here is from genome assembly GCA_030180105.1 of Hyles lineata. Lineage (NCBI taxonomy): Eukaryota > Metazoa > Arthropoda > Insecta > Lepidoptera > Sphingidae > Hyles > Hyles lineata. The sequence goes on along the minus strand of JARJEE010000018.1, from coordinate 11,702,065 downwards.
TGTCTCAAGTTCACAGCTCGTGTAACACATTCGTAGCAATTCTGTTTCACAGCATGTGCAGTTTTGGCGATACTTTTGTAGACTGTATATAAAGGTAGCAGAGAAAATAAACATCACTAGTCCAGTTGTCCTCGCCGTCGCTTCCGTGCTCCCTGCCTCAACATGAAGTTTGTACGTCGTTGTTCTCACATACAAGTAGAATACAACAAACAGTGAAAGCATCATTAGTGATGATTTCAAGGATATTTATTTCAATCTTAAGGAAAACTTGTTCGTAAAATCTTTATGGAATTAATGAGAAAAGTTAATGAAAAATATGTAGTAAAAAGTTTAAATTAAAACTTTGACTAATAATTTTATCATATTATATTGTATTGTTATGTTTTCTCGTTTGAAATATGAACACAATAGTCAAATAACTTCAATTGAATTTTCTACTAAATTATTACGTTTAAGTTATAACGTGAAGTTCAATAATAATAATGTTTGTGTTTCAGCTCACTCCCTTCACTGCGATAATAGCAGCGGCTTCAGCCGGTCATATTTACACCAGTCAGCAGGCAGATAATTACGCCAAAACAGCTGAAATATACCAATCAGCGCTGCAGCACCAACAACAAGGAGTATATTCCGACCAATCACCAATTTACGTTCCCGATGCAATGCATCAGAGCCAACCATCTGCTGAAGCAGCTGCGAGGATCTTAAGCTTTATTTCTGAAAGCAGTCCACACAATTACCAGTACTCTTATGAGACTGAAAATGGTAAAGCATGATTTATTTTGCACCACTTTTTTGCAATTGAAGAGTCTGTTGTTCAGCTAATTAATTAAAGCTTCTTTCGATATGACTCAATATCAATATCTGACTGCTTCTTGACTCACATAACCCAAATGAGTAGCGACATATAAAAAGCGATGACTACAATCTTCAAGTTTATGACTACTGATTCAACAGCTTTTGTTTTGCCACACAAACTTTGTACAACATAATATATATTGCTCTATCTTGATTTAATTCTCAGCTAGTGCTAAAAATAATATTGTAATCCATAGGTATCAAATCCCAGGAAGTAGGCCAAGACCAAGGCAAGGGCATGGAGATGCAGGGCACGTATTCGTACACCGGCGACGACGGCAAGCAGTACTCCATCACGTACACAGCTGATGAGAATGGGTTCCGGGCGCAGGGCGCGCACCTGCCCACGCCACCGCCCATCCCCGAAGCCATCGCACACGCGCTCGAGCAAAACGCCAGGGATGAAGCCGCAGGGATCTTTGACGACGGTGAGAGAAGTTTCACATGTAGGATTTAGTTCATGGAGAGTTAAAGTAAGGCTTGTTATTTGAATTCATATCAGATTAAAGGCACGATGGGACTTGCATACGCTGTGTGTAGAAGTCCCTCTAACATAATAGAATAAAAAGAGGAAGGCTGTTAATTCACCGTGAGAAAACTAAATTCTAATATACCTACTTTGCAACCGTGTTGTTAATGAAAAATAGTAAGAGTAAAATTCATTCATCATCATCGTCCGTGACAAAATCTACAGCAAATATTTTTTTTTAATGACTTCCGCATTGGTTCTCATCCAAAATAGAGCCCGCAAGATCAATGCCTGCGCCGAAAAAAATGTTTCATACGCTTTGGGTGGTTGTGAGACCGAACTGCCTGTCATAGTTTGAGTTTCCCTATGCACAAGACTTGTATTTTATTTTTATGCATATAACTAATAGAATAAAATACATTTTTACAGGTCACTATCAACCCCCGGAGTACTCTAATGTAGGCTACGACCATGCCGCCCAACAACAACCATCACACCCCGCACCCACTGCCACATACCACCATCATAACTGAAGGCTGTTCTACAATTAGTGCTACTGCTACCGACATCTAGCGTGTAGCGATGGAAATTATACAAAGTGGGAAAGTATTAGTCTCGAATATTTTTTGTAAGTTACGTTTGTGTGTTTGATTTGTGATTGTATTGAGTGTGAAGAAAATGAATTTTAAATGTATAAAATATTGATTAATCAGTATTGCAGTGTTGGAAGTGTCACGTTTTTATCACTGTTATCGATCAGTTGTTGACAGATGCGAGTATACAAAAACGATAACAAAAAACAGAATATCAAATGTTGTTAATTAAGTTTTGACAGTTCATGTCATGAGGGTTTAAATTTAAATATTTATATCAAGCAAGACATTTAATATTATTTTAATTTATGTTTTTGCAAGTTATTATGTTCTTTGTTAATTTTTATATATTTTTTATATTACATTTTATGTTTAGAAAATAACTTTTATGATTTGTTAATTAGTTGTAATATGAGATTTCAGTATTCATTGTTTATGGATTAGTCATCAGGTATTACTAATAACCTCATCGAGACTATAATGAAACAATTGTGATCAGTCGCAGAGCTTTTATACCCGTAGTGTGCTCTCTCACCGCGACTAACACCCGCGTCTAATGTAACGATGCAGCTTGTAATCCCAAATTGTTTTAGTGTTTTATTGTTGTTAATGTTTCATAAAATAAACCTTTATTTTGTTGTAATCTCGATTTTTATTTAAGGTCATATTACATATCTAACTTTCGCGTTCAAACTGCGACCTTTCAATGTGAATATGTGTCTGCCTCTTACTTGGTCAATAAAATGAAATAAAATACCCGCATGGAATTTCGTTAAAAATAATGAAGATTCTCAGTTACATCTATAACAGTTAAACCCAAGATTTCTAATAACATCAAGTAGTTAGCCTGAGAAAAGTGCAAACACGAATCAACAGATGTCGTTATTACGAGATTTGAACTATGTTCGAACTACTGATTAATAGTTTGGTAGTCCCCCACCTCTAAAACCGCTGAGTCATCGAAATTTACAAATAATATTTCACACTTGAAAGCTACATGAACTATCTGGTACACACATAGATACATAAACTCACGCCTCTTTCCCAGAAGGGGTAGGCTGAGGTGCTGGTAGCAACCAGTACACCTCGTTTCGCCTTGTGTGTTCCATCTCACGATATTATAGAGGGCGAGCCTATCGCCATATCAGACACAAATTCCTAACGCCGGGCGATCATTTTGCCCGACCTGGGATTTGAATCTGACACCTCAGCTTTGCAATCTTACCATAGTACAACTACGCCACCGAGGCAGTATCTCTAATAAAATAAGGAAAATGTCGACATTCCCCAAAGATTACGAGTAACATCCCACAGTGTGATCTATTGTGATAGATGATTACCCGAACATTCCTCGTGCTAGTGACGCAACAGTTCTGCTCCACTGTGATCTGTACTGTACAGCGACCCAGTGACATTTGCACTGGCGCCCCCTGGCGGTCATTACCAGCACTTATTGGCACACAGAAACACTTTTCATTGGTCACGTTTAATTTATGGACTATTGAAGTGATTACTTTTTAAGTACTCGATAATTGTGTAATTGATGTTTATATGTATTATGGTATCGAAATAGTGATGAATGGTGTTACTATGTTCAATTGCTTGTATGTGTAATATGGTTATTTTAATTGGTAGGAATATTATAAAGACTGCACAACACAAAGTTATCAGACTTTCCTTAAACGCCAATGCACCGACGATTCGTCTCATGTTGTGGGAGTTAATGAGCGAAAGTGACATTTTACTATTTGTTGACCCATCAGTTAATTTGACACTTATTCGATGAAAAAAATTAAATAAAATAGACTTTTGAGTATAGCCTGAACTAGCTTACTAGCTTACTACTAGCTAGCTAGCTTACTACTAATTACCACAGGATATTACCGCAGTCTCAAAAGTACTAATGTTATTGTGTAGTGACTTGAGACGATGACCACAATTAAACCAGCTCTTATCAAGTTCTGCTGCAGGGCACTGGCTTTCCCTACGAGAGGAGTTAAATCAGAGGACAGTACACTGACTTACTGTATCCAATGAAAATAAAAAATGCTTAACTGTCCATAAAAGATTAGAAGAAGAAAGAGTAACAAGCAGCAAATATGGTATGTCATATTATGAGAAAATTCTTGTGACGTAATAACATATTCAATGTCGAGTGACCTTCACAGCTGATCTTGACATACACGCACTACCAAGTACCGAGTCTTAAAAGTTATCAATCGATTATAAAATTATACGTTAGCCAACACACTTATGTTGCTGGCAACTATCGCGTTATTGTTCTATTGTGAACAATTTAAAGACGTCATTATTTAGTTCTTTTTAAAAAGTCAAGAGCGGTCAAAACATGTTTATTTAATACAAATAGAAGAAACATTCGCTCACGTAGTTGTCATTCCTCATTAAGACTTAAGTTTTGTGGCTTTTGGACGTATAATCCAGAATCAATAAAATTTCTTGGACCATACAAATATTTGTCTCCGAAATGAAATTGATCCCTCAGCCTCTCGTTTCACAGCTGGCGCCTTAAATCCGCTGCTGTAGCTGTCGAAATAATTTCTGCGATAAAATTAACATGAAAAATATGATCGCTAAATCCGCATTAAAATACGACATACTAATAAAACTATGATATATATGTCTGATATATTAGCTCAAAGATTGTCGTGTCTATAATTCGAAGCCTATAGAGCAATCTAACGATGCCCCCGAGCTTTTTAGATTGTCTTATTATTATGTTGCTTATTCTGCCTACGCACCGACACCCGAAGAATATAATAAGATGTAATTTGAATGAATGTGTTGCGTCATTTAGCTTCAGGATCAAGTGTAATGTAACCTAGTTGTGAACGAGTTTGCTAAAATAATTACGCCGAATTTGGTGGCGGTCACTAGATTTTTTTCTTTGACTGTTTTTGCAATACTAAGGCTGGCCTAATACATTAGAAGACACTTAGGTATTTTGTTTTATTAATATTAAATTCAAATTTTGTTTCTCTAAATATCTATAAATAATTTTACCCTAGAATAAACGAATAAAATATTCACTTACAATCTTATTTATTACTTCTTCTTTCATAAAGAAATTAATCAACATGGCCGTTCGCTTAAACGGAAATAAATCAATTTCAATTTAAAGTAAATTGCACAATAATGTATGTTTTTAAAGTAATAACGCGTTAATGGAGTAAATCTAATGGAGTGTATTAATGTTAATGTGGAATCGTGGAGCGCGCGAAGGATCCTGCCTTCGTTTGGCGATGCTCAGTGAAGGACGCTTGTTATAACCGTTGATTATTTATTATTATCTCTGGTTTCGATCGATGAACAAGTGAATTTACTGTATTCAAAATATATATAAATACAAAGCATTGTGTAGAGTCACAACTGGAAGTATCAAAACGCACCGATCATTTAAACTAAACGATATTGTTGGCTTAAGGGGTCTAACCGAGGATCTAAACGAGGCCATCTAACATAGATTTATTATTTCTTAAATAACAACCCCATCGGCAAGTATAAAAGTCATGTGAAAAAGGTGATCCGAGTACTAAATTGATTCGTATCGTAGTTTGACAGATGTTTCATCTTATGCAGCTATGCCCAGAAGTGGAGGGCTCACGAGAATTAATTTTTATTCGCAAGGACGTCCCGAATAGGGCTAGATATTTAGAAGTGAGGCAAGCACGCCGGCGCATCCTTGTATGTGCAATATGTTGTATGGTGCGGTACTCGCGAGCGACGGTGGCGATCCTTGTGCGGACAACGCCGTGTTCTTGACCCGGGTTTTACATTTGAATTGGTGTTTTCGAAGTATCGGTCTGACCTACGACTTACAAGTTTTAGAGAATTAGTAGACTTGCACAGTATACTGGTACACCGGAGTGATTAAAGGACACATGACGGTATGCAGAGCAATCCAAATAGAGTATTTAACATCGAGATGGCTCGCCGGTCGATACAATTGTGTCCGCCTAGTCACACTAGTTACACACGGACTAAATCCGAAATACGACGTACTAAGGTGTTACCAGATTCGGATTTGAGACAATCTCACTCACCTTTGAGTCAAATTATGAGGAAGCAGAAATTGCGATGACTGAAATAAAGCGAGACTAAATGAATTGTCAATTTCTATACTAGAATGTAGGTCAAACCACAATATATTCAATACATTAACAGCGAGTACAAGTAACGACCTTTCCGGGAGCACCCCAATCTATCACGCATACAATGCCAGAAGTAGCACTTTATTCTTTAGTTGAAATAGGCCAGCTCAAAAAGCAAATGCTGTTGCCGGTGCAAGTCGAGTTCAAGTAACAGTGTCGCATTTTTTTCCTGTCAATTACTGGGAGGAATAAATTCAACTTCTATATTTTTTTTGTTTTCATTGCGCATGTTTGGCAAACGACCAAACAAGTCACCTAAGGGTTCACTGCCACCCATGGACACCCATAACCCATGCATCCTGAATGTGTTGCCAGCCCTTTAAATGGAAAGAGGGGCGGGAAGAATAAAAAGGATGAGAAGAGGTAAGGGGTACTGGGCATCCGGCAATCTCACTCACCAAACGAAACGCTACAGCACAGCTGTCGATCTCCTATGAGACAGTGGGACCGCCCCAGACGAGGCTGCCTATTCATAACTTACTACAGCTTGACTGTACCAATTTTAGAAATGTCTTCCAGCCATCATTTACATCCCAGTTTCAACCCTTAAAAGTTAGCGACGTATATTTGATTTAAAAAAAAATGTAGATTTCATATGCCTATACGACAGAAATCACCTTTCATCAATCACGTTTCTCTGCCATTCATCACACTTGTACTATAAAGTATGAATAGTACAATATAAGTGTTTCAAGGCGTTGGGGCGGGTAGGTCGCCGTGAAATGTTTCATCCGAGTGCAACACGCAACAATGCGTTCCCACGGCCGCCTGCACCACGAATTAGTTTCCGACAGATGTCTTTTTGCACCGCAATATCCTATCTTGTACTCCAATATCGCTTGCGTTCATAGACTTTTCTCGAAACGGTAGCTGCTATGAAATGAATACGTTTGATTTCTATCTGGTTGACTGATTTGTAGTAGCATTCCAATCTAACCATTCAGAACAGCTTACAAAAGACTCTGTGAAGGAAATTGGTTCAATGTTCTTAATATATATGTACGTAGTTAGCGCTTACAAGTATAAGAAATGAGGTAAAAATATTGTTTTTTTTTGTTTGAAACGATTCTCTGCAACAGATATATTATAGGGATCTCTATGATTTTGGGACGTGTTGTAATATAACTTAGATTTTACACATCAAAGCTTAAACTTATAATAAATGTAAGTAGACAAAGTAACACAAATAGCTGCTCTATGCATAAATACCTGGGTTGAACATTAACCTCAGCAATTTAGTTTGTTAACTAAATTATATTTCAGTTCTTTCACGACTCTAGCACAAGAAACTAATTTACTTAAACCTCCAAAAAAGCGTCGGATGAGCGATTCTCACGGCCGCTTGTATCGTATCTACTGCAGACTAGTCGACATGTCGAAAATGAAACATATTGCAACGGCTCATTAATCACGCTCTCCAATTATGGGTGGTATTTCACACGCTGCAACCTTGTTTAATGACTTATTAGATCAATTGTAATGAGATACGAGCGCTTGTTGGTCCATCGCGCGGGGTTTGCGCGTGGGTGGCCGCTAAGTGATGTCAGTTCTGAAAGCCACTGTTACAGTTCAATGTTGATCATAACGTGGCATTGATTAATTTAGTAATTATCAGCCTGTATACACTTTCTGCTAAGTAAGGAACTCCTGGACAGTTGAGAGTGCTAAGGATATAGTTCAGGGCGCTACCTTAACAAATGTTTGCGGTCATCACAAATTCACGATTTCTATGGTGTTTGAGATTTTGTCACGGTAGTTTATTCACCATTGAAACAATATTAGATTATATTTATCTATAGGGATTGACCGCCCAACTAGTAGTGAACAATGTGGTGTGCGGAAGTCATTGATTTCTCTAAGCTGAAAATACATTGATTTAAAATACTCTTGAGTATTTTAAATCCATATCATCTTCAACTGCAGAAACAGTATTTTTTAAAGAGTAATGCTGACCACAAGGTACTGATTCAAACATTTCTACAACAAGCTGTTGAAATCAATCAGCTTTTAACGTCTTTTGTAATTTATTACTTTTATTCGTTTTCCTGCTAGAAGTACTCAATAAAGTTTACTTAAAGGAAAACAGTTACATGTTATGTCACAGTTTGTCGCACGCGAGGCGTGACTTTGACCATGAAATTTATACGGGTGGATCAAATATGGAAAGATTCGTTTATTGTTTAGGCGAAATTAGCATGTTTAACCAGATGAGCTAAGAATAGAAAGGAACGAGGAACAATGGCTCCTCTGCTGTGTGTTGGCGATCAAGGCTCTGTGAGCCATCGCCTCGAATATCTGCCCAGTTACTCACCAAATATGTAGGAAGAAATTATAGCAGCTTGTAAATTTTATAAAACAATTAACAATTTTATTTGAGGTTTTAAAAATAGTGTTAGTAACTTTGGGTCATGACCGACAAATAAGTATCAATACGAGTCTTCTATATGTTCTACACGGAAACTAAAATAAGCATTGTTTTAGTAAAGCGAATTAATTAGACTGTCTTTTTTTTACTTTAAGTTTTGTAGCAGATAACGTTAAAAATTTTAACTGTCTTATTTAGAACAATAGCTTTCCTGGACTAAGGATGGAAATTAAGTTGCGAATATAAATAGAAGAACAGACTTATATTGATTGACACTATTTAAAATGATATTGCTGAATATCTTCTTCATGACTATTTAAAACAAAAACAAATACTAGCCTTGCCCATCTAGTACATTAGGATGTATTTAAAGCGCTAACACGGATATAAAAATAAGAATCGTGTTGTTTAATAACATTACTATGGCGATAATATTTTTTATGCGATTCCCTTTACTGCCCGCTCTAGGTATCATTAATAGTACTGCAATAGTGCACAATGTACGGCTAAATGTCTACTATATACGAGTACGCCTGCGATCGCATACATTAGTAATTAAACTTGTAGGGAAATATTTATGGCATGTTTACTACGCAGGCGGTCTACTTTTAACAAAGAAAACAATGCAGTTTTAAAATTGTTTTGATACAATTATTTGTGTCTCATTTACTTCTGCTTTCTTTATCTCTCATCAGCCACAGAAAGTCCATTGCTAACCATGTCCTCCCTCAGGGTCTACGTATGTATCTATTTACTTTTGCTATCTATATCATACTCGTAATATATGATTTTCCTCATTATATGCGAAGATAATTCCATGAAACAAAAAAGTAAGACATTATATTTTATACAGGATATATTTAAAGCGTAATCCATTCAGGGTGATGGGAGCGGTACTTAATGACTCAGAGGATGTTGCTTCAGACTATTTGAATCAAATATACTTTGATATTGTGGAATTCGAAGCCTGATTGAGAATGTTCGTTCAGCTGGTTTATCGACGAATCTATTTGATGTTGAGGATGCATGCTTCACGATCAAGCAGTTATTTTAAATGCACTGCTTGCGCTTGATGGGAGTTTCTTATCTATGGTTGGTAAAGTACAGTGATTAGAACAATAGACTCATTACAGCAGCTGCGCAGATAAACTGTTAGAGTAAGGTTATTGGCTTAATTTATACGTAAGATGATCTGCATGCGTACGTCATGATATTTGCTTTTTTCTTGAATTATTTTCTTAAAATGGAAAGCATCAAAAATAACAAAACTCTTCTCATGTAATTAAATAGATCAATAATTATATATCTATGTTTAATACTAGTTTATTTTTATATCAGAAATAATTGTCAATGATTAATTCCAGTCACAGAAGAAGACATCGATATAGTTATCAGGAGCGGAATGTAGAGCGTTGTTATTGAAAACTCTATTAAACAGTATGAACACATCATGAAGCACATAAATAAACAGCGGAATACATTCGCCTGGCGTCTGATTTATTGTTGCATTTGAATATCAGCGTGTTCCATCGACGTTTATACAAATACACGGATGGTTGGCGGGGCTTCAAATAGCGATGATACATCTTTAAATATCAACTACAATATTACATGTTATTCCGATACGCATATAATGTAGGGTGTGGGAGCGGAAAAATATTAGCAAAATAAAACATACGACTATAGGGGTAATATAATATTATACCAGAAAATTAACGTAGTGGGGTCAAAACCTGAAAATGACTATATGAGTAAGCAAATGATCTTACTACCCAAGTAAACCTGTTTAACCAAAGAGCAAAATTTGACGCTTATAAATAAATAAATAAGTTATTAGTATAACAACAGGTGCAAAAGAAGTATTTCAAAATAAGATTAGCCGAAGGTTTTTGAAATCTGTTTATATTGAATCTACTATGTATACGGCATACATTTGAAAGTTATGGATATAAGTGGCTGGTGAAATCAATACCCCTAACAAATTAAAGCAGATCGCCTCCGATAGGTCGCCATTGAAAGCCTTGAGCAAGGTCTATGTTCAGAAGTTTACTTCCATTAGCTGTAGAAGATAAAGAAATAAAGTAATGAATGTTATAATTGATAGTTTATAATCTATATTTTTGCGAATTATATCTAAGTTTACGAAAGTGCATGCTGGTCTGTTGGTAACGGGCCAGACGCGGCTGCCAACATGTTCACGGTTCTCGCGGGTTCAAATGCTAAGGCACACCTCTGACTTTTCGAAGACATGCGTGTATTGATAGTCAATCACCACGCACTACTCGTAAAACGGTAAAGGAAACCATCGTGAGGAGCTCTGTACACCATAGTGATTAGTACTAATTTCTATTGTATATAAAGTCCGTCAACCCGCTCTAGGCCGGCGTGCTGGACTATATGTCCTAACCACTCTCAATCGTATTCTCGATTGGCTGATACCACATACAACAACAAACTATATTTTATGCTTATATCAGACACAAGTTTGATAGTAATACACAAATTCTTCAATAAATAAGACATTTACTGAAATTCGCCGCAAGTACGCACATTACGTCAAATTGCGTAGTTAGGGCCATCCATTTCGCGGCGCATTGAGATTATGCTCGCGCCGACAACTCCAACAAATGGACCTGTTGTAGATTGTTTTGACCTCTGCTATCTACAAATTGTACACCAATTACTATACAAAAGTAATAAACGTAAATACACGATTTAGCATTTTATTCTGTTCATATAATTATAAGGTCGTAATGTGATATTCTTTACGATAAATCATTTTTAGAATTAAAATTAAGAATAAGAAAATATAACAAACTCGATCCGATGGATTGAATTTAAAATATAAAATCAAAAGGATACAAAATATGTATATCGCTTTAGCCACATTATGTTTACTTAGGACTCTCTGAACGAAAATAAATTTAAATATGATTCTTTACCATTAGTGTATTCTAGAAATGCGATATAACTTGACACGAGAAGATGTTAGTCAATCGCACCACAATGATTTATCTTTTTTATATCGACTTGAAGAATGAGGAAGCGTGCAATTTGAACCGTGAAATAGTAGTAATTAAATTCAATTTGCATTAATAAATACAACTGCAGGTCGCAACAATAAACGTGTTTACACCTTCAATAATAATTTGTGTGTACATTTTGCGTTAGTATTTTTTTGCCTTCTTTCTTTAATGAACTGACGCAGATAATTAAGACTCTTTTTGTATGACCATGATAAAACAACGCACGTCGGTCAAAATAATTATGTCGGTTCGATCGTGCATAGAATACACTCAAAACACGATACACCCATGAGTGTTACTTAATGTCTGTGCGCTATCACGATGAATCTGCTACTTTTCAGTTCATTTGCTACTTGTTTTTTAGTCGAATTTCCTTCATCGATTACCTACTCTTTTATATACAAAATATAAAAGAGTAAAAAAATTGAAGCAAAGTTAAAGAAATTGCAATGGCTCAAAAAGTAATTCTTATTCAAACAGCGTTAATTTGCTTACGAATATTTGCACATTCTCTTGTGAGAAACTCAAAAATTGTTGCAAAATGTGTGACGACTTGCATTTTACAATATTTAGAATTTGAAACGCTTACGACGTATTGTATGCAATGTTGTGATAGATATTCCATTGTTAGAATGTTAATACATATTGAAAACAATTGTTTGTACATATATTTTCATCATTATCTTCGGCCACGAATAATCTACTATGCCTTCCCCAAGGATCTCTATGACCAATCTTTCTATTATTGTATAATTAACTTCAATTCATGTAATAAGGAAAAATTACCAAAAGTCTGAAGAAATAACGCAGAAATCTTTAGTCATGTATATAAAAATTATGAGTAACAGGCAGATAAATGTTAATAATAATTTACAAAACATCGGCAACATGAGCCCTCACAGACATAACAATTCCAATAAATTACGTTTTTATTGACAGTAAAAGATATAGCCTATTACACTGCTCTGCAGAGGTTTATGTAAACTTTTCTCAATGGAACGGTATTTGGCAACATCCGCGCAATCTATGCAGGTGTGTGGCGCCGGCGGCCATTGTTTCAGCCGCCTTAGCGCATCACTAATTTGCTATTAGAAATGCACAATAAAAGTAATTGTTTACAATTCAACCTTCGCCCCAAACAAAAGATGAATCATGTGTATGTACATACTAGTTTTAGCATGCGACTCCGTTTCCATATGTGGGCTGAAGCTCAGAACTTTTTATTTTGTGTAATTCATTAATTGAAGTTTAAATAAAAATAAATAACCTTTATATTATATTATTTTCACACATAATAGCATATAATGTCTGGTACACAGATTTTGACAGCCTCCGTGGCGCAGTTGGTTAGACGCCGCCTGTGAAACGAGAGGCCGCGGGTTCGATCCCCGCACCGAGAGAAATGTTTGTGTGGCCCACAAATATTTCTTCCGGGTCTGGGTGTTTGTGAGACCGAAAAGTCTCTCGTAGTTCCTGATACCCACGACACAAGACTTGATCTTAGTGTGGGGTCAGGACTATGTATGTGACTGTTGGGTGTTATTTATTTATTTTATTTATTTATTTATATAATTTCGTTACAAAATCGACCTACCTTTATCGGAAACCCATTCCATTAGACGCCAGTATCATGGGCGCTGATGACATATACAAATTCCATGTTTACACGCGCCTAGACGGATAGAAGATAGAGATCATTAGCATTAGTAAGCCTGTGTGTGTAGTTTTGTCTACCAGGTTCCTATATTACTTCCTCTCTTCTCTATTACAGGTTTATAAAGCGTATGAACTAAGACATCCCTTATTCTTCTCTATCGGTTCTTAATCATATTTACGCCTTTCGCAATGTGTACACTTTCATAGTCTTTTTGAGATCGACTAAATTAATTGAAACGGCCAAACATACCCGAAGTTAAATGCCATATTTAAAGTTCATGTCAATATAAAAATGTTAATGAACCTCTTTGGATGATTACAATACTTCTGTCGGAATTTCTTCAACTTATTCACTTTAAAAATCTAAATATGAACCAAAGTAACGCAACGTCAAATCATTGATCATAATCAGAGAACATGAATAAAAAGGCTGTCATTACCGAAACCACATCCGAATATGGCGAGCAGTTGCGACGCAATGAAGACACGCCGAGACGTACCAACGCGAATTACTATTAACCATTAATAACATTTATATGAATCCTTACTAGTATAAATCGGAGAATGAGTTTGTTTGTTATGCTTTGGATACTCAACTAATTGAAATTTTGCTTAAACTTTTTTATGTTGGAGAAGTAGGAATAAAACTTTTAATTATGAAAGCAAGTACTGTGCTGCCTTCCTACCTACCATCATAAATAGGTTGTAACTTAATGTTTATAGGGCTGAAAAAGATTCACTGGTCTATGATAAGTGAACCCAAAATAAGATATATATAAAAATACAGGTTTTCGATGTATTTTAAACACGCGAGTGAAGTCGCGAGCAAAACCTAGTGTTTAATATTTGTATGAATAGTAGATATAATAGTGATTCTGTAAAAAGGTCACATGCCGGTGTAATAGGCCCCGTTGCATAAATTCAAGGGCGCCATCATCCTCAAAGGTCGCAGGCACAAAGATCAAGGACTCAGGGTGGGCGCCACTGATGATCTGATCCCCTCACTTTTTATATATTGCCACTGACAATCTAATCTCCTCACTTTGTCATAGCTATGGTATGCAGTATATTTGAAATATAATAAGGATTTTTAGGACTAATTGAGTTCCTGTGGCGACAGAGAGAGAGAGAGAGAGAGAGAGAGAGAGAGAGAGAGAGAGAGATATAAACTATTCAGGGGTAAAATAGACGAGAGTTTAAATTCTTACTACACACATACCTAAGTACACTGACTGACTCGGTGGCGTAAATGTACTACAGTACGATTACATCGCTGATGTCTCGGGTTCGAATTCCGGGTCGGACAAAGTCATATTTCATGTTTATATTCATTATTATCAGCCTGGAGTCAGAAATTTGTGCCCAATATGGCGATAGGCTCGGCCCCTATCACATCTTTGCACGGAGCGTAAATGGCGAAATGTAGTTGTTCTGGTACTTGTAGCACCTCTGCTTACCTCTTCTGGGAACAGGTGTGAGTTTATATATGTGAGTATTAGTTGAAAATAATAATTAATATATGTAATTTTTGCCACCCACACATCGTTGAAATGATTTCTGTCCAAATATATTGTGATAAGTGGTGAGCCTAACGCCATGTCAATACAAATTCCAATACTAAGGAAAATAGCATGGGATTTTTCAGTGGAAATCATAAATCACATTTTTAAATCGGGTAAATCAAATTGCCCAATTTGGGTTTTAGAACCAGGACCTTGCTTTTGGCCACTGATGCACTGTGCCAGAAATCAATGAAGCTCTTTGATTCTTTAAGAACCATAAAAATATATTTCCTTGCACGTATAGACCCTTGCATCCGGCAAAATCTCAACAATGATTAAATAACACGAAACCTTCTGCCGATCATGTTACACATTGAGATCATGTTACGTGCATACTGAGGAACCTTGGACTCGGCGGCATTAGGTTTTTACTGCCGAGAAGCTATGTGCGATGATGCATTCCACGACACACAGTAAAGTGGTTTATGACAAGTGATATAATCAGACTCGTAAGGTTTTACTATGCCGAATATTTATATAACGTCTGCAGTATGAGAATAGAATTGATCTTGTGCGAGATATGGTGCATCCGTTTGTGGAGATTTTTTAAGATTTTACAACGTTCCATTTGCTAGTAGTATTGAGACTATGCGTAATTTTGGCTCCCCCGTATAGGATTAGTCCGATAATTCGAAACGACATTTGATACTGAATGAAGATAAAGATGCAGAAACAGTTATATTATATCAGAATCTAACAGCGTTACCTACTGACAATAACAATAAAAATATTAATTAATTAATGTATAAGTAATATTTAAATGAAGGTGTCTTGACTCATCGCTGATTTGACGGGCCGGAAATACCATGGCATCGTGGGCGCTCTAGCATCTCTGCCTACCTGCTTGAGGATACAGGTGTGAGGTGTGTCAGTAAATAAAACAATACGACTGTAGTGGTAGAGTCGCTCTATATCGAGCAGGATGTGCTCAAGTACATCGCGACGAGGATATTTGTAACTTATGACGTTTATTTAAACAAGCTCATTGAAATTCTGCCACACTTTACGTTACACGAGAAGAGGAGAAGAAACTGTATGATATTACCTTTTAGTCGTCTAATATTAGCCTTAAATATGCCATCGTAATAGTATAAAAATGATTTAAATAATGCGAGAATTGTGCTCTTGAGAGAGTCATATTTAGGAGGAAAAACATAGATAAATAGATCTCAAAAATGGGCATTATGCTAGCAGATTTAAAAAATATAATATAATTATTGCTTACAATCTTATTTTGATATAAAAATGTAATATTTGCTATAAGAGTGTATTGCCTGCCTTCCCCAAGTCTTCTATTTTTTAATTGTCCAACATTAGAATGAATATCACATTATATTGCGTAAAAAATTACATAGGCACAAGCACTCATAAAAATAAAATATTATGTTACACTCTTAGGAAAGATCAGTCTTGTTTCGATATCAGCAGCACTTAGTAATTAGTGCGAAAGGTTAAGCACCGGAGATGGTAACAAATAAATATTGATTGCAAACGACTGTTAGTTTACCTGCCAATGTAGTGTTAATTACATGTTCCATATTATGAAATATATTAGTACTTTTTAAAACCTGTTTATGCAGTACTTTAATGGCCTACAAAATCTATTTTTGCTGGAGGTAGAATATTTTTTAAAAATTCAGATAACGATCACTCGATAAAGAATGTGGTGTTTACCGAATTATTGACAACCTCCGTGGCGCAGTCGGTTAGACACCGCCTGTGAAACAAATAGTCGCGGGTTCGATTCTCGCACCGAGAGAAATATTTGTTTCGGATCTGAGTGTTAGTCTCATAAACACCCAGACCCGAAAAGTCTCCCGTAGTTCCTGATACCCACGACATAAGACTCGATCTTAGTGTGAGGTCGGGACTATGTGTGTGACTATTTGGTGTATTTATTTATATTTTTTCAGACAGTTTATATCTGTGTGAACCGGCAAAGTTGCAATAATGTCAGCTTCGTTACCGCTTTGTTGTGTCATTAATAAAAGAGGGAGTCCATTAACCGCTATTAAACGAGCGTGGTATCTAAGTGGCTAAGCTCTCCTCAACGGGTTGATGTCAGTCGCATCATCGTTGAATTACAAGCCTAATCATTCTGCAAACACGCATGAAATTTAAATTAAACTGACGGCACATAAACACCGCTTAAAAGGAGGCAGAGAGATTTATTATATTTATTCACACTTGCACCATCTTTACTGGAAAACTCCTGATACGGCGGCGATAATATATTCCATATTGAATTCTAATACCTAACATTGCATTGACATGACAACAACGCACCTCACTGTAAGTGTAGTGCAGTCCAGAGAGAATGGTGAAAGATGGCTCTGCATCGCTTGTCGACAAAATTATGTCGGCTGGTACAATATCAAAAAGATAGCCCCATTTTTATTTTATTTATTTAAGAAAGACATAGAAAGTACCAGAGCAATTACAATAAAAAAATAAGAAAATAAAATTGTTATGCACACACTTATTACTAAAAAAATACATACACAGGTGAACCCAAAGTATGGGATATAATTGAGTCAGTTTGACTGATTTTTCCCATGACTAGTCGAAACAAGAAATATATTTTTATGACTTTTATTCAAAACTCAGCTTTTAGTAAACAATAGGATAAATACAAATAATATTATTTGAATGTTGCCGTACTGCGCATCTGTACGTGATGTGTGAGAAGGTCAGATCTCTGCATACCAGAATGTTATTTTTGATTGTGTTATAATTAACTTTGAATTGTTGCTTTGTGTGTATTTTTATACGTGCCAACTGAATTATATATCCATTTATGTAAACGGTTATTAAGTGTAAGCCTAATAGGTTATTTCGGTAAAAAGTAAATGCTTTGGTGAGTCTATTGAAAATAGCAACAAATTGGGTTTAATCCCTAAATGAGGCATTTTGGACTTTTGGGTCATTGGCAGCTTGTGTAACACAATAGCTTAAGAATTTGGGTGACAAATGGGAAACCGTAGATTTGTTTCGAACATCCAGACAAATATTTGTGAAATTTGCAAATATTTGTGACATGCCTGGGTGTTGTTACATTGAACCGCTTTATTTAGCTTTTGGTAACCTGGACAGAAGACTCAATTGATCTTAATGATTATTTTTATTATCTATGCTACCCAATTTATGTCACCAAACGTATTGTCAAGAGTCAGAGATGCATTTCACCCCTGAAAATAATGCGACGAAATACAGGTAACTAGACAGAAAATGCCAGATTTAATACATCTATTTTCGTGACTCTTGGGTTATAAAATGTAATGATTGTTCCATTCAATTTTAATCATGAATGTACTCGTATGTAAACAGATTAAAGTGGCTTAATATGAGTATGATTAAATTCATTAGGCTCGTTAATGAATTTTGTAAGAGATGACTGGACCTTATCCTAATGTCGCGGGTACATTGGTTGCCACACCACTTCAAGGCAAAAACCCTTTGCTTAAAAACTTCACCTCACATTACCTTACATTAGTGACATGAAATTGTTATAATCGATTTCGGATGTTGGCACAGATAGGCTTATTACTCAGTGTCACTTAGTCTCACTCACTATCAATAATGCATTTAATTTAGTTAATTTAAGATTCATAAAGGAACATAGTTTAGAAAAGAGATAATAAAATTAAACTTATTTTCCATTGCATAAAATAAAGTTGGGACAGAACTAAAAATATAGTAACTAATAATATTTGGCATATTTGTTTTGAGCATGAAAATATTCAGGCATCCCCAAATTGTATCTCAAGCGTGTATCTGTGGGTAAAAATATTTAACAGAAAATAACTAAATAACCAGGAAATCATCTTCCCATAGCAAAAAAAAACACTTTTCCAATATGGTATTTAATTTACAAGAAATTATAAATTAAGCATTTAAACTTGAATTTATTTAACATATAATCATTTTTTAATAATTATAAATAAATCTCAGAAATGATCACCATCCAATTCTCAAAATAATCACTCTCCAATTTCACCTCAAAACTCTGCATTGATAATCTTCAACTTTGCCTAGGTTCCCAGCGTAACATGTTACGATGCTCCCGTCGAGTTAGCCAAATCTGTCCGTAGCATTACGTAAAAAAACATTTGAACTTAACAAAAATTTATAGGAAAAAGTATGTTCATTCATTCACATTAGATATATTTTGTAACGCGTGTCGGGCGAGTACCGAGATGTATATAAATGGGGGGACGCCGTCTGTCGGTACATTCGCGGATTCACCTCTGAACTAGACACAACAAACATGCAACTGGTGAGTCCATTTTTTATACAATCGATTGTAAACACTTGACATTATCAATAATATAATTCAATATAATCGATGATGGTTTAATCGATGTTTTTGTATAATCGATCGGTTTACGTTTTTGCAGCGCTCGGGGACGATTAATGGTTTATTAATTGATTGTTTATCGATTGGTTTTGTAATCGATGTTTTTGTGTGATATATGTGACGGTTATTATAATTTTCCAAACCATTAATAATGAAATATTGACATTTAGTTATCCGGTCATTTTCATAAAAAGCTATGAAAATGATATCTACTATATACTGTAAAGGGACTACAATTTATATATTAGAAGTAATGTAATTAGAATAAGTTTAAATATTAACTTGAGTTGAGAAATTTAAATAATAACAATATAATTAAATCAAAACAGTTTTCAATTATTTCTTTCAGTATAAATATATTGCTGAAATATTTGTTTATTCATTAATTTTTATTTTCATACATTACTTACCATAATGGAATTGGTTGTGATCTAATAATAGTTTTCTTTTGTTGTCATAAAATGGGTTTTACCCCAAAAAAACGTATCGTTAATTTTAATTATATGTATAAAATATTAAAAATGGACAAAAAACAATTCAACGAAAATCTTACAAATTAGTGGATAATCATTGCATGGAATATGCATCACCCGGTAAGCTTTATAGTATTTTAAAGACGACGATAAATCATTTCAGTCAATTAAGAATGTGTAAATAGTTCGCACAACACTAAAGTTTTAACTGAAACCAAAGCTAAAGACAAAACAAAAAATTACCAAGTAAACTTATTTAAATCTGAATACATAATATTGCGCCCGCTGTCCAGTCGCAATAACAATAAGACAATGTCTGACCACGAGACATCTCCTATCAAAGGTCGCTTATTGCACCGCAAGAGTTGGCAAACAATAGAGCCGCGGGAACTCTACGCTCTACGAACGTAGCGCGGTAGAGTTCTTGCCGCGTGTTGCGTAGTGTTGCGTAAACATTAGGAGCTTGCGGCGGGTTCCGTAGCGACATTATTAGCTTTACGATTATTGTGTTTTGTTTGAGGTGTATTTGCAATCAATAGGTGAATTGAATTTATGTGGCAAAAGAAATGAGAAATTCAAAAAAATAATATTTTTTAGTTGTAATTTGATAATAATTGTTTTGTTTACTTATTTGATCACGCCCCAAAAATGATAAATAAGGGACCTCAAGTAATTTCTCGGAAAATCCACTACATGAATATTTTTACACGAAAACGATGATCGAAGCTGTATCGTCTAATATTTGGAAATATTTTTTCCCGTCACTTCATAAAATAATATGTGTATAATACATCACGCATAAATTATAAAAAACTGAATACTGAATACACGTAAATTAGTGAACCAAACAACCATCTGATTCTCAGAATCCCAAACGCAATGAGATGATCATGGCACCGACGATGCAGGAAGCCGTGGTGATATGATCGCATCACTCATTGTGTCAAGTTTTGTAGGACACGGCTGTTGTAACATCTCATGTACAACAAAATTAATGCGGTAATTAGCAATTAGTGAAACACTATTATGTTATGAATGAGAGTAACAGGAGAGCGTTTTAACTATTGTATGATTTGGGATCTTTGCGTCATCTTAAGTAGTTTGTCTTTGTAAAACACATACATTAAATCGGACTCATTATAGTGCAGTGAAATTTAAATAGTTAATATTTTTGTATTGTAACTAAAATATTTTTTTTAAATTTCATACTACATCAGACGATCACAATATACATATATTGTGTGATAGGTATCAGAAACTGCTAATGAAATCCTTAATGCTTATATTAGATACAAGTTTTTAGTTCAGCGTGTCACACAAACTTTTGTCACAGTGGAGAATAAGCTCTCCAAAATTATTGTTAGTAAGTAATATCATATTCTAGATACAAAATGAAAAGATTCGATCAGTCATAATTTGTAAGAATCCTTCTAAATTTTACAACAGGCATTGCTAATTTATACATTCATTGATTTCTCGGAATGTCTAGACTTTGTTGCGCAAATGATTAGTGGGCTTGTGTGTAGGCTTGCAAAACGAGGTCGCAGGTTCGATTCCCGGTCGTAACGCAATAGTAGGCGCGCCTTCAGCGAGATGAAATTAGAAATATTGATTACATGCACACATTGTGCACGCAACATTAAACATAATTGCATATATTAAATTACGAGCTGAAGTGTCGACAGGTACCGCATACTCTGTTATTAGAGTCAGAGCCAGTCAGAGCTATGGTACTACGCTTGATTTTGACATTTTGAGTTCACGGCTACTCTAGACCCGGGTCAGGCAATACACGCTATTTGAATTTATGATTTATTCGAGATTCGATATTACAATGGGATTTGATAGTCTTATATTTACGGGTTTTCTAGTCGGTATAAACAAAACATTCATTTTCCGTACAAATGTGCAGGAGTTGCGTTATTTTTTGTTGACTCGGGGCCACGGTGAGTAGTAGAGCGGTTATGTTGGCTTCACGTCGTTAGGTCTTACAATAAGTAAGCCACCCATGAATTATGTTGCCATCCATGGACCAATGGGTTGATTTGAACATATTCTGTCTTTGACGAGAAATTTATGAACAACTTCATTACGTGTTTGAATATCTATTTCTGAACAATTAAGCTTTAGGTTTTCCGGCCTAGAAGTTCCGTATATCACAATTAATATTCAACCTAGAAGGCAGAATGAGTAGTGATTCAAGATAAAATAGTAATTATTAGACTATTCCCTCCTAACACTCGTCACCACAACTCCTCTAAGCCAGGATCAACAATCGCACGCATTTTAATTACACTGATGTTTAAAGCTTATTTTAAAGCCGCAATGAAATGGGTGTTTATGTGACCGAAAAGTCTCTCGTAGTCCCTGATACCCACGACACAAGTCGCGATTGTAGGGGTCAAGACTATGTATGTGACTGTTGGGTGTTATTTATTTAACCCTCCCTTGTGTCACAGCTCGTAGTGTCGGCTCTCCTCAGCGTGGCGGCGGCGGCGTTCGCCCCGGCCTACCCCGAGCAGTCCAACCGCCCGCAGGCGCAGTATGAGCGCAACGCCAGGATCATCGCGCTCGACGCCGACGTCAAGGAGGACTCCTTCAGATACAACTATGAGACTGAGAACGGTATCAAGGCTGAGGAGCAGGGGCGTGAGGTGAGATACAAGTTGTTTTTATTACTTGCTAGTGTTCATCAACAGATAGAGAAAAAATAATATGAAAGAAAAGAAAGAAAACAGATCTATTAATATAAATTGTTTTTGTTTTCCGGACTTTAGAAAACTGATTATCCGCTTCGAGTGATATATTATTGGTACAAAATAATGGGCTTATAGTCGTCGAGTAAAGGATTTAGAGATACATATATAACGTAAATAATGACATGCGAGGGATTTATCTTAAAAATCAGTATGTTTTGTTGGTATATAAATTTAGGAAAAAATTCTAGAAAATTTAGACACATCAAAACGCACCGATCTCACCAATGTAATGATGGGAGTTAAATAACATTAATGTCAATCAAATCACAACAAAACACCTCAACGACCTTCCGACATTGGCGATATATCGTCACTAGTATTATATCGTGTGCTATAAACGACATTTCCAAGTAAAAGGAGATGACCCACTAACTCAGTACATAAGTGACCTGCGCGACCCTAGTTCGATGTAAAGGGCGCCGGACAAAGGTCACAACTTGGATTCACATCATAAATCAGATACTATGGTGCGTGCGCCGGATCCGCAGTTAATGCCGGGGTCACGCCTTTGTTAAACTGATAATCAGATGGATTTATTCATTAGGATATGACTCTTTGAAAGGTCACTAGGGTTCTAGATATCCCAATACCAGCCACTGCAAGTTCTGTAAATGGGGATCGACAGTGGCACGTATTTTAATCACGCCGAGTAATGAAGTTTGATTGGCTTCTGAGTGTCAAGTGTATTCGCAACGTAATTAATCAAATAGTGAAACATTATTAATTATAGATCTAACTCCTCTTGACACTAAGTTGATCGAATGTCACATTCGTCATAAACAACTAATTAGGGAAGCACCCATGAATATCTTGAGTTCATCGGATTTCATAACTATTTTTTAAATATTTTATAGCCAAGATGAAATTATAAAAGAATTGTATAACCTTTTAAAAACACAATCGTAGGCTTTTAGTACTGGTAATGCCCTCTGACGGGTAAGTAGTGCGTTTTATACAGTAGCGTAAGTTAGTTACCATTTTATTATTGTACAATTAGAATGTCTCGTAATGGACCAGTTTACTGTATGTTTCAACAGATGGCATTACTGTCAAAACAACATACAAATATGACTTGCTCTATGTCGTAACTCAAGATGTTGTTTAGCAAAATTAACGAGGATAATAATATACTTGTGCAAGATGGAACTTATATTTGACTTTCAAGTTTCGCAGTAACATATACGTCAAAATATGAAAAGGTAATAAATGATTTCCGACAGCGCAATGAAAAGGTTAAACATTTGTATTGAAATTAAATTAGTTATAAACATTCTGACCTTTTAGGCTTTGTGTCTAATTTATATATTTGCAGAGCTTTTGTTATGAAACTTTATATTAGTCGAGCTTATTTAAAGCTTATGTAGGTAGTTAGTAGAAGATTTTGTCATACTCGGATCTATATTGACATGAGTTGATTTCGACAGCGACGTCGTTTGATGAAAGACGATCAATTTATGTCTATTTATCACCATAAAGGGCAATGTGAGGGCACATGCGATTAATCAACGATACTATTCGTCTATTTAAAGAAATACAACTTCGCAATTTTTAAATAAAAACTTGCATCTATTGAATTATCATGCCAGGCCTGATGGGAAGAGGTACAAATTGTCGGTAGTTATGAGTTCATCTGGTTAGGCGGCGCGGCCTCGGTCCGAGTGACTGCGTGCATTCATAACGATCCCCGGCGTGCTTAATGACACCGAATGCCAATACATATCATCTTAGCTCGCTACTTTATATCCATTAATGAATGTTCTAGTCTTTACTACTTTGAGTAATCAGGCACAGTTGGAAGATGATTTTTTTTTACTTTTTACCCAATTCACGCAGTCTTATGAAAATATGTATAAAGGTGATGATGTGAAGTATATAATATGTTAATGTATCTGTTCTAATGAGTCATAGAATAGATGTCCCAGTAATTTGGTCTATATTTTCAGATAATAAACTCCTTAGTTTAAACACAAACCGAACTGCTGTAATAAAAAAATAATTACAAGCTTCCCTATAACAACATTTTTGGGATCTAAATAGCTGCCACCCATAAACATAAATAAAATGTTTTTGATTGTCAATTATTTTGTACTGTAAGTCTAAATCTTCACATACCTGTTTCCAGGCGGACGGAATTGAGGCGCAGGGCGGGTTCCAGTACACCGGCGACGACGGCCAGGTATACGCGGTGAGCTACGCGGCGGGCCAGGGCGGCTTCCAGCCGCAGGGCGCGCACTTCCCCACACCGCCCCCCACCCCCGAGGCCATCCTCAAGGCGCTCGAGCAGAACGCCAGGGATGAGGCCGCCGGCATCATTGATGATGGTATGTTGCGCGTTACTGTTTCGAAAGAAAGAAAAATAATATTAAGACTTTGTGACATATGCGTAATGATACCACAATATGGTAATGATACCTCATGGTATAAGATAAGACTTAATAACGGTCATTCTTTCGCAGTCAAGTCAGAAAGAATGAAGACCTAATCATTGTAGGTAGGAAATATAATTTGTGGTTGTAACAGTTATGCCCGCAATACAATGCTAAGTATGAGTGGTTACAGTAAAAAGTTTTAAGAAATCTATTGGTGATGTTAATAGTAAAATACACAAATTCGTATCTACGCCAGATATTATATTTTATGCCTAAAGATTTGTTATCTAAGGGTTATAAAGAAATCTTGACACGCCTAACTTAATGACGAGAGCAAGTATAGCATGAGATATAATTACATCATAAAGAAGAAGACTGATTTATAATTAAGTCATTTCTTGTGAGGTGAACGTCAATGTATTCAAATATCACATTGACCATCACAAAATTCAAGACTATGTAAGAAATAGATCACATATTATATACTAGCCAAGGTCTTAGACGACGTACCAAGGACGATTAAGATAAATCAACATTCTCATACAATGGTACAAAAGTACAATTTGTTTGGTATTTCACAAGTGGTTTCCCAGCAAATAAATCATTGTTAGTGTTGCGACAGAGGTGCAGTGACGGCATAACGTCTTTTGATTGGCTAGAGAGAACTGCTGAGGATCTTTTAGCTTAAATATAATATAGTGCATAAGTAATGCCTCTTTCTATAGTATCTACAATGGACGTTGGTAAGCGATTGCCTTGAATGATAATGCCGTTTGTACTTTAACTTTGTATATAGTCTAAGTTCATAGCTATCATCGAAGTACAATGAAATGTTACCAATAATATAAATAATACCCAAATCTTGCAAGCCAGTGCAAATTGGTAAAAAGTGGAAAGTCTATAGCCATTGTAACCGATATGAATAACCATGGCTCTATATTTTTTGATGTGTTAAAGAAAGTACGTAATAATGGACTTCCTTGATCCTAGGTATTCCATGTTGCCTACTCCGTGCTTTGTTTCTGACTAAACTGCGGTTTCATCCAAGGAGCCCCGCCTAAGGCATTAGCTAGGCGTGGGAGCCCACTAATACCCGCTAGTTGTGTAAATGCTAGCAATTTGCGAGTTCTGTTACAATACCGCGGGTTTTGTATGACCTTTACGCTTTGAGGACGCGCAGCTCTTGCTAATTGAGATGATTGCTAATGATTTGTTGGACTTGGAGTTGTTTTGTTGTTCTGGTATATTGGGCCATAAGTAATATAATAAAGATCAGTAA
The DNA here is from genome assembly GCA_030180105.1 of Hyles lineata. Lineage (NCBI taxonomy): Eukaryota > Metazoa > Arthropoda > Insecta > Lepidoptera > Sphingidae > Hyles > Hyles lineata. The sequence continues at coordinate 11,676,130 of JARJEE010000018.1, read as the reverse complement.
TTAGACAGTCTAAGTAGAGCCAGATTTCATAATTTTATTAAATTAAGCCACAGAAAAGTCTAAAGTTTACAAACAACTTGTCCTTACTCCACCACGTATAGGGACATGCATTGAATATATTTATATTTTGACATGTCCTATTACCGAAGTATAATTAGATTGACATAACAGCGTCTATAAATGGTGTTAATCATATTAATTCATAATTTGCATTGCTATTTCTAACTCGCTATCGTTAGTAAACTAAACGGATCGTGAAGTGATGAGCAAATTACTGTGTTTAGTATATCGAACATAACTTGTAATTACAGATTGTGAAAGTTAACAGCTTCACTTATAATTATGTTTTGCGTAACCATGCTAATACTCAATTTCATATTAAATGTACGTTTTGGTCTATCTAGATATAATTGTAGACTAGATACATTTTTGATACATGCCATACAATGTGACGTATCTAATTTAACATTAATTTATTACAAGTCACGACAAATACATATCTACATCATGTCGTATAAGGCTCCTAATTTGACTCTGGCCTCTTTTCACATCGTCTTCGTATTGTATTGTCTTTATTTATTTACTTACATTTGAACTATATTTATATATATTAGTTTAGTTTTCGACAAAAATCTTTTTGCCGTATGCATGAATTATGCGTGGCCACTTTGAGCATTCCATTTGATCATAGTATCTAATTTAGGCTCAATAGCCTCTTACCTATTTTGAATACAAATAAACTTTCTTGTTTCCAGTTTGATCTTTTAAAAGCCTTTACATATTCAAACCCCATGGTATTTTCCACTAATCATCGCAAAGTACAGCAATTTATCATAATCGCGACCTAGTACATCGGCGGGACACAAACATGCCCTGACCTTTCTTACGTCTCATCAAAACCTCTCACTTGCTATATCTGCTCTACAATTTTCAACCTTAACTTTTGTTAATAAAATTAATTATTGCTTAACAAACGGTGTTTTTTATAAAGAGTCTTCATTAGGCCTTTTGAGAAATTGATAATGAAAAAAAGATTCTATTATGAGGTCTGTAAGGTAGGAATTTGACTTTACTTATAGTAACATGTAATCAGGGAAAAATTGTGTAGAGCAGCCACTCGCTGGACAATAGGTACAATAGGTTTATTTTGTAACAATTTTACTATAACAAACAGATGTTACGCGTATTACGTCATTTCTCACAGATAAAACTAGTCTTTCGTATTCAACATATTTATTATTTGATTTGAAAGATAGTGTTGTTTTTATAAAAATATTTTTTTATTATGTTAGCAATTAATTGATATTTTTTATTCGTAGAAAATATATAGTAGTACCTTTCGTAAATTGAATTCTTTTTACGTCTTACTATGAAAAGCACTGATGTATTTACATAATTTCGAAAAAAAACATAAAACGAGCAAATCCCTTTAAAATTTAAAATAGAACCAAACCGTAATAAAGCTTATAAAGTTGCATTGATATTGCCAATTATTTGTTTCTTATATTATTATCTTTTAATTTCCAGGTCAATACAACCCCGGCAAGTACGGCGACGCGCAGCACTTCGCGAGGGCGCAGACCACCACCGGCTTCAGACAGACCTACAAGTACTAAGTACCTAGACTACACCTTAGCATACGCAACCGCCATAGAAACCTGGAGACAGTGGAGCAATACTCTTAGCGTATCCTTGCACTTCATAATTACGTTTTTCTAATGGTATGTGATGGCATGTTGGTACTTTACCGGCCTGGTTGGATACGCGAGAGGGAAAGGGAAGAGGGGGATTATATGACTTTAGCAGGCAAAAAATGTTTCCCTTCCCATCAATGTCATTCTCTGTGTCTTTTCCCCCTCTCATATCTTATCCGGACGGTATCGCGTTAATATGTCAGTCTATAGATACGGTTTGAAAAATGCTTTTCCATATTTCTATGGTTTAAAATATTTTGTAATTATTATTTAATATTATTAATTAATAGTAATATTAAATAATAATGGAGGATATAAGTACAATCCGTTAACGGCTATAATATGTAAGTGTAACATTATCGGATACTGTCATAGTCACAATGATTGCCAATAAATGACGAGATATTATACTATTTATTCTAAGAATAAACTTTTAATTTGTATAAAAAAAATTTTTTTTCTTAAAATATACCCTAAATACATTAATGCTACAAGTAATGACACAATTATTATTCGATAACACTTCAAATATGCTTCATTTTATCCAACCAAAGATACATTTCAAGTTACTATCTTACAAAATAGTAGTGTAACTTATACTGACATCAATACACACACACAAACTCACGCCTTTGTCTGATAAGGGGTAGACAGAGGTCCTATCACGAGACTCGCAGTTCGCCTTGTATATGCCGACCCACGATATCATATGCGGCGAGCCTATTGCCATATCATAAACAAATTAGTGACACCGGGCTAATAATGAATATAAAAAATTGGTATCACTTCGAAATATAGTAATTCATATAAATATTTACTTTAAATACTCTGTAATGAACATAAACCTTCATAGTCCATATTTTAGTTTTAATAATATAGAAGTAAATACATCAAACAGTAACATACATTGTCCTGAGCCAACACTGAGGTCGTGTCTTGTGTGGTGGATATGAGTAGCTACGAGTGACTATCGTTTTCACAAATACTCAGACACGAAACAAAACTTGTGGATTAAGCAAATATTTAAGTCAGTGCGGGAATAAAACGTTAACGCCTTACGTTTCACAGTTCGCGTCCAACCAACTGTACCACGGACGTTATCTTATAGTTTATGTCTCATTTAAAAGTATCGTTTATTTTCCAAAAATGTTACAAAATTAATTGTCCCAAAAGTAAAGCAAAGACTGAGTCAATTTCCACTGAATTCCTCGGCGATTACAGACACGCTACGACAATTCATACATATCTTCATACGTTTCATAATACTTGCAGCCTTTATAAGGCTGGTTGGACGAATAAAGATTAAGATTGTAATAGTTTCATCTGTAGAGGCTCAGCTAAATATATTAAGCAGGAGACTGCATCATATAATAATAATGATTTACCGGTGATGATTCCGAAATCTTTACAATGTAGCATGATATTAAAGAGTTGGCAAATAAGCGGCAAATTTTACTGTGGCGCTGTACAAGGGAATTATAAGGGGTAAATATATGCAAAGAGCTTACAAAACAGAGTAACTTTCATGGACAAATTACATACAAACATACAGGATCGTCACGCCTTTTATCTCACAGGGGGAGGATATATGGACTATGAGCCAAATAGATACTATTTGTACAAAATAAATGAGATGAACAACTTTCATAATAACATTATTCAAGGTTTTCAGCAGGTACTTGAAGTTTGAAATAATACATAAAATAACTGTGATCTCCATTTATTTACAAAACTACTATAACTAAGCTAAATCAACAGCACAACATATTGCACAACCAAACTATATACAGGCTTAACTTAATTACAAACATTATTACACAACATGCCGATATTAGAAATGACAATTTATCCATTCTGTTATATTTTTATTGCCAACATATATCTCCAATGATTTTATTTTGACGCCGAAATAAAGTGCTTAAAGAATTGAGCATTCACAATTGTCTGTAACTTGAAGAAGATAGTACGAAAGACAAGAAGAGTAGAATAAAGTATACAGTAATATTTAGTAGGAAAAGTAAAAGTAAGCTTACCATCAGAATTGGTATAACTAAGACTTGAAACTAAAAATCAGTGTCTAAATCATTTATATAGGTACATGAGTGTAGGGAGTATGGTAGCATTTAATAATGGTAGCCGCTGCCGGTGGCGCCACCAGCGCCTCCCGCACCATGACCACCAGTTTGGCCATTACCATGGGCTTCTGGGTGGTACAGACCTGATAAATTACAACAATAAATATTAATTCAAAATTCTATGGGTTTTATTTAATACTTTTTAAAACACAATAGCTTGGCCTTAAAGTTTCCTTCACAGATCTATTATTTGATGATAATCTTAATTTATGTCAATATTTTCCACTTTGTTAACTCTTCTATTTAAAATCAAAATGAATTTTATGAAACGCCATCAAGTGCGCTACATTTTGTAGGTATTTCTAATTAAATAGTTCACTAAAATACGTTAGTCACAAGATATGAAAATCTCTGAACACAACCCTTTTTCAAGCAATCCAGAAAATAATATTTTAAGCGGCTAGCACAAGCTAGCTATATGAATATGCATATTTACCTTGTTTGTCAAACATATTTCCATGGAATATACTGCAGATTATATATTTTTCATATATTTTTCTAAATAAATAATTACTACTTGGATGCAAACAATTTTTTTGCGAGAGGAAAGCTCTGTGACCTTGTTATCCGATGCCCCGGATCGAGGCCGAAAGGAGAATGTCTGGGGCATGGGCCTTCAGTTGGCGCACTGGTTAACTGTTATGAGTATGCAAGCGATGAGTACGAGTAAATTTCAGAGCCTACTAGACCGCACTGCCAAAGTATGGCTTCCCATAAATTGGCAGGAAGTAGATGCCTCCCATTTACGCTATTATGAACGCCAACCATTAAATGACACAAACACGGCCACGCGTTCTGTCATCCACCTCGAAATTGTTCCTCAAAAAAGCGCACAGCCCCCGCTGTATACTCAGTGACTCCTATGACCTCTTTTAATTGTCACTTAAGACAGGGAATATCGTGGTGGAATTCTAACGACCCTTGATCATTGGATATTTCTGAAAGCCTACGTCCAGCACCTCATGGGCTTTGTCTAATATTCTGTATCAGCCCATATACGCGTCCCACTGCAGGGCACGGGCCTACTCTACAATCGAGACTACGATTGAGAGTGATTAGGCCGTATAGTCCACCACGCTGGCCTAGTGCGGGTTGGCGGACTTACATACCATAGAAATTCTTCTAAACCGCTATGGTATGCAGGTTTCCTCACGATGTTTTCCTTCACCGTTTTAGTGCGTGGTGATTGACTATCAATACACACATGACTCCGAAAAGTCAGAGGTGTGCCCTGGGATTTGAACCCGCGACCATCGTGAACATGTTGTCTAATATTATGAAGTTACAAATATTTTTACCGTCATCAAAGATCCCAGCGGCCTCGTCCCGTTCGTTCTGCTGCAAGGCTTGTAGTATCGCTTCAGGAGTGGGCGGTGCTACTGGCAGGTGTTCGCCCTGGGGCTTGAACCCGTCCGCTCCTGCAGTGTAGATGAGCGTGTATGTCTGTCCGTCGTCGCCCTTGTATGAGTACCCGCCTTGAGACTGTTCGGGACCGCCGGCCTCTTCAGCTCTGATGCCGTTTGATGTTTCGAAGCCGAAGTGGTAGTCTGCAAAAATAGGTGCATTTTTGGTCAGCGAAAGAATTTTGTACTATAGTTGCAGTGTTGTCCAAAAGGTGACTATCGACTGATTTTGTTGAGGAGAGTCTCTTTGAAAGCGAGTGTAACGGATTCGTCATGAAATATGAATATTTTTTATGTCTTCGAAAATTCTTTTATGTCTCCAAACTTGTGAACGATAGTCACTTTATTGATAGATAAGAATGTTTTATTATTATAATTTTTATTAAGCTAGTACTATTAGTGTTTACTAAATTGCATAATTTAGATTACGAATACCTAAATGAATACTTTTCATTTTTATAACCAGCACATTTCAGCCAGGGGGTTTGGAAATATGACACTTCGGCTTAGAATATGATACTACTAATTGGGCAGTCTAACTACTCTAAATCATACCGTTGATTGTAGAGGAGGCCCGTGCCCTGCAGTGGGGCGTATATGGGCTGATACAGAATTGGGCAGTTATCTCGAGTGATAGGATGTCTTATCCTAAGCTCCTATAATATTCTGCAAACATTTCTATGATAGTAGTCAGCAGTTTGTTTGTTCCTTACTTCCAGTTTCACTGATCACTTGTTCCTGTTTGACAACATGTGAGTGTGTCTCCGCGTCCTGCTGCGGTCTCCTGATGCCGCTCCCTCCTCCACTGATGCCTGATGTCTGGTACGAGTCGGGGCCCTGCTCCTGCGGGATGTAAGTCCTTGGGAGCTCGGCTGCAGATGCCAGAGCGATGATCGTGGTGAAGATTATCTGTAAAATGAAATAGGTATCTATTATTTTATGGATAATGTAAGTCTATAGGTAGACTAGACTAGATTATTATTAAGAGGCTGAGTATGTATAATATAATAGGTAGGCAGTGTTAGATCATTGTCGCTATGAAGGTTCATGAGCGTCGGTGACTGCTTACCCTCAGACGGGTCTCACGATCGTCTGGCTGCTAGCGGTCTATATCAAAAATAATATTTCTAAACAAGAAACTTTGTTAAATAACGCTAAATATGCTCGAATAGGATTAAGTATCTGGTTCTTAACCAGCAGATCACTGAAAGAAAATAAGTTTACCAACTTGAAACCGATATAGATGATGCTAGATTATTGACTTTTTTGGACTTGTGGCAAGGTTTTATATGACAAAATATAACTGTTTTGTACTAATCAAAACTTAACATACCAATTTCATTTTTGATTTTGTGTGTGGTCAACTTAGGCAATGATAATGAACACAAAACTGTTGCCAAATATTAAGTTCCTTCCACTTTTATACTGAAATGAGGCGGTTTAATGTTTTTGGATCGGATGACATCGTAATTGTAGACCTTGAACGGAAAATTATCGAATTTGGTGCATTACTTTCTATTTGACACCGAAGTTTGTAAAAAACCATGCGAGTATTATCGCAGCCTGTAACTTATTTACAGAGTATGTATGCCAGGTACATACAATTATAAAAAATATCTCCATAATAACGAATTTTAAATCGAGAATATATAAATTTAACAAATACTTCTTTTCACATCTTTAAAAGTACACGTGTGCGAGATGGCTTGATCTGGGTAGCACAGGTTCTCGGCATTTCTAAGTTAATACCTTACTAAAGCGATTATGTAAATATATGGTCGTAATTATCATAAAATGCAACAGTAAATAAATATTTGTGATGCCTATACCAGGTTATGCTCGATGGTATAGGGCGTGTAGGTAGATGTGACACAACTGTCACTATTTTATTGCAAGCTAGTTTTATGTTCTAAGACTGCCTGATGGGGGCATAACTATTCCTCATTAATATTCAATTTTATAAAGTGTCCTTCCCGACTTGGAAATCGAACCCAGAACCTAACTGATCACAACTTATACCCACTCCCATTAAACCAATAAGTCGACCACAATATTTATCGTAAATATTGACTACAGTTACTTATTAAATATTAATTGAAGACGTGCACGCGGCACGCATTGAGGATGATGTTGCGTGTACCGAGAGTGAAAGTGCCCTCAATAGCAAGGTCGCGCCGGGTCACGGTCAAGTGCACGCGGGAATGTGCTACGTATGCGTGAACTTTTGATACGATGCTACAGGAGGAGGCTGACGGCTGGCACATGCGTCATACTCGAGAACGGTCTCTTGCGTGGACTGGTCTGTCCAATTTGCTTGCATTGCAACTGATTAATAAATAAATAAATAAATAATAAATAAATAAATAACACCCAACAGTCACATACATAGTCCTGACCCCACATTAAGATCGAGTCTTGCGTCGTGGGTATCAGGAACTACGAGAGACTTTTCGGTCTCACAAACACCAAGACCCGGAAGAAATATTTGTGGGCCGCACAAATATTTCTCTCAGTGCGGGGATCGAACCCGCGGCCTCTCGTTTCACAGGCGGCATCTAATCAACTGCGCCATGGAGGCTGTAATAGGTCACATAAGGCTTTCACAACTATTCAGTGCGTTGGCGAAAAAACAGTATACTGATTATTCTTTCTGAGCGACTTCACTTCAGCCATATTAGATATAACGTAACCATATTCTTATTAAAACTATATATTATATATAAATTATAACAAATTGTTATTGAAAAACTGCTCAGAATTTAAACAAATTGCAACTTTTGTACTTATCACTGTATTGTAGTTTAGAAAAGCTTAACACCAGAGTTTGTGGCCCTTTCTTCTCTTGTCAAAACCGCTTTTCGATCCAGGAACGGTAGTAATATTATGATTAGGTGGTCTGTCTTGGCGTCACACTAAATCAATAACAACCGTAGCTTACTGTAGTTTTATCCATTTACACCGATTTTGAGTTGTATCTTTCGCACTTGCTAAAATACATAATATATGCACATAGACTAATTTATAGAATATTTAATTTGTATTGTCTATTGGAAGGAAAAAAAAAGACATTTACTGCCGACCGTGAACATAAAAAAGCGGCGTTTATGGATGTGTTGTCAGCCCATCAAGTCAAAAGGAGAGCTGGAACGAAAAAGCATAGGAAGAGGGTATCTGGCAATCTCGCTTACCGAACTAAATGCGACATAGATGCCCCATGTCGATCTACTGTGAGACAATGGCACCGCCCCGGACAAGCGTACCTATTCATGCTGTCATTATTGACGAAAGCGTTGCGCTACTACATCAGTAAGTTGATATGGGTGTATTCTGTAAATTATTATGATTAGACTTTATTTTAACACTTCATTTATGAAGTATAATAAATAAAAAAATAGTTTACATTGTGTACAAGGGGGACTTGATACCAGAGGTATCATCTACCCGCCTACCTTTGGGTGGTGCAGAGATGAGATGAAGTGGGCGTATAGATTCCTTAAGCAGTAAATCATGAACCTTTATTTTTTAAAGTGAAACGGTTAGTGGACGTCCTGATAATGAGAGGGAGCGCATTTTATTCGGTATTCTGTAATTTACATGTTTGCAATTTGCAAGATAAAACTTGATACTGACACGAAAACGATGCTATTGTAAAAAGTTTAAGGCAACTATTAATATAATTACAATGGTTGTTAATAATATTTCAAGAGATTGCTTTTGAAAGATAAAACAATAAGATATAAAAGAAAGGTATACACAAGCATGTAAATGCAATGCATGCAATGTAAATGCACGGCGACCACAGTGATACATAATACATGTTGCAATTATAAATAATACATTAATTATAACATTATTTGCATGTTTTGCAATTATTTTTATATATACCGGATCTTAGCTTGTTAAGTATAAAAATCCACCAGCAAAATTATAAAATGTATATACCCAACAAACGAGAAATAAATTAAAAAATATACAGTTTTCGGCGTAATTGACAGATCGAAATAAAGATTTATTTTAAATCATATTTTAATATTGATTTAGACTTTATTTGTCTTTTTTTTTTTTTTTTTTTATTGCTGTGAATGGCGAGACGAGCATGCCGTTCGCCTGATGGTAAGCGATACGACCGCTCATGAACAGTAGCAAAACCAAACAACACCTTGAATTACAAAGCAATGCTTGGCATTCCACTGCGCTCGCCATCCTGAGACATAAGATGTTAAGTCTCAATATGTCCAGTAGTTACTCTGGCTACAATGCCCTTCAACCCGAAACACAACAGTGCGTTTACACTGCTGTTTGACGGGAGAAATAGACACTGCGGTGGTACCCACCCAGATGGCCTCTCACATATGAGAGTGGTGGTAACCAGTAAACCACCAGTGTCTCCATTATTTTTTCGCATCTTATGTATGGTAAAGTAGCTTTTTAGTACTGACTAACGCTGTCTGTATACCGAGGCACGTATTTTGTCTATGAGACAATTTGTGCAATGCTATGCTATTATTTAAAATTTTGTTTTAGGTCAAAGCTTGTCATGTAATTATTGCAAAAGTCTGCATCTGTATTATTAAATATTTTGTGTTCATGACATTGAGGGTAATTTAATTAACATTTTTAATTAGGAGAGCAATTTTTTGCAGAGCTTATCAGCTGATAGCTTCGGTTTTAAGCTACTAATTACTTAATGTAAATAAAAGCTTTTAAGGTTTTTAATTAGCAGAGTATTATATGCAGAGCTTATCAGTTGGAAGCTCCGGATTAAGGTTGTTAATTAATTGACTTAAACAAGAATTGTTAAAATTTTGGCAATTTGTACTAATTGCCTTGATATAATCATTTAGTACGGCAAATAACTGATATTATAGCAAGACTAATGACAAATTTTAATTGAATCGAATCATCATTATCGTCAAGCCTTTGCAGTCTACTACTAGACATAGCCCTCTCCCAAGGTACACCACAGAGCCCGGTCTGCTGCTATATGCATCCAGTCGTTACTGGCCCTGTGCAAGTTGAACTGAATATTGAAATTAAATAGATTTGAATTGAATTGTAAGATCTGTCCTGACAAAAGGACAACTTGAGAAGTATTTGGACTGGACGAAAATGAGATGTCCAACGAAAGTAAACATTATAAAAGAAAACGGGTTGTAAAATATATAAAAGTAAGATTTGACCATTTGGTGTAAAGATTGTAACTTTAAAAACCACAATAATTAATTATGAAGAAATAAAACTCAAAAATAATAATTCACACATACATATAATCTAGTAAAGTAAACAATATATATGAACACAAAGATGAATGAGCTATCCGCAATCCGCTCTTAATAATGGTAGCCGGTCTCTTCATCGAAGCTCTGCTGGGAGCCCTGGAAAGAGGCCTTGGGGGCAAGGTACTGACGGCTGGCAGCGCCGGCCTGGCTGTTGAACCCGTTGGAGTGGCCCAGGCTACCAGACTGGCTGCTGAACCCGTTGGAGCCGAAGGTCGACCTGCCGAACTGAGGAGCTCCGTACAAGGAGCTAGGGGCTGAATGTTGGGAGCCGCTGTGGGGAGTCAGGTACTGGTTGCTGAGGCCAGCAGAGCCATGAGCCTGGGGAGTCAGGTACTGGTTGCTAGGAGCAGCGCTGTTGGCTTGAGGAGCGAGGTACTGGTTGCTAAGACCGGAGGAGCCGTGAGATTGAGGAGTCAGGTACTGGTTGCTGGGACTGGAGGAGCCGTGAGTCAGAGGAGTGAGGTACTGGTTGCTGGGACCAGCGCTGTTAGCTTGGGGAGTGAGGTACTGGTTGCTGGGAGCGAGGTATTGGTTGCTAGGAGCCTGGGAGCCGAATCCTGTTGACAAAATATCAAGATAACATCAAAGTCTGAATTTCAAGAAAATCAATAATTGTGTTGAAACTAGCTGATATCACAAATGTTGTCTACATTATAAGAATCGTATGTTAGACTTTATTCAATTGAAAGTAAAAGGTCTTATCTATAATAATCCCTTTGGATAATTAATATAATAAACTTGGCTTAAATTGAATATTCCAGTAATAATTAAAAAACACAATACCTATTTTAATTCAGTATAAGGAAAAGATATTACAAATTAATCGATCTTACCATTAGAGCTTCCGAATCTGGAATGTCCGTTAGAGCCAGCAGATCCAGCGCGGTTGGGAGGCAGGTACTGGTTGGAGGTGGCACCACTAAATCCGTTGGAAGCCGAGTGGCCATTAGCACCAAATCCAGCTGAGCCGTGAGATCCGAAGCCGTTGCTATGGGATCCGAAGCCGTTGCTATGGGAGCCGAAGCCATTGGCTCCATGGCCGTTGCCATTGCCCTGGCCAGGGGGAAGGTAGTTGCGGTCGAGATGCTCCAGGCGGCCGGCGGCGGCCACGGCGATCAAGGCGGCGACTACGAACTGCGTAGTGGATATATGGTTATCAAATAGGAAAGGTACGATCTAGAATTGTTGTCTATAAGGGCTGATTTATATAAACAAAAAATAAAAATCAATAAAAATGATGAGTTTGAAATATGTATCTGAATTATTATAGAACAAAATATTATAAGTAGCATTCAAAGTTTGAACGTGAGAGACTAATTAATAATTTAAATTCTGGATATATGTAATTACACTAATCACTAGTCGTTATTTTTAAAAATTAATTTATTTTAATAGTAACTAGATAAATTGAAAATATAAGAAAATTAAATATTTATTTACGAAAAATAAAAAGCTGATAAATAAAATATTTAAATTACCAGTTTCATATTGTTAAAAAAGTTAGCGAAATCGTATGAAACGAGCGAACTTGAAGCTCGAGTTGAACTGTGATGTGCTGAGACGGATTGACCTATTATATACCGGCTGACCTGATCTTAATCCTGAGGCTCACGCACCAGTGACGTCATTTTATATCATTACTCTCGATGTAATTAGCTTCCACGTTTTTTTCGGCGGTAGTTTTTGGAGCATCGATTCAAGGATGCCTTTAATTGAACTGGTTATTGATTGGTGATCGACTGATGAAAGCGCTTTATTGTCTGCATCGTGATGTAGCCGTCGTGTTCCTAATTATTTACACGATTTATGTGATTTCGCAATCGGTCTCTCTTACATATATAAATTAGACTTGGGGTTCATTGAGGCTCTAATGTCCGACATCGTTAGCTGCTATTGGTATTGACGAGGTGATTTCAACTAGACCTTGTAAGTTATGGTATGTGGAGTTGCGTGTGTTTTCAGCGCATTAAATGCTATATAACTTTGCGTATACATTTTGTAATTTGGGGTCATTTAAATTAATGTTTTTAAATATTTAGAACGATGAATGTAAATTATTGTCCTTAATACCATAGTCAATTAGTATCCTGCCGTGTGATAACTGTGTCTTTACATACAAAGCGAATATTAACATTCATATAACAGCAAAAGATCTCGATCGTTTCATCTTCTTCAACCGCAAGAAGTCCACTTTTAGCAGTAGACTAACATCCTCCATTCATCAACGATTTCCACGGTCGTAATTATCTCATAAAGGATAATGATTTACAATTATAATAATCAATGGTCGTTTGGGCCCAAACCGGCGAGGAGTGATTAATTCAATATCTAAAATAAACATGTTCGTAATAATCATGTCATGTTTAAAAGTTTCCCAAACTCAAAATATTCTAGTCAGGCGTGCCGCATGTTGTAAAAAAACAGTTAAATCTGTGCACCTACGTGACATTCGCACTTGACACCATTTTGTTTACGTAATTATTACTTTTTATCTATTTCTAACTCGTACTAGATTTGCATGGTGGGAGTCCTAACCCCCTATAAATAGTAGAGAAACCCCTGCAGTAAGTGTTGCTGCTGTTTTAATATATTGATTCCGCATAAACAATTTTTATTTATTTCACTTATTTTTATGGTCTTTGGAAAACAAACAATACTCCTGTTCTCTTCCGATCCTTTTTCCTTCCCGCTCCCATCCCGATTTGATAGTCTGGCAACACATGTATGACTCAATTGTGAATGTTCATAGGCGGCATCATTGGGCATCATTTACCATCAATTGAGCTGTTTACTCATTTACTGGACCCATGGTATTAAAAAATGTGCCACACATGAAGCCTATTTCTAATTCAGCATTGAGACGTTTTTGATATAATATTGAATTAGATAAATCTGTCTAACTCAATAATCCGCCAACACATCCGTGATGCTCTTTAGTAGTTTAAGCACACGATGGCAAGCGTAATGCAGTCAATAAAGCATGTTACCCACAAGAGCTTTTTCTCGAAGCCACAGTTATAATATGGTATGATTGCAAAGCTGAGGCCTCGGGTTTGAATCTCGGGTCGTTTAAACTGATATTATTGGATTTTTCTTTTCGTTGTCAGCCCGGAGTCAGGAGTGTGTGCCAGATATGGCGGAAGGCTCGCCCTCTGTTACATCGTGGGTCGAGTAATACAAGGCGAAACGTAGGTCTACTGGTTCCACTTCTGCCTACCCCTTCTGGGAAAAAGGCGCGAGTCAGTCAAAATTGATAATTTTGCTAGTCTACTCCGGGATTAGTCTGTGCATACTCGGGGAACAGACTAATCCCGGGATGCGGGTTTTTTAAGGAATTAAAGACGAACTATTTGACTAGCCACCTGATGGAAATTAGACATCGTCGCTCATGATCACACATAATATCTTACTTGTCGTCGGTGACGGATTATCCACCATCGTAATGAAATGAAATGAAATGAAATGAAAAAACTGTGCTTGCTATCCTGGGACAGATGAATATCAAACCACTGCCATACACATTAACTTTATCCAAATAACACATCATCATCAGCCCATCCGCGTCTACTGCTGGACATAGGCCTCTCCTATAAATAACACGTATCTTGTATCAATAAGTTGGCGGCACTTAATTGATTATCTGTTAATAACAGCTGATCACAAAAAAAACTTCTTGCTTATACTGAATAGTTAAAATCTTTTTTGTTTTAATTCCTTGAGTATGTAATTGTATTCTAGTTATAATACATCAATATTATGAAGCAATCAACACACAATTTTTCTATCATATTTTTTTTAAATTCATTTACCCAAACGAGAATTACTAAAGTACGGAAGATGTTTTTATCTTTGTTTGATATTAGGCTCACTCTAATTGTATCTTGCTTTTATTTCTAAACAGAAACCATGTGTACAAAGTCTAGATCTGTATAAGTATTTTCAAACTATTAGAGTTTGTTCAAAAATTGATATACATCTTCAATCTTATTTTTCTATATCTATACATGAAAGATTATTTGGAAAAACTACTATGCAAGGACTGCATGAACGAATAAAACCCAAAACAGCTCTTTTCCCTGCCCCTGACAATGTGTATGCAGCCTTTTATGGTAATTGATAAGGCAGTTAATTTGTTAATAAATAACTCATAATAAATCACATTCGCATGTATAATATTAGTAAGGATATATATTAATCCTTTTAAGTAGGTACTTGGATCTTTGCAGAAAATATTCATGTCAAATCTCAAGATCCTTCGGCCATTTGGAAAGTTTACAACTGGAATTAATATCTTTAATTCTGGATTTGAAAAAAATCGCTAAGAAAGCAGTTCAGATGTCCTTTTGGTTATCTGGGGGAGCTCGAAAGAGGTATGTATGCTGGTGTCAGCCCAAATCTGGGGGCGCGGTCGAGCCCCCTCCAAGTCGAGCTATAGGCCGTAACATCCTTTTCTCGAAGCAATTCAGACCATTTTCAACCCCCCATAACTTCGTTGTGGCTAAAGCATGAAGCCTGAATTTTCAGTTACTAAGCAGGCATTGTGTAAACACGGTATATTTAAAATTTCATTCAATTTGAACCAGTAGTTCAAGAATTGTAACTAGTCAAACTTTCTTAATTTTGTCACTCACTGACTGACCGATCATCAAAAGTCTAAGGCACTTCTAGTAGACATAGAACCTTCAAATTTAGAATATAATTAGTGTTTAGTGTCTAAAGTAAGGGAAAATTCAAACATTTCATAATTTGTGTCTAGTTTTCTAGATAGACCAACTGCGTTAATAACTTTGTTACATTTAACAAAGTTACATTTGCAGTTAATTAATTATTGTACCCGTATATAATGGAATCATAGTTGTAGATAGGTATCTATATATATCAGGCATAACAGAAGGGGGTATAGAGAGGAAAAGGGTGTATTCAGCCCACGAAATTGTACAACATACCTCTAAAAAAACTTGCAAATAAATAGTAGACTAAATAGCTCGAAAATATCAATTACCTATATTTGTGATACTATATTTGTGATAAATTGATACCTACAAAAATAAGAAAAAGCCATAAGGCAGAGGCTTTAAGAAAAATCGTTAGTGATATTCTAGAAATAAAAAGTACCGAAAAGAAAAAAAGTAGAATTCTACAAAAAGACGTGAGATCCCATCAAAAACATCCTGTAAAAAAATTCCAAGTCTCGCAGCTCAGGTTTTCTACTGCAAAAAGTTGTGAGATCCATATATGTAATACCAAGTCGATTGATTTATTTAGTCCTTGCTTAATATTAACAATTCTTTACGTTTTAAATAAATAGAAAGACTTGGCCAGCAGCATTAGGTATAAGTTGTACGATACATTATGTTTTCATGCGATGGCCAAGTCGATCCATTTATTTAAAACGTAAAGAATTTTTAATATTGATATGGTAATAACTTACGTAATAACTTTATACAGAAGTACCCTTAAGCAAGGACTAAATAAATCAATCGACTTGGTATTACATATATGGATCTCACAACTTTTTGCAGTAGAAAACCTGAGCTGCGAGACTTGGAATTTTTTTACAGGATGTTTTTGATGGGTGAAACCTACACTAGCCTTCGGAATAAAATTTTTAGATGCCACATGCATTATGGAGGACACATGGCCAGTCACCCTGGATTAAACCTGTCTAATGGTCCAGCACAAAATCGATACTGATCCTTCTATTAAAGGGAACACGAATGCCCTCCCCCCTAATATAGTTATATATCGCCCATTCATGAAGGTACTATAGGCATTCGACAGACACAAGGGCACAGGATTTGTCACTTTTTCCAGAGTCGCTATAGCGTCAACGAATACGATGATCCATATAAGTCGCCTTGTACGACGGGCAGGGAATACTGTCACGGAATTTTATGCCTCCTAACCACAGGGCAGAGATACTGTATGATTAATTCCTATTAATCACAAAGAAAGGTAAGTACGATAGCCTTTACAAGACACACATTGTCCCCTTCATCGTTCAAGTGGGTGATAATTAGAATTTACACGTGACTAAGATGAGCTACAGATATATGCCCCGTTCTTGAGTCTGAAACCTCGGCCCGATCCCAAGTAGGTTGTGGCCCTGATTGATGTACCAATTCGTGCTACACTATAAACGGTGTGAGTTAAAAATACATGAATTAATAAGTAAATTCGTATTGTTGATGGAGTTTCTTGCTCGACTTTTTCCGCATTTTTTCGTCGCAACTGCGAACCGCTCTGAAGCGATGATTAAATTGCTATTAAAATGGGTAATTTCTCCGGAGAGATATGGCATTTCAATCCATACTTAAAAATAACTTAAAGCACTTAAAGCAGAAGTATTATATCTGGAACCAGTCCCTGCCAATATCAAGTCGTTATGATTTTCAATATTGCAGTGACAATTCGGAAGCGATATTAAAACCGCTTTAATTATTTTTTGTTTATCAATTACCAAAATGCATTATATAAATAGTAACTATTATGAAGTTCAACATTATCAAATTAATAATCGAATTGTATTTACTGACGAAAACAGTCCGATATCCGCGTAAAAACACAGCTATTATGGGAAATTTAAATTCGTTCAGTTAAGTTGAAAACAAAAGCCTTATTGCATCCAGCGGTTATCTTAATCGTTTATCGGCATCGCTGCCTAATTATGTTAATCCAAAAAATTGTATTCCGAAAATATACATTTAAAATAATTTCAGAATTTAACAAAATATTATTTTGCCTATTAAGATCACTATCCTAAGTAAAATTATAGGGTAATTTACTAAAAACTAAAGGTGCTGTGAATTAAAACAACTACAGTATATTTACAAATTGAATATTAATAAAAAAGCCTTAGCAACATCCAGATAGCTATTATTGACATTTTGATTATCCGACATTGATATTTTGTTTGAATCACAATTTCGTTTTAAAAAGGATTGCAATGTTAGTTATTTAACAGCTTACCGAAATTTGAATTTTTCCATATTTTATATTTAAATGTAATTAAGTTAAATATTGTAACTACTTATGTTTTCTGCTTGTATTAATTATCTAGTGTAATAATTCCTGTTCACTTAGTTTAAACTTTTAGTGGAAACTATGTTCAATTATGTTTCCTATTTATATTAATTGTAATTCTTCTCTGTGTTACCCAAATAAAAATAAGCAAACAAAAACTAAAATTAGACTCAAGGAGAGGAAAGAAAAGAGACTAAATGAGCGCAATTTTCGCGGGAATTGCGAGAAAATTCCGTAGTCTTCTCAGGAACCAGCAGCTGCAAAAAATTTGCGGCTATGTTCTTACAGTTGGGGACCCTAGGTTAAGATTTTGTCTTAAATTACACACAAGTGTTTAACATGATCCCTGCAAGGGATAATTTAACTACCAATAACTATTCGAGGTAACAGATTGGTAGCGACCCTGAAAACCATCGTGGAGCTGCCCAGAATATTGACTTGAGGTTTTGTCGGATTGACCATACATCTTACTCCAATTAAGCATAATATGTTTGTTTTAAATTTTAGTTTTGCTTTGTACACTTGCTTTGTTTATGTGTAACTTAATTGTGGAAACTTTACTGAATCATTTACTATTAACTGTATCTTGCTCATGTTTTATTGTTCTGTGTGTTTCCCAAATAATAATATAATATTATAGTATTTTCTATATTTAAAAATAAAAGTGGACAGTTGCCTCTTTCTTCGTTCTTCTAAATTATTTGGCAAAATATTTGAATAATCACATTACTGAAAGAATGGAAGTAAATTGTAATTTTTTTGCAAGCGCCTGCCGCGCGCTCCCGTCTATATCCGAGAAGTTACACATTACAAGCTTGCGAACTTTAGGCGCTAAGATAACATCACCAATATACAGAGACTAATTAATAGGATTCTAAACATTATTGCAATATTTATTGATTTATTTACAACAGAAATATAAGTAATTAGTTAGTAGGAATATATATGCGATTGGAGACGTTAGCTATTTGTGATTGTTGCTAATCTTATTTTGAAATAAGACCTAAGACGTTTAAGATTCGATTATCAGATCATAAAATGCTCTTTGCAACTAACCATGCATATTAACTAAATCAGTAGCATAATTTATAGGAACTTTATATAAATCTCGCCAAGCAATTAGGGCACATTATTAAAAATTATGAATATACTATTTCTCAGCATTTTAAATGTAGTTTTTCTTACATTATTATTTGTTTAATACCTTTTTTAATTTTAATAAGTAATATTAGATAGAGTATTTTATTTTATGTACGTTTATGAAATGATATCATTCAATTTATTATTTAGTTATTTCACTTTATCTCCTCGTTTCTTTCATTGTGACCAGTGACTTCCATTTTCAGTTCGTCCATATATTATACAGTCCATTTAAAGGTTATCTGAAAGAATGGCCGTGTTGGGGCAAAACCGCCGATTGTTACACTTATTTTCATCTTTTAGCCATGTTGAAGTATAAATATATAAAGAAAAAAATGTTACCCAAGTATCTAATCATCTGCCTTCGCAACAGTTGCAGCCAGCATCCGCCTTCAATGTCAAAATTTTATGTTTTTGCAACACGTATTCATAGAGTTTTTTGATCGACATGACATCATATTACGAGCAGTCGTAGACATCCCGCTTTAATTAAAACGTGATGGGAATCAATTAGGCAGTTTTTTCATGATTATCGATAGTTTTACCACATTATCGTGATGAGGTGTTTCGCGTGAGACGGAACTTCGTTTTGCGTACGTAATTAGGCTTTTTGCCAATACGCAGATCCCCGTATGAATTATATGAAATCAGCAAGCACTTATTAAGTATTGTTTGTATTTACGGAGAGGGACAGGACTGCGTTGGATATACTGTTTACTTACTCCTTCTATCATCAGCTGGTCGTAAAAACTTCGTAAAAAATTATTGCACGTGGAGGCTGAAATTCAACAATTGATTTCTTATGGCTGAAGATAATTATGAAATATTCCATAAATCGATAACCAGCTTCAATAGCATTTTTATACTGTGTTATATAAAATACATTTAAGAACTACTAGAGTTAATTCCTTGCAAATTAAACACGTAGAATAGAATACAATATAAATAATTATTTGCATAATATTACAGTCATACAAAATCAATAAAAGTGCAAGTTGGGCGGTAAAAGCGGGACTTTATATTCTACAGATGATGTACTAGACTTTATTGAACACACAAATAAAAGATGTTAATATTTCTCGTCGTGTAGTATTACCGGCATCTCAACAGCTGCTTACTAAATTATGTTAGGTATAATATGTTTAGGTAATAATTATTATATCGGGTTGTGTTAATGACTCGATTTGACGAGATGCCGTACTAAGATAGGTGAATTAGCGTTCTACAAACTAAAAGTAATAACACATTACTGCACGGAATATTTCGGAATATTTTGGGTGGTAATGGTTGGATCATATCAAAAAAATTGGCTTTGCGATATCGTCGCCTTACATTTGGGTCTCCATAATAATTACGTACAATATTGACACCGTTCAAATTGAAGTTAATATCTAAGTTTGATGTAATTGTGCGTAAGAATATCGATACAAAGCGCAGGCCCGAGGTTTCTGCCGTCCTCAAAACTACATTGTGAAAATACAGGAAAGAGGCTATGATGCATTGTTGATATGATTTTGAACTATGATTATTTCAAAAGAGGTAGAGCCAGGTAGGGGAGGCTCGTCCGGGGCAGTACCACTGGCTCACAGGAAATCAACGTAAGGCGACAGCTGTACTGTCACCTTTCGTTCGGTTAGTGAGATTGCCAGACTCTCAATACCTCTTTGGTCTTGCCATTTTTTTTCCTTTCCGCTCTCCTCCAATGCGATGGGTGGGCAATATATATTTTTTCATTTCAATGAATTGCAGGCCGAGCATGCCGTTCGCCTGATGGTAAGCGATACGACCGCTCATGAACAGTAGCAAAACCAAATATCACTATAAATTACAAAACAACGCTTGGCATTCCACTGTGCTCGCTATCCTGGCACAAAAGATGTTAAGTCTCTAAATGTCCAGTTACTCTGGCTAGAATGTCGTTCAAGCCGCAATACAACAATGCATTTGCACTGCGGTTTGGCGGGAGCAATAGACATTTCGGTGGTACCTACCCTAGTGACCTCTCACATACGAAAGACCTACCACCAGTAAATTAGTGAAATTAATCTGTGAACCTTAAGATAAAAATTATCGTAAGTCTGCAGCACAAATGTATGCACAAATGATGACTAGCATTTATTCCAATTGCTAAAAAGCATGTCACATGAGCTAACACACTTTACTCAGGATTATTTGGAATAAAACCTAATAGGCAATAATGTAATTGTTTCTAGGTCATGCATGTTTAATTCGAGTCCAATGTCACTTGTTCAATGTGCAGTTTTTGCGAGCGCTGATTGCTTCCCAACAGACTCGATCACGTAGCAATGCCGTCCAATAAGTACCTACAATAATATCCCTTCTTACGGTACCCCGGTATATGCGAATTCGATTTACGCGAATAATATAAGTCAGTAGTTATTCCATCTCATCTTCATCTAAGTTGTTACATTTTTGTCATTTAGGAGTCAATTTCTTCTTGTCGATAGGCCGTGTTTTTATACCGAGTTAACGTGTTTTCTTTGGAAGTCGTTAAAATGTAATTTCAATAGATCCCTCAGGAACAACTGTTTTCTAGATGAGAAGTACTTTATATTTTTTTCTGTACTTCTTATGACGTGTGGCATACACGAATTATCTACCTGATTTGCATTATTCTTAGCTTACATATAAAGTAATCTTCATATTATTGACTTATACGTGTTCCAATATATATATTACGTGAAATAACTATATTTTTTTGCATATATGCTATACTCAATTAGGATTACAAATTTGTTTTGGTGTCATGTGTAGGCAATGATTAGGCCCAGAACCCTCAAATTATAGAGTGGAAGCAAGTAACAAGAAAATTTTCAACTTCCATAGCGGAGTAGCTGCATATTTTGTATAGTTCCATACTCAATTGCCATGCACTTTAAAACTACAGAAAACATTACGAGAATTTCAATTGTATGTAAAGTTAGCCAATTCTCAATAAGCTGGCGTGGTGGAGTATGAATTAGCTCTCACAGTAGTAACATAAATTGTAAAGGACATGGTGTCCAGTGGACAATACATACCGTTTTATACAAATTGAACCCCGTTTTACACGAATGCGACTTACGCGGTTGTCCCACTTACCTAAAGCTCGCTTATTGTACGTTATGAGAGCATGCACTAAGCGCATTCATACAATTAGGCTCCGAACGAGATCACAATACGAGGCGAATCGTTCCATAAACTCCGCATTACAACATCGTGCATCTGCAAACGATCTATCTGTACCATAGCGGGACGGAGTTGGGAGGATTATGATGGGCATTATATTATTGTAGTTTTGTTGGGTATTTTTTAATGGAAAATAAAAAAATACACCCAACAGTCACATACATTGTCCTGACTCTAAACAAGGATCGATACTCGTGTCGTTTGAATCAAAAATTACGCGAGACTCTTCGGTCTCATAAACACTCAGATCCCTAACAAATCCCTGAGGATCACGTAAATATTTGTCTCACATTTACATATTTTTTTTACTTTTACGACTATGTTAAGATATTTAGAGACAACTTTTGGCGTTATCAAACGCCTTGAAACCGAAATAACGGTAGTATTTAATTTTTCGTACACCTTTTTAAAAATATATTCTTCTGAGTTAAACAGATATCATAACTAATGATATAATAACATAATAACTAATGATTAATATCAAAATAAAATGTCATCGCTACAATTTAAAAATATTTCGAGGAGCTTATGTTCAACCTATGTCTTCAAATATGCAGACTTGAAATTCCATGATTACATCTAACTACTTGTATCTAAACAAAATCCTCAATAATAACACTAAACATAGTAATTCCGATCTGCTATTTACACAGCAGATTATTTTAATGTAAACAACTTGAGTGTACAATAGTGTTGACACTAAAGGACGAGGCGCGCCTCTCAACAGAGTCTATTCAATATAAGATCCTTTATGTGTTGCCACTTTTAGAGTTCGATACAAGTGACAGGACGAGCCTATGAGTACTGTCGAGTGGTTGTAGATTGTTGTTACACGACTGGATTTAAAACTATAGTTTATTTACTAAAAGGTAGGCTTAACAGTAGTGGAATTGGTTGGAATATAAATAGAACGGGATAATGTACTGTGAATATTGAACATGGTATTGTTAGTTTCAGTGTAATAGGATAGATTTATATCCTATCATCTTGTGTTCCAATAAGAGGGTATGCAAAGAATAGTTGTGATCATAATTTGCTTCCCGTGTTATATTAGCACACTCTGCGAAAATATTTTGCTCTGTTTGAGGTTTGACATCTTCACGATTCAAGTTAAGCTGGTGTCAGTTGTAAAGTTACACGTTTTTTTAAACAAGTCTAAAGCAGTAGAAAGTAATATATACATTAATATATTGGCAGTGTAATGGAATAGGATTCCTAGGGTACGCAATCTTGGTATCGGAAATGTAGGAATTGTTGGGAATTCAATAACATCAGAAAACATCTAAAACAACAATTTTAAGTTACATAACCAAAGCGAATCATCTTCATTCCTCAATATTATACAACATAATTTACAGAAATATTTAAAATATGTGGGCAAGTCCCCCACACAGTTCCCAGCATCCGTCCCTCACAAAGATTTAATCAGCGAATGCATGCTTATTCGTAAGTGGATTTGCGAAATTGATAGTCGTGTACGGAGTGTGTGGTGATGCCGCGCGCCCTACATGGCGCATCCAGTGTGCAGTAATACGCTGCTAATCGGAGCATCTCTATGGCATGCTTCTATTCCGCAAGGACGATTATGGACCAGATATATGGGTAATTGTATGGACACGTGATGTGTAGCTGGGAGTAAGATTGATAGCTACGGTCTCGTGGTCATCAAATTGATTGTCTTATCAGACTCTTTTCTTATTTATTGGTTTTTAGCGAATTCTTTCATATCCTATGTCAGTTTGACAGTTGGATTAGAATTAAAAAAAAATTAGAAAAAAAAACAATCGGATTAATTACCTCCTCTTTTGAAGTCGATCAATAAACATTAACGTTACATATTATTGTGAAGCCGGAATTATATTTTTACTTGCAAACACTCTTGTAAATCACTCCTATGGGTATTAATAATGTACCTGAGCTATCAACTCAGGAAACTCTGAACCAATATGAACCTAAGAATATTCCCACGCAAGCGGTATCTTTGTATTTACCGCTACTCACTCTATTTCTATTGCATAGATTCACTAACAGATGCATAGCACCTCTGTGACTGCCTCAGTGGCAGTCATACTACAGTACGGTTACAACGTTGAGGTCTCGGGTTCGAATCCCGGGTAGCGGAAAGTGATATTAGATTTTTCTATTCATTATGATGTGACAGCCTCCATGGCTGCTGCTGCAGTGGACCGTGAGGCTGCGGGTTCAATTCACGCACCGAGACAAATATTTGTGGGATCCACAGCTATTTATTTCGGATCTGGGTGTATATGAGACTGAAAAGACTCTCATAGTTCCTGATACCCACGACACAAGAATCGATCTTAGTGTGGGGTCAGGACCGTGTTTGTGACAGTTGGTTGTATTTTTTTTTTGCCTTTATAGGCAGACGAGCTAGCGGCCCACCTGATGGTAAGCGGCTACCGCTGCTTATGTACATCCGCAGTGTCAGGGCACCAGGAGAACAAATTCGCTGCCTACCTGTATATATGTGTGTGTGTGTGTGTGTGTGTGTATAGCTCTTTATTTACAAAGAAACGACTCATTTTCAATATTAAATTTCATTTTCAAATCTAAAGCAATTTCCTCAACAATTTCTGCTTCAACATGAAATATGTGAAGCCCGCTAGGACACCTCCGTACGCGGCGTAACATTGTAAATCTGTTGCGGCAACCGTGCATAATGAGATGGCATCGCTTCTAAATCGGGAGGGGAGCAAAAAGCCGCCGTATGCGTCGCTCCATGCTCCATACGGACACTGCTCGGATGTTGGGCCATCCACCGCATTAATTGTTCACCGCTTTGGTAGTAATTGGGAGTAATTCGATTTACAGTTGCGTTGGCGTTTGATCGGAGGCCAGGAATAGTTTCTGGTGTTAAGTGTTTTTTCTTTAGTTTTTATCATGTATCTGGCAAGAAGCGGCTTTGAAACGTAAGATCATGGTTTTGAAATGAGGATGTTAGTGGAATCAACAGCTGATACTTTTTTAGGTACGACATAATTGTCGGCATGTAGGCTGATGTAATTAAATTTAAAAAAAAATATATAGTGTGTTGTGTTACTGGAATGTTTGAATCTATTTCGTAGCAACCTGTTAGCATTTCCATCTACCTCGCAAAACACGTATATACTTAGAATTTTCACTGCTACTTTTATTCTTTTTTTATATTGGTATCTGTATCAAACCATATACGCCCTACTCCAGGGTATCACCACCAATCGAGAGTACGACTAAGAGAGATAAGGCCATATAGTGATTTAGTGCACAATTACTCAAGTATAACCCATGTAGTACCTACTCCACTGATAGGCACCAGACTTTCTTCATATTAATGTAAATAATAAGTATGATTCGGTGTGCAAGTTCATTATGGTTTGGTGATCATTATTTTCTCAGCGACTATCTTGCTAGTGGCCAGTCTTAGTAATTTTTAAACAGCATTTTTTTAAAACTTGACTTTAATTTTTTTTAGAATTTTAATTCAAATATGTTATAATGCACCTGATGCTCAGACCTGATATAACAACAATGCAAACGAAATAGAAAGACGGTAACCCCTCACATGTCAACACAATTTTATTTCTGCCGAGCTGCATAATAATAATATCAGTAATAAATATCAAAAGCATTATAAAATGTCAACCAACCTCAAATACTTATGCAACTTATTTTGTTCAATGAAATACCGAAAGGCTATGTTTTCATGCAACAAAACTTGATAGATCTGAATTTTACATTTTAAGTTTAAACAAATATTGGGATCTCAGGAATTAAATAGTTATAAATAATACATAAGAAGACTACCAAAAACGAAAATTACCAAATTCAATTTATATATCAATAAAATCAATTATTTTGTAAATATAGAATAAGTACTATGTATTGACTTGTCATAAGAGCTATTTGTTTGCCTACATGACCAATAAACCAATTAAATTTTATTTGAAAAAAGTATGGTTTTATTTAATATATTTTTTCTATTTATGTTATGTTTGTACTAGGTGCTACTATTGTCTATCAATGTTTAGTTTTTTTATTTATTAGAGGTCGCGGGAAGCTGATGAACATAAATGGTTTCAACGTTGCTTGATAATCCTTGGAGAGGGCTATATTAAGTAGTACACATCCTTTAGAGAATTATGTTTTTTTTATTTTGAAAAGCAGATGATTAATGGCCGTCGTTGAAGAATATCTACAATTCACGAGGCATTATAGACTATGTATATGTGATAGTATACGGCAACATACAAATCCTTAACTTATTTAATATGAAATACAGGGCTTCTAATCAAGAAATTACATTACCGAAAACTTGCTAAGTTGGTGGCTTAAAATAAAAACCAAATTTAAATGTGTCAACATTTAAATCAGGTTTTAGATCAGTACTGTGTTGGATAAAAAGAAAACAATTGGATTGGATTGGATTTGGATGTATAACATTTAAAAGTAAAGCATTTTATGAGGTGTATATTGTTCAGTTTTAAATAGTCATTTTACGGGGCTTTCATAATACATTAGTTAAGTAAAGGAGAATGGGAATATTTGGAATAATTACATATATGTGCGTATAATAAAAGACGTTGTTTGCATTAAGTCGTATATTCGTTGAGTCATTTCGTATTTACAATCCTTAAAACTAATCATACATTTTTTTATACATTTTTCATTAACTTTCTTACATCACTACTACTGTCCATTTGTATTGCTGTATACAAGAACTTAATAACTATTTTTATTAACACGAAGAAAGGTGAAATTTTAGAAATAAGTTTTAAAGTGTTTGAGATCACATACGAATGAAATGTGAAGGGATGCATACAAAACAAGTTTAGAGAAGACAATACGGTGCAGAAACAGCGCGGGATCCAATGTCAAGCCTACCGATGGTGAGAGAAGACCAGGTGCGAAGGGAAACGAGAAATACAAAGGTCGCAATAAATAATGATTTTGAACAAACAAAACATCACAATGCCGATACAACACTGCGAGAACCGTCTACATTTCCGAACAATAACGCTAATGAATTTGTGTGGCGTCCGAACGATGAGTAAATATATCACAAAGTTACAATTTCCCAGTGATCACACGGCCGTCATCTCGGTGCGGTCACTTAGTACCGGTAGCCGGTCTGCGCGTTGAAGTTGCCGGAGCCGGAGCCGCGGCCGCCGGCGCTAGGCGCGAGGTACTGGCGGGAGGTGGCGCCTCCGAAACCGCCGGATCCACCGGCTCCTCCGGCACCGAACCCGCCGGAGCCGCGTCCACCGGCACCACCAGCACCGAAACCTCCAGCGCCTCCGGCTCCAAAGCCTCCAGCACCTCCGGCACCTCCGGCTCCGAATCCTCCAGCACCTCCAGCTCCTCCGGCACCGGAGTATCCACCAGCACCGCCGGAGTAGCCGCCAGCACCGCCGGCACCAGCGCCTTCACCGCGGTAAGTACCTGCAAACAAGAAAGTTATTATATTAATAAACCTTAGACCTTCCCGGAGACTCGCCGAGCTTCAATATTCGGTGTCATTAAAATGCGTGCCACTGTTGATCCTGCGACACAGGAGTTGCAGAGGCGGGTGTGAGGGCGGAACAATCTCTATATTAATAAATATTTACATTAATGAGCTGGCCGTAGCAGACTATGTGGCCTAAACCACTCTCATTCGTATACGCGATTGTAGAGGTGGCGACGATATATGGACTGATATAGTATATGGAGCTAATTATTATTTTTATAATTAGGTATTTCATCATTTAATTTCTTCAGTGATTTCAAGCGGTTAATGTCAGGCAAGTGGAAGATTGTTTGATTATAATTTAAATCATTCTGCATTCAGGATAAATAATCTTGTCGAGTAGAATCCATGCAAGAAAAGAATATTTTAAAATATCAAAACATTCATCCATAATGAAGTCACAATCGGGATGAGTCTAACCAGTGTTGTGTAATTGGAAAGGCTCCGCATATGCCAATATGTAGTACTAGATCTGGTTAGTGATAGTTTCCAGTACTGCGTGATGTCGTCCTTCGATAGAACTTTCAATTAATGTTATAGGGCATCGAAGGTACTAGCAAAGGTCGATAAATGTCGATGACCACACGTTCCAGTAATATTGTACTGATCTTATTACTTAAAAACAGATATTGAATATTAAATAGCTATAAAACTATAGGAAAAATACAAAGATACAGTTGAGTAATATATCAACGGTAATAATGCAAAAATGTGTAACAATCATTTCTGCCATTGTTCGGTTTAGAAATACACACAAAAACATTTTTACATACGTAATGTAAGCTATTTCTATGTTATTATTTTCGAATCTTGTCCGCTAGGCCACGAGATCAGCGTTTTGAAATTACTGTTTGTGACGGATCAATTTTTAAGTATGGCATGTAATTTAAATATTTTGATGGCGAAATAACTTGCTGCTTCTTTACATTTCTAAATATTGTTACAGAAGATAGATTATTGTTAATTCTCAGTAGAAAAACACAAGCATTTAAAAAAAAACTAATAAGCTGAGAAAACTTGCTGCATTTAGAATAAAAGGTGACCTAAATTGAACTAATATGAAAATCAAGTAAAACAATACTGTACTTGCAAAAAAATAAAACAAAATCCCAACATGTGCTAGTATAAAATTATTAAAAATATTCAAGAATCAACGGTCGTTAAGTCGCTGTACTCGCGAGCACACATCGGATTCATCGGAAAGTGTCCAAGGCCGGCACTCTGACCTACCGCAGTCATTAACATCCGCTCTCGATCGAAAGGAAATACTTGCCCCTACTTGGACAATTGCATTGTATCGACACATCATTACAAACATGAGCTGAGAGATATCACCTGTTTATTTCTTATGGCAGGAGAATGAATGCGATGGGAATTTTAATGCAATAATGAGTTCCACTAATGGTGATGTGAGAATGGATTTAATTGAAGAAGTAGATATTAATGACAATGGTAAAGATTGAAAGATTATGGATATGGTGTTAAATGGAAAGGAGATTTAGATCGATGCAATTCTCTTAGAGAATGTTTTGTATACAAAAACTATAAAGTTTGAAACAGTTATTAAGAATACATTTAAAAGCTTAAGGATATTTTTTATTGCATATGTAGGTCCGGCAAATGAGCAAACAGGTTACCTTTTGGTAACTGGTCTCTGCCGCCCAAGAAAATCCATAGCGTTTGGGTCATTGATGTTTTGCCGGACCATTAAAATTGGACCGGGAGCGGGAGGGAGGAAGATGGAAAACTGAAATAAGTATTGGGCTCACCGAAGGGGATGTAACAGTGAAGCTGTCGTTTCACGTCAATTTCGTGTGAGACAGTGGACCGCCCCGGACGAGCAAACCTATTTATGCTAAGTTATAACTAATTACAGAGTGGATCTACCATAAAAAATAGCTCTACTAAAATGCTTATTTTATGTAGAGTATTCGCTCCTAAGATTGGTTGTAAGTTATAAATGCATGCAAACGAATACAATCCTTTCTAGTGAAGTCAAAGTTCAGGTGCTGATGTAAAGTGTGTTGTTATTTTAAACATATAATTATAGCTAACGATGATGGATTGGGATAACGATTATACAAATCACTATATAAGAAAACTGTCTGTCATTATTTATATAATATTTTTTACTAACAACTTCACTTTGGGCAAGTCATTGACTCCTAATCTTATAAGAAAGGGAATGTTTGTATATTATTTTTGAATCTGAGAGGAATTCAGCAGGATACCAGAATTTAGCACTTTAGCCCTGGGGGCAAAAGTCAGTCCGAATTTGACCATGATCTGGTTAATTATTTATTTATTCCAAACTGATACTATTCAAGAGAATCTATATTTCAAATACAAACCTAAGGAATAATACAAACATTGCCAGATGCACAAAGAAAAAAAGAGACCACCGTGTATTTTGAACTTGTTTCAGACGCATAATGTTTTCGCAACAGCCCATGTTACCATTTTGGTAGTGGTTTTGTTTTATCTAGGCATTGCTCAAACGTTACATTATCGGATGAGGCCAGTTATTTGCTTTTGACCTGAATGTAATGCTGAAGCAACACATCATTCGGGCTAACTAGACGTGCGTCAAATTACATCGGATATGCGTTGACTCCAAGTTGCTTCCGGGTTCTACTGTTAGTGTTATAAACTATTGATCTATTATTATCAATGTATTATTAGTTATTATTGTATTAAGTTGAGTTATTTATGCCACTAGGTTGAATAAAACTAACTATGAAATCATATTTTGAAGTCTTGTGAGTTTCTGCCATTGATAAAATTATTTCAAAGAAAAAAACTATTTCAATCATTGCAGCGTCATAGATGTTTAAATAGATGCTTGTTATTCTAATTACAACTACGTAAATATAATTTGTGAATGTAGTTAACTAAATGGCGTTTTGTTCACCGCTTTAACAGATTAAGATCTTACTTTCAAAATACTTTTAACATTAGAGACGACCAAAAGTTTAGGTGTAGGTATGTTGGATGAACACATTGGTTTCTATTTTAATTATTTTATTGGAGCTCCGAAAATAAACTGGAAATAAATGTAATGGATTTGCAATTATGATATATAAAATATGTCATAAAAGTTCAACATTAGAGAAAAAAAGGGTGGATAATAAAGCAGCACCGTAAGAGAAGGGACATTCAATACACCATATGATTCTCAAGAAACAAAAGGCGAACACATGGTCATGAAGAATAGAAATTGTATAATGTTGGGAAACGTCGGTATCTGTGTCTGCTTACATCAAGGGTAAGTCCTTGAATTCGAAGGCAGCTCATGTCCTTATGTCGCAAAGGAGGATATGACCCTGACTAAAAGTCTGAAAGGACATTGATCTTAAATACTGAAATGTGGATGAAGTGAAAAACATTTTCTATGTAGGTGTTGGTAGTAATCTTGCAAATGTAATACGAATTGAATTCGTGTGTTCGCCGCCTTAAAAGTCCATGTAATTATCTTTAGAGTGTTTTGTTCTTGTTCCCATAAGAAATTACAAAACGTGAGAAAATTATTGTGCTTTGCAATTTTCTACTCTACCCGGTTAAGTATTAGGTAGCTTTTTGAAATTGGCACATATTATGAAACTAGACTGCTTTTGCAGTTAGGTCTCAATTATTTTGAGCTATGTTTTGCACGTGCCTTGGACTGTGTTTTGAAGATATATTGGGAAAACGCTTCATTTATTGCATTGATCTTTTTATTGCAAGAGAATTAAGACCAAGGACTATTTATTTTTCCTACTTGTTTACTTCACAAAGTTATTTACATTAGGGTCAACTATATGCAATCGTTTTAAATAAAATACTTAAACGCATGCAAAACTTAATAGTACTATCAAATGATGGCGCATTTTATTACCAAAATTGTATGTATTTAGTCCTTTTAGTAAAAACTGAGTCAACTCGAGCCATTTCTTACAAACGGTCGCAAATGACGTGACCTTTGACTCCCGTGTATTAGATCTACATTACCGCATCAGGGAACATTTGCGAATCTACTTTCGCTCGTGAATTTTAAAAGCACGACGTACATTGCTTGCGACATTCATCATTATCAAGATAAACTCCGCATGAATCCCGCAGTAGTCATTAAGATGTACGGAATTACCGCCTGTACGGGTTCATTAAGACCATTAGAGGCGGTGTACGGTGGTGCAATTTAATGATCCTAATTCACTATTTGTAATGGCGGAAGGTAAAAAGTAAATTAATATATTAAGGTAGAGATTTGTAAAGATTCTCATTTGAATTAAAATCTTAGGCAAGAAAAAATCTTCATTTAAATATATAAGGACGACATTTCGTAATCAGCTTTGGCTAAGTATAATAAGCAAAATCAGTTGAATAAGTTGAAACTGTTCATAAAATTCTATTCTGTACAAAAGGGCCCATAGACAGATATGCGGTAAAACAAACAATAGTGGAAGACATTTAAAAGTGACCTTTGTGATACACGTCGCCACGCCTTCACAGTCACTCCGCGCACGACGGTAAAGCTCCCCTTGCAATGGAAGCTAACAGTTGCTCGGATATTAACACTACGTTACCAACAAACACGATAAAAGTATGAATTAAACTTAGTTGCGGAGTTAGTTGCTGCGGAGTGAAATAGTAAAAGAAAATTTTAAAAATATTTATAAGCTTGAAAATGAAAATATAAAACTTTTCATTGATCTAGCGAATGATAATTTTCTGTAAAATTTATTAGGACTTATCTAATTATTTTTTGACGAAAGGCTCAATGTGGATACTGGCTAATGTTTCTTAGCAGTATTGTCTTAAGTTGATATGGATAGTAAATACCACACACGATGCTGAGCTCCGATGGTGTGTGATGAGCTTCAAGCCGACATTACCACATTTGAACCGTTTGCATCAGTTTCTATGCATTAAATTCCCAAGTGTTTCGCAACCTAACGAAGATATGCCTCATTTAAATGCCCCAATACGTTCTAAACGTGGCGAACTGCGACCTACTTATTCAAATCTTTTACACTTTAAAGCCTTAAGTTCGTCTGCTCCGGCGCGGCCAGTTTTTGTTCGAAACCTTATAGGGATTGCGTTGTGAATATAATACGTCAAGTCGTTAGTATAAGAATACTTAATGCCTGTCCAAACAATAATTATCAACCATTATTTAATTATCGAATTATCCGTCCCGGCCAAACTAGGCGATTGAAGTTTGAATTATCTTGTCGCTGCAGTTTAAACAAAACATATTTCAAACGCAGTGTGTGGACACGCGAACAAATTGTGCGCGGATGATTTATCGGCAGATGCATTTTGACATGTGTATTTATCGGTGAGAATCAATTAGCCGATTGACCCGTGCTCTAGAGCGACTAGCGAGCCTACATGCCGGCACTCGATGCTTCCAGGTACGGTCACGACGCCTGACGCAACCACTGATCTCACATCATTTTGTAACTCATCAGATACTCAGTACTGGGCCGTGTGTAAATTATTATTAGAGCAATAGCCCGTACCTTCCATTAAGGTCAAATGTCAAAGAGTTTGAACAAAAAGTGATGAGACGCCGATAATGAGATGATTACTCATTTAGAAATTAATGCAATTGCGTTGCTGTTACTTGTGCATGTGTTGGACAGAAAATATGGCAGGTTGATTGCGGATGGCTTTGACAAATAGAGTGCATCATATGGCTGTAATTATTGAGTTACGAAATCCAAATTTCCTAATTTTCAGCGTGTCTGTTAGTGTCCTACTTACGACCAAAATTATAGCGAATCATCAAATCGCTAAGTACAAGCAATCGTCTAGGCAAGGTTAAATTGTGGTTAGCCGCATATTAAGGATCCTAGCTTACAAGAAACGAATTGTACACCATTTTTTGTTCTATTTTGGAATAAAGTTATTTGCACATTTAAATGTGCTGTGATTACTACAGACAATGATTTTTTGCTTGATTAAGCTGAATGAAGTGAGGGCTATTAGAAGTCATTAGGACTTATAATTTTACAATGTCTACATTTTGTATTTTTTATGAATAGAAAAACACGATAATAAAATTAGTTGTCTGGAATAACTCTTGTGTTGGATCTATTGATGTAAATAATAAGTAAATGGCATTTTATGTCATTTTTGATGGATTGCGTTAGTAATTATGCGTTAACTTAGAAATATTTTCTGAAAATCTTTGATTTTCTTTATGTTTTAATATAGTGAAGTTTATGTTACCAACGGTTTTAACTTAATGACGTAAAGTGTTAAAAAGATATAATAAACGAAAAACACTCACCATCGTCAACGATACCGGCGGCTTCATCGCGCGCGTTCTGCTCAAGTGACTTGAGGATCTCCTCGGGGATGGGGGGCGGCGTGGGGAGGTGCGCGCCCTGCGGCTGGAATCCGTTCTCGTCGGCGGTGTAGGAGATGCTGTAGTCCTGGCCGTCGTCGCCCTTGTACGCGAAGCTGCCCTGCGACTGCACGCCGTTGGTGGCCACGCCCGAGGCGTCGGCGCGGATGCCGTTCGAGGTCTCGAAGTCATACGAGAAGCCCTCGGCGGTCACTTCGTTGTTCAGTCTGAGGATCTGTGCGTTGGCGTCAGCGGAGGCGCCTGCGCGACCTCCCGCACCGCTGTAGCCACCGCCGGCGCCGCCGCCGCTGTAGCCTCCGGCGCCGCCACCGAACCCTCCGGCCCCACCGGCGCCGCCTCCGAACCCTCCGGCGCCTCCAGCACCACCTCCGCGGCCGAAACCTCCCGCGCCACCGGCACCGCCGCCGCGGCCGAAGCCTCCTGCCCCACCGGCACCTCCAAATCCTCCTGCTCCACCAGCGCCTCCGAAACCACCGGCTCCACCGGCGCCTCCGAAGCCACCGCCGCCTTTAGGACCGGCTCCTCCGAAGCCGGGACCGAAGCCCGCGCCCGCATTGCCTCTGGGGGGGAGGTATTTGTTGTCTAGGCGGTCTGCCAGGCAGACACCGATAACAGCGGCTACGATGAACTGTGGGAAAATAAATCATTTGGTTACCGGTTAGGACTTTACAGAAGTGGTACGAAACAACTACGTGTGTCATGTGGTGGATAGTTTCATGTCACTGACAACTGGTATTAGAAGATAATATGAGTATATAGACGTAATGATGTGAGCGCAATGGGCAACTTTACATATTTAACTTCAAAGGTTATTAACAGGTGCACAACTATTGTTTTTTATTTTTAATCAGAGACTTTTGTTACACATAATCGTGGTTGTTTATATGAATCAATGCCTAGTGCTGTTCAATGTTATGCTGTCTTTGGACGTTTTCTTTATAATATATTTTTCTGTACGATGTTGGTGCGTGGAATGTTTAATGGCGTGCCTATCTCCGATGTAAAGGCACCGAGCTTCGCATCCAAACCTATAGTTGGTTGGCGTGACCTACATTTTTTCTCGAGTGAATGGGCGATTGAATTTCAAATGAAGGATGGCTCCGAGCTAATTGCGGGGATGTGCCTTACTTGATCCGCGCACGGTTTTAAACCTAACGAAATTGCACATCGAAATGCGGTTAATACGATTTTGCAAGTTAGTTTAATTAAGGCGGTATTTATTGGAGGCATTGCTCAACACCAGCACAATGCGAAGGGTGAATCTTTGGGATTCCTCACAATTTGTAAAATAAGGGAAGCATTTGTAATATAACCTTGATGAAGTAATAAGCTCGAAAGCTCATCTGAACTTATGAAGCACAACTTAAAATATTGTGGAATGCATTATTTAATATTAATACCTGGGAGTAAATAACAAGGAAATTTGTAAAATCGTCAGTGGGGCAATTATAAGTACCTACTATCAGATATGCACTTTAAACCCCATTAAAAATGATATAAAAAAATAACAATGCCTGGAGGCTGGGACTGTATATAGAGCAGTACCCTTACCAGCTTTAAGCTCTAAGGATCTGGCCTCAAAGATATAAAAATGTTATTTCGCCACCCCGATCCCACCCCTGAGTAAACAATGGAGCACTCACCAACTTCATGTTGATGGGATGTGTGTCTGCGCTAGGCTTGCGATGAACTGTGATGCTTCGGAGACGCTCCGGTGGTTTTATATGCGATGCCGGGTTAGAACGCTCGGCTGAAAACCGTATCACGGTCACGGCGCCGCGGGCGGGACGCTCGGCGCCTCTTCCTGAGAATGCAACGCTCTGAGGTCGTGTTTTTCAATTTCGACATCCGGAAATTTGGAAAAAAAAAATTGTTTATGTAAAGGGGGTCCAGAGCGGTTGGTTAAAAACAATGCAACAAAATTAGGGTAAAAAATATTACTTAATTACACAATTATGCCAGCGTTTTCGGAGCCGAATGTATAGAAGCTTTTAAAATGAATCCTAGTTTTTGGACTTTTACTTAAATTTTCTTTTCATTCTTTTGTCCATTACAAAGAACTAGATTGATTCTTTCTTTATGAATATAGTGTATTTCTTTCGATATGAATGGAACTCGGGAATGGCTAATGGATGACCTTAGTACACGTGACCGAGATGTACAATATTGTCCCAATGTCATCACGTGCACATATTTCGATGCAAAATGAAAGTTGCAAGATGGAAGCAATATTGTCTTATAATTATTGTGTGCCAAATTGTGTTTTAGACATGAAAATTTTATTTTAGATACTTACTAAATCAAAAAATACAGTCGAATTAATTACCTCCTCTTTTGAATTCAGTCAATCTGTGATATATATATTCACAAATTCATTCTAAAATAGTTGGTTACTGGAGCATTTTTTTCCTGACACGGACGTAGCGAAGTAAATATTTTTAATGATTAATGCGTTTATGAATATCTTTGGCGACGTATATGACTGATACTTGTTAGATGACACAATGATGCTGCCTGCTGGAAATGACAAATACAGGCAAGAGAGGTTTCCACCTATAGTGGTCGCCATTGAGACGGTTCTTCAGCCATATGAAATCCACTACTGAACATGGGTCTTCCCAAAGTATTTTTCTCAGCGACCTTATAGAAGCTATCTGCTGCCAACGATGTCGTTCTATTTTTGTCAGGTTGAATATTGACATGATTAAATCTTCATTCCATATTACATCATCACATGAAAATATTGTAACTTGCAATATGTTTATTTCATAGTACAAGCTAGATTTTTTGACTACGTTAGCAGCATGTAAGAATTTTGAGTCATAAATCCCTGGGTTTAATTACAAGGTCGGGGACTCTAGATTATTTCACTATTTCGGTTTACGGAATTTCAAATTCTAATAATTGCTGAGTCTAAAATGTATGCTT
The DNA here is from genome assembly GCA_030180105.1 of Hyles lineata. NCBI lineage: Eukaryota > Metazoa > Arthropoda > Insecta > Lepidoptera > Sphingidae > Hyles > Hyles lineata. Next base: position 11,639,481 of record JARJEE010000018.1, on the reverse strand, counting down.
GGCGACAGATTTGCCGCCTCATAGCTTGCGTCAGTAATAAGCTCAGTGAAATATGGGTACCTCTACGGACTACTATACCTATAATATCTGGTATAAATGCATAATGTCTATATTATATTGCAGGTTTCAAAATAACCCTGATTCAATTGTCATTAGGCTTACTAAGTAAAGGATTTATGGAGCGCAATTACACCCGAGTACGTAGAATATAGTAATTGCGAATACTGTAGGCATATGAGGATTTACGATCATCGTCCATTCACAAAATGTTTGTCATTCTCATCGCTTCAGCCATTCATTGATGTTGCTTTATGGTCAGTAATATGTTTTTAATTTTAAATTCTATTCGTGCTTTGATATCTACTTTGATGTTAGTGGTTACTAGTTTAAAGGAGTGTAAATGAGACAATGCTCTCATATTATTTTTATTAACCAATATGGATCTTTTTATTTTCGAAGGAGAAAAAGCGCTTTGAGATTTCCTTCCAGTGCATGGGGATGGTCCAAAGAGGTTTGTCGGAAACTCCGGCCTTATATCACTGCGAGTAGGGAGTTTTTTCTACACTGCGCAGATGTTTGGGACAAGTTTGATCCCTAACAAATTCCTACGCTGGCATATCTACCTACTAAAGCCTTATGGTGGCTCTCAAGCGCATTAGGAGCAACAGGCGGGCGGCGCCCAGCATTAGGCGGTATTAACCTCTCTATATTCTACTGGTACCTGTAGATGCGTATGCCCGGGTGGCATGGCGAATTAAACTGGGCCCTCCTGGTTTTTCCACAACACTTGCCAATAATGCAATGAGGGATGAGAATATGGATGGTTGCTATGGAAATCCTTAGGGAAGGTTGATGTGCCGCAATGAACTTCATATGTCAAATCAAAATATTAGTCATATTGGATATAGAACTGAGATGGATTATTCCAAGAGGTTATAGATGGCAAGTATTGCGTACAAACTGACGGTACAATACGCTAAATCGGTTAACGTGTCTATTCTGGTTATAAAAATGTGTCAAATAGGAGCTCTTTAGGGTTGTTATTTGTTAAAATTAAGAAAATTCTCATAACAGTCACACCCATAATTCTGATCCTATACTAAAAATAAGTCTTGTGTCGTGGGTAATATTAAATTCTCTGTCTCACTACACCTAGAAACAAAACCATATTTTTGAGTCGCACAAACATTTGTATCGGAACAGGAATCGAACCCGCGACCTCTCGTTTCACAGCTAGCTCACAACTAATCACGCCTCAGAGGCTGTCAAATAATTATCTGATGAAGATGTATGTTGTGTCATATACTTAACAAATTCGCCACGTCCATCACAAGTAACCTTATTTATTAGCTCTGAGCGGATAAAAGTGAACCGAAGATTCGCTTTCATAAATACTATTAGGTAATAAAGTTTATTTATAAAATAGCATTCGGAATGATCTAGTGATGTACACAGCCAATACTCGGATCAAAATTACACGTACATATTCGCAATAATTGTAGTGTACCGTAACAGCCCATATTTGTACCACTGCAGGGCACGGGCCTCTTCTACAGTCGAGAGTACGATTGAGAGTAGTTAAGCCATATAGTTCATCACTTTGGCTTAATGTGGGTTAGCGGACTTTAAATACTATAGAAATTCTTATCGGACCCTCGACTACCGTGAACATGTTAGCAGCCGCGTCTCCATTACCAATAGACCACCACGCACTTACTAAATTAATACTTAGTGCATATTTAGCAAACAGTTATATATTTATAATCTAAAAAATCAGCATCATCATCATATCAGCCACAGGAAGTCCACTGCTGAACATAGGCCTCCCCCAATGATCTACACAATGACCTGTTGGAAGCGGCCTGCGTCCAGCGACTTCCTGCAACCTTAGTCAGATCGTCCGTCCACCTTGTAGGCGGGCGTCCGACACTTCGCTTGCTTGTACGTGGCCTCCACTCAAGAACCTTTCGGCCCCAACGGCCATCGGTTCTACGAGCAAAAAAATCAGCAACATAGCTAAAAAACGTGGAATAGGAAAGGTATAAGAGGAGTTTATATTACATATTGTAATAGTCTACAAACCAACTACTACAGGATGTTACTTTTGTCAACAAATCAGGAAGTCCTTGCTGTCCCATATAATAATTTTAGAATACATTTACGAGTAAGACTACTACCGATAAATAATTATTTTTCTTGGTTTATGTATGAATTTTGATTGAGAGTATTACAGCTTGTGGGTTGGCGAATGTCTTGGTTCGAATCCTAGATGGGGTCTGCCAATTTGTGTGAATTTTAAGAAGCGCAGGACTGCACATTGTAAATAGACGTGTACAGGCTGTCGAATACAGGCAATAAATTGATAAGACTTGTAGCCCATACACACTATTGCTCGGATAGTGGAAACTGGCCATTAGCGCGTGATAGTTTGCAAGCTATGTGACAAGTATCATGTTTATGGAAGGTTCGAGAGAGCAATCGATAGACATGATTGGTAAAAGCAATTATAAAATCAATTAACCAAAAGTTTAAGGTGACTGCTGATTGATGTTACCATTGATTGTTATTTTTACTTAAGTAATATGTACGTTCTTAAACTTGTACTTGAAGGGATAACAATTGAATTGGATACACAATACTTTTAAAAAAATAATCGTATATTTCTTTATATTACAGAAAAAATAGGTTACGTATTGTTGTGACTAATTGTAAACATAATATTTTAGATTGTTAATAAAACGAAAGAGTTAAAAGAAAAGAACACATGATAAAGTTGATTTCGCTGCGAGGGTTTTTTATTTGGTTTTTCTTCCGTGATACGTTCTGAAGCATTAATAGTATTATTATTAAAAATATTCTAGAGAAAGTCCAGTTAATAGAACAATAGTCTTTTTTTTTTAGAAGAAGGTGGCGGCAGAATCCTTTAACCTCAGATTATTACTTCCTCGATAAACTAACTTATACATAAAGATAAATAATTCCAATATGGCAGACATTTTTTGCAATAGCCAAAATTCGAACCATCACTAAAATCGGGAGTCATAGGTCGCGTAATTTATATAAAACAACAAATGCAAGAAGCGACAAGAGCGAGTGCCGCCGGCGACCGCCGCATTACGACCATCATTTATTATTATTATATCTGCAATGCAGGCGATAAACAGACAATATGTGATAATGTACCACTATTTATCTTACACGATGTTCTAAAACATTGTGAAATTACGGCAGGACTTTTTACAGGAGTGGCAACATTCATACTGATTGAATAGAAGTGGATAATAATTTGTTTCAAATGCGTCTTACTCATTTTACTATTAATAAATCTCATTACGTATTGAAATAAACTTGGAATTCCGATGAATTATATTCCTAGAAATTTCAAGTCTTAAAGGCTCGCAAAGCTTCAGTGATCAGTGTCACTGAAATGTTCGCTTTCGATCCTGTCTTACAAGAGTTGTATAGCGCGAGTAAAGGTAAAATTGTTATCATTGTAACATGTGAGAATATTGAAATTGTCAACTAGTTAAATATAATGACTCATCTCATATTTAAATATTTTTTTAAGGATCATATTACAATATTTTTTTATATATTACTAAGAAGACTAACACTTATTTAAATGTTACTTTCCCACGTAAAAAAATAGTTAAATCTAGCTGTCATTCATATAATTTGTTACTAAATATAAATAAATTAATGTGAATGGATCAAAAGCAGCAAGACGGAGCGCCTTGACTAATGAATCAGATATGTTTGCTTATTTGCGAGCGAATGCGTAGCTAATTAATTACTTGTAAATGAATTGCTAATAAGTTCATTACTATTTATAATATTAGGAGGAACGGTAGCAATTTATTTAATTTTAAATATGCAAATAAAAGTGTATAAGTGAAAATGAAAACTACATGTTTGAAGAGTCGCCTCGTTGGATCTGGCTTCGATTCCCGGGTTGGGGATACTACTAAAAGATATGAAATATGTCTTATGATATCCGCTAGAATGATGTACCCGTCATTGTAATGAGCTCGGTCCATATAATTTTCTAGGATAATTATAAGTTCGGCGAAATATGAGTGGCATTAGTGGCGCACGTATGTAGTCCCTTGGAGTTTAGGTGTGCGATTATTTAATTACTGTAAATTAAAATAATGCAGATGGCCGTAGCCATTATACCGTTCTGAAATAAATCAAAAACATTAATTATTAAATAAATCTATTGTAATAATATTTGCTTCTGAAATAAAACATGTTTTGAATACTGAATATAATTATAGCGAGATGTACAATAGATATGGAATTAAATTATGACACCTGAGCAGTAATGCATTTAGTCATTGTTCCGGGTGCAATCGCAAGCAATCTCCGGCGATGGGAAAAATCCTTTTCAACGTAACCTTTTCACAGATCCGTGATACCGCGCTCTACTGAGCTCTACCGCTGTCGCTATGTGACCACACGCCACTCTACCGACTCTACCTGCGCACGCAATGTCAACATAACGAAATCCGATGCTGGTCGTTTGTTGATATTTACTTTATTATTTAATTACTATTTTAATTGTAGAGTTATTTGTGTGTTTAAGTTATCGTTGGGTTGGGTTAAATAATTATTTTGAAAAACAAGTATAGGCTTTATTTTATGTATATGAACACCTCAATGATTTTTTGAATTTTCAGTTTTTCTTGATATTCGCAATAAAATAAATTTTATGTGAATAATATTGATTACAATATATGTGACTACCACTGATTTAAAAAGTATTTTTCAATCTACACTTACATATATTTGAACTACATATAAATGTATGTAACTACGTCATCACTTAGTGACCTGTTCGCGGCGTGCGAGTCTCTGCTCTGGGAAACGGAAGGTTCCCGTGGGAAAGGCAGCGGCCGTACATATCGTTTCAAGGCCGGTTGTAGTAAATAAAAGCTCAGTGCATCCTATAATTGGTTACTGTACTGTGTGCAAATATTAATGATTTATTTCCGTTGTAATTATTAGATCGGTTAGTTTTCAAGTAATCGAATATAATAAAGGAAACAATTATTAAATTGAGGTGCGTTTTGATTTATAATAATATAAACTTTACAATTTACAACTTTACTTACAAGTCGGCGTTTCTCAAATCTTACTTTAAGTTTTTGCTGTCCATGATAATCTAGGGTTTGCAATTTGATAATAGAAGATACCGTTGAGTCATACGATACATACAAGCAAAATAGACGAATTATGAAAATAAAACACCATTAATTGTGGACGTCTTACTTGCCTATATTTGTGTATTGCATTTAGGGCTAAGTCTGTTTTTATACATTTCAACTAGGCCGTCATAATTATGTTATCTAACGAAAGATAATTATGTTAAAAAAATAAAGTAATATATTTTCATGGCGTAGCAACAATTTGTCTCATCTTTCGTCTAGAGAAATGCCATACAAGGCACATGAATGACAAATCCCAACAGCTCGTGTTCTGCAAAGAGATCGGCGTGAACAAAAGGTCGCATTCTCAGAACATTGGTTCCTGAGCGGTTCGCAAATGTGGTTTGATTTAAAATGACCGCGCGGGGCTTGTGCAATGTAAGCCGATACTAGCATCAAACGCTATCTCCGCGCTTAAGTGTACATTCACACAGGTGGCAAGCTAAACGCCTTCGCTGTAAAAGATGGTCTAGAATACCACTATAGCATCTCTAGTGTCGGTCGTAAGAGGGAGATTAGGTCAGTAGGTCGCCGGTGTGGTGCAATCTTAATAATAATGACTCTAAGTAGGGCGGTAGCACCTTTAATTTCATGACAATTGTGGTTGTCAATAATATCTTGGGTGCCCAGCAAACCCAGTGGCGGCGCAAGTGTGTCAGGAATTTCTATAAATTGACAGGCTGCAGGCTGTTTTTATTTGCGTATTGTTTTTTGTGACTCTAAAATTATTTGCTTCTGGGTGTAAGTAGACCAATATCGTATTGACGTATGTCACATTTGATACTATGTATATTTTATATTGAGAAAATAAACGAAAGAAAATGAAGCTTTTGTGGTTTTGCGGTAACTCTGCAGCATTTCTTCTTCACAGCTACAACACGTTTCATGACAGTGCTAGAATAATATAATTCAAAAGATCTTGTGAGACTCCTCTAATAAAAGACATTTTGATACACCGAGGCTGGGCACGTCTGCCCATTGCGGTGTGAACGCCCACTAAGAGTTCGCGTCTAATGTGCGTCTACATTGTACATTAGCGCGCTTCGGCGAACATTTCGTGTTGAAATATGATTTATTCGCGCTATTCGTGTTTGTAATATTAGCAGCTTCATCGATGCCCTGAGGATATTGCTACTTATTTGTAAGGTTTATGCGGTGTAGGGTAGTAGGTTCGAACACTCGGAATAAAAATAAAACAAAATGTAATAATTATGTACCACGAACTTATAAAATATGCAGGTTTTCACTGGACTTACCATGTGGTCCGGGGGTGTAAGTATTCTGCCATGTTATACTGTGGCCGTTGTAAGAGGTGATCAATAAAGGTCATCAGGGTCGCTGGGCACACTGCGAGTGCGGTCCGTCCTCACGTATTACGACTCTAAGAAATACGATAAAGCACGTGGCCTAGTCTCTATCCCGGACGCCCATAACATCATAAACGGGCGTCCAAAAACTGACATAAGTACGGGTCATCCAGGCCCTCTATAATGGAAGAATCACCAATGGTTTTGCGCCGTGGCGGTCTTCGCCCTGGGATGTCGGGTGCTATCCATAATGCGTGTAACGGTCACTAAGTGAGTTTTAGTCAGTATGCTAGCGTAGGTATTGTTAGGGACCAAGGTCGGTCCTCCGCATTGTGCCGGGCTGGAAGGCCAATGACACTGACACACCCCTTTCAGCCTACCCCAGGGTTCCAAAAGGGCAGCTTGATAATTTTACCTATGGCAAAAAAATCACACGATGCAAGTCGTTTTAAGCAAGTTAATGTAGAGATCTCTGGGGGCGGCTTATATTCAACAATATACTACTGGTAAGTAAAATGATGGCTGATATTATGATAGATATTTTTTTTTTTGCAAAATAAGTAATAGTCTTTCAGGAAGTAAAATAAATAAATAAATAAATAATGTTGGTTGTTATTTCTTTATTTTATTTTATTTCAGGAAGTACGGCGAAAGCTCCAGCAGCCGAAACGGTAATCATATACTTCCTTAATATGGCAGGAAAATAATATCCACTTGCTTTAAAATTAATATTTTAGTAATTCAATATTTAACATATAAAGTTTCATAGCAGCTCGGGTTGTAGTCAGGCGGCGCCAGATTTTTTTTATCAAGGTTACCTTACTTTAATAAAATAGGTAAATAGATATCAGTTTAAACAAATGTTGTATTCATACGTATATTTATAAATATATTTGCATGAATAAAAATAAAAACCTAGGCATTCATTTTATTGTTATAATATTTTGGAGTATAATTTCCGTAGGTCCTATCATTGTGTAATTCTTTGAGACCAATTGACATTATAATCTCAAAATTAAGTAATTAAAATCATATTTTGTCCTGAAAATATATATATGGTGGAACATAGTAAAACTTACCAATTAGTAAAACTTATATCTCAGTGTTGAAATCCACCAAGTATTCCATAATTTCTCAACTAATCCACTGCGATTAGGAATTGTTAGTTCTTGATTGGCAATAAAAGTTCTGTGGCTAATCTTTTCACTGTACTTGCGCTGGTCCCACACTCACATAGGGTCTACGCAATAAGATTTATGAGCATTTTGTAATATTGAGTGTTCTGATTTTATCTCCGGCCTACTTCGCAGCAACAACCCTTTAAAATAAACTTAATAAGCTGAAATTTGAAAGCAGTAGCATTCCATTTACACCCATATAGAGAAGTCTACAAAATAATTCTAATAAAACCATCCTTGACCATTGAAATAAATTATGAAACCAAGAGCCCGAAATTCTTCATGTAAAAGACATCAACGTGCGCTGAAATTATGTTGACAATCAAATGCTTTACATTACTATTCTAGCAATCTGCCAAAAAAACTGAATAACTTAGTATATTATATAGGATACTAGTTCGTCAAATATTACTAAAGCCAATGAGTCAATAGCGTCACAGATTTGATTTCTCGTGGGAGAGGTGAGGGTTCAATTTGGTCGCGCTAATGAGAGGTTTCAGTTTTATAATATACACTTTGTAATATTAAGATGTAAAATAAAATACATATGACTTTTAATAAAGTTCATATGAGAAGTAGTATAATTGCTCAAAGATTTAAGCTATTTATATAAGTTGAAGATCAGGAAGTTATTTGTCCAGATAGAGCAAAATGGAAAAACACAGCCGACATCTTGCCTAAAAATATACTATTGTGAAATTGTTTATAAAATGAAGCTTTAGCCTTCCACCTACTTATTGCGCGGATGACCCAATTGAGGTTGCAGGAAGCCGCTGAATGCTGGCTGTTTTCAGGACCCTAGGGAAAGTCTTGAAGGCCGTCTTTAGCTGACCTAGACTTCCTGTAGGTTAAGAAAGAGTGAGATGGTTGCAATCAATAATATAGCTCGGTAAAATTGTATGAACCGAAAAGAGATAGCTATCTCTTATCGGTATACTCCATTTTGATTGCGCTACTCTGTCAGTGAACTACAATAGTATTGTAAAATTTGCTCTAACGTATCGAGTGCAAAGTTGAGGGGAGGCCGGGGCTCGCCCGCGCACCACTTATAACTAAATTACAGTAATTTGGCGCGTAATGAATAGTAATTCCCTTTTAGCATCACAATGGTGCTACCAACAAATAACTACTTTGAAGATGCATAAAAATATTACAAAATGTTGGCGTTACGTACACTAAAGTGTATTTCGTCGAGCAAGACTATTTAGTTTTATATTTTGCATAAATTAGGCAAAAGAGCAAATCGAGCAACAGAAAAAAATAAAACACTGGGACTATAGGTGCGATTATGGTCTACAAACTAGACAAATGACAGCCACTCTTATGTAGTGGCCTATAATTTAAAACACAGATTATCAAGGAGTTATGGCTCGTATATTATTTCGAAAACGCATTGCCAATATTACCGAATTCCATGAAGTAACCCACAAATTATATATTAAACAAAATGTAATAGCCATTCATTGCAATATATCTTACATGACCTAACGCTGTCGAGCAAAAAATTTAGGTTATTTAATTTAGAAGTTGATTTACCAAAGTGATGTTACAATATACCACAGCGGGTTACCAAATTTTAATTAATTCACGTTTTTGTGTTGATTGATCACCGGAGATATTAATAAGGGCGACAGCTATTAGAGACTATCTTGCCTATTTGATTTGTCGATTTAAGTTATATTTATACCATCGGGCCATTTTAAGACTCTCTAGCACCATTTTTATGAGTATCTTTGTGCTTAATATGTGACTTTATGTAGAATCAAATGTAGACAATAAAGCTCTAATCAGTAAATTGTTAATTAGCGAAATTAATAATCTATTAAGCCGAATAACTTGTGAGCAAAGAGTAAAAATACTAAGACTCTTGTTAATTTAATTGATGATTCTTTAAAAACAATACAATGTTACAGTTTATTAGTGAGGTTTAATTGTATGGTATAAAAAGGTTTTATTTATTGTTGGATTGTATTTTAAATTTACATGATTTAAATTTGCCAGACAGAAGGTAAATATTTAAAACCATTGGGTTTACACACATATTTTATAAGCTATGAACGCGCCTGATGGTTTGACGGAGGCAATGCGGAATCACTTTTTTACGCACAAACACTCAAGTCTGTCGTTAGTAAATATTCTTCTCTCACCAGCACCTCTGCTCTGCCAAAACTCATAATAACTTTTCACATTACCACTTTTTCAAGTGTCAAAAATCATACTAAAATAATTGTACTCCTAGATAATACGAGGGATTTTAGCAAAAAACTAAAGCATCGTCTCCACAGATAATCGAGTTAACTTTTTATCATAATGTTTTATAATGAGAGTTTTTGTGTAAATTTTTGTTGATGTTGATTAATTGACAATAAACACTTTATGAAATGGCCTGCCAGTTTTTGTTAGGTTTTCATAATATGCTCGTATTATGCCCGCACGCAACTTCAGCACTGATAAATGGTGGTACATTCCAAAGACAATAAAAAACAAAAAAGACGAAAAACCTTAAAGGTATTGCCTTTTGTCTTTATTTGGGACCAGCTTTTAATCATCTTAGTGGGAAACATAGAAATCATTAATTTTATTTTTTGCTTATACCTAGATGGAACTATGGACAAGATCTACTGAGTTAAGTGGATTTTAGTATGTTTATTACGTTAAAAATAATTTTAAAGTTCTTAAGAATTCCCAGTTACCAGTTTTTTTTATATTTTCGTTATTAACAGATGAGCTTATAGCCCATTTGATGGTAAAAGTTACCGCTTCTCATGGATCTCTGCAGTGCCAGGGGACCAGCATAACAAAATAGCTTCCTACCTCAAGTAGATTAAAAGAGATAAAATTAAAATTAAACATCTTTTACAAAGTATTGAGTCACAACACATATGGTCTTATATTAGTGTTAAAATCGCATAAAAGGAATGATTGCAATAAATGATCTAATAAAGAGAAAGGATTGTATAACAGGATAATAGCCTCTCAACATAACAGATGTCGAGAGGATACCTGGGCGGTGTATCATCGCATCGATTATGAGTTATGGCACGTGACATCATGTGGTAATCACTATGAGATCATGAATCAAGCCTCTGAGGACAAATGACTACTATGAAGACGTAGGGACATCTGTACATTGCCAATTTGATATGGATACCTTGTAAATTATTATTTTATGAGTAATGTGAAGGCTCGTCATATTTTTTTATTGCGTCTGTGAGACATAAATCACATCATTAGTTTTGTGGTAGCATGTATACTCAATTGTGAAGCATTCAGTTCGAATTTTCATACGTTTATTGTAGTTTAATTTATGATTCGCGATTTGAAAACTCTCGCATGAAATGTCTGGGATTTGATTGTTACCGAATTTTGACACAGAAATAAGCTAAAAACACTGTGGGTGGTAGTGGGATTACTGCCTTCAGGAATATAGGAATCAGATTATTTAAATGAGTTACAGCCGCCAATTAACATTTCCAAATGAAGTAATACAAAATTGTTCCTTATGATGATTAAGCCTTTGATGATAATTAATTAACATCATGATTCGCGAATGTTTATATTAGAAACAGTGGAATAATAGTGCATGTGGATGTATGTATCGGTAGTTAAAATCCTTATTTTGTCAGTTTTAGTCAGTCAGCAATTAATATTTTAATTAAAAAACGAAGCAACAAATGAACTAAGATGTCTATGAAGATAAAAAAATGTTTATAATTAATTTAAGAATAAATGTTCTAAAGCCTCCAAAACCAGGGCTAAAAGTTAGTATTACGTAATGTAAATAAACGCGGAAGCGAAAAGGAAACATATATTCACGCTACTACACAAGGACGCGAGCAGGGATGTACGCCGGTAATCACGTATTCACTAGATTTTACTTCCTAGGCGTGACTAGCGTATGGGCGTATGGGGATTTTCAAGAAAACTCTGGTTTTGTCATGTCTTAATACATGTTAATTTGCATCAAAGAGCATTGAAAAAGGATGTTTTTTTATTACTTCTGATACAGTCTACAACTGAGCAAATATAGGCAGTTCTAGGAATCATTAAGTTGAACATTTAAATTCATAAAAAAATATTTTAATAAGATGCGTTTGTAATTTTTTTTAATTCTTATAAATTTAATTTCTGGTTCTCCAACTATTTTGAATAAAAAAAATGTGTATCATAAATTATTTATTTATTTTATTACTAACAATATATTACCTTCATATCAACAATCTGACACAAAATGAGTTAAAAGTGCAACTAACCAACAATAAGCTCTACTTAATCGTGGGGTTATACCTTCATGATTTGATTTGTGAAGTAATAGATTATGCAGCCACGCCTCGGTTCGTTGAGGTCAGCGCGTGATGAAAACTGCCTACTGCAGCGGCCGGTGCGTCACGCAATGCTAAGTATACATTAATGTGAGATAATCGCCGCGGTGGAGGGCACCGGGTTTCCGCACCGCATGGGTGTGGAAATTAGAAGTGATCCCATCGTATTTTTATTTTGAAGGGTTTTGACACATTTAATTAGTAAGATACTGCCTTAGTGCTGGAGTAATACTGTGGTGTGATTGCAAGGCTCAAACTTTGGGTTCATGTACTGGGTTGGGCAAAGTGACATTGGATTTTTCTATTCATTAACAGTCCGGAGTCAAGAATTTGTGTCCGAAAGCGATAGGCTCGTCCCTTGTCACATCGTGGGACGGAACACACGAGGCGAAACCTGCATGTCCTAGTAGTCCTGGTATTCATATATTCTAAAATTTTTTCTCGCGGGTTAGCAAATTTTAGCTCCTTTTCCACAAATCCCAGGGCATAAAGGTCTCAACTGCCTTGGTATGAAGAAGCGCGAGTACGCCCCCGTCGACCTTCTTTCTTGGTCCCGGAATCACTCTCGGTGAGGGCCCACTGTGTCCTAAATGAACCCAAATCATCCCAAAGGCCTTAGTTGCCTTCTACGACAGCTAGGGAATACCGTGGTGGAATTCTTATACTCCCTGTCACAGGGCATACGCCTATGAGTATGTACCTTTAAGCGTCAACAACAACTATTGTTAATAGAACTTAATTTCGTTCCAAATATGATAGGTCTGAGCCTTTGTTTTCGACCTATTAGAATCCCGAGTAACTCATATCAGATTTTTAAATAAAAATTACACAAAATTAATGGTCTCAATTGAAATTTAACCTCGAAACACGGTTCACCCATATTATGTAGCCACGAAATAAATAATGCGAATGCATAGTTATTAGTTACTACAATCATCATCCTTTCAGTATCACTTGCACCACATCACTTTGACCTTTACCCCGCAATGTATCAACGTGGGACCCCACATTTTATTAAATTTGTGTAATACTCGTCCATTAGTTGGTTCCCGTGCTTATGTTTTTGCCGGCCCGCCTCACGCGCCGGATGTGCCAACATCACGCAATTTTCCTGAGCGGTAATTGATTTTTTGCAGCTCTCTGCTGTTACTCCATGGGGCGGGCGTGATGTTTTTATCTGTTGTAGTAATTCTTAATGTAAGGTTTGAATGAATTATTTTTTGTGACGTTTAAAGAACGTCAATACCGGTGGCAATATTAGGTCTTACACATTCGCCGTGGTTGCATTTATTCCTGAAGAGTCAAGTATATATACTAAGTTCATTCAACGTACAAGTATGTTTGTATTTAAGTTTCTGTTTTACGATATAATGCCTTGTTATCGGGAAGTCGAGTAAATGTTAAAATTATACAATTCGAATGAAAAGTCGAAATGTGATTCACATCGTCCATATTAGAATATTTATGTATTTAAGTGTCACTACTACTACTCAAATATTCGCCTAACTTATTTCTTTACCAAAATTTTATAAGGGGTTCTATCGCTACATATTGTAGTAGCGGAATGGGGGGAAATAATTCCATGATATTTCAGTTGACAGCCCATATACATATTCCAACAATTCAATAGCTTATTCATAAGTAAAATTGAAATCGCTTTGAGTTATTAATGAAAGCCTTTACCAAAAAGGCAAGCTATATTCTAAACATTTAGCACTTTGAATACAATGTATATGTCACGCATAAATATCTGTTCGTGGTATGACACGCACATCATCCCATTCAACGCGAGGCCCGTTCTAAATAGCTGAGCGTCGTGTTTAGGCGCAGACCTCCACATTCTTCTAAACGTTCGTGTATTATAAATCTGAAAGTTTAACAAAGATGGTCGTGGAGTTTTGTCAGGCCAACGAACTTTGTATTTAACATTGTTATAATAAAAGACTTTCAGACGCATTCTAGCACGTAAATTACTTCGATGTAGATCTTACTATCACATGGAGCTAGTGGCAACATGTCATCTCTGGAATTTCATTCATTTGCATCCTTATTACAGGTTTTATACCTTTCTATAGTATTCGCTGTGAAAGTCAATACAAATATTCTACCACCATGCTATGACCTGACCTTCTTCAAAGGAGGCTTAAAGAGAGTACTCTCCTTAAGGTAGGCAGCGACTTTGTTGCGCGGCCCCCCTGGCACTGCAGAGATCCATGAGCAGCGGTAGCCGATTACCATCAGGTGGGTCGCTAGCTCGTCTACCTACAAAAGCAATAAAAAAAACTACCACCATGTAGCAACAGTTATAATTTGTAATAGATGAAGTCAAAAGTGTCGGAAAGTCTTGGAGCGACATCAAACAGCTCAAGAGCATGTGAGATGCGTAACTATGGATGCCCTTTGCACCATCCAGAGGACATAGGAACAAAATACCAACAAGTAAGCTGTAGCAAAATACAATGCACGAAAGCGGATTGGAACGTTTTAAGTATCTTCATTATTTCTGGATAACTCTTTTTTGCTTCATCCTTAAAGTAAGAGATTAGTGAATTAAAAGGTGTTTTAATGTTTGAGTTATCGGAGATGTCCCGCGGCTTTGACTCACTAGAACGAGCATATCTCATGGAGTTGTCTCAGTTGTCAGGCAACTTGTCTTGAAGTTTCATGTACCACTTGACTCGATCATGAAGTGTACACGACACTTGACATGTACCTACATATGTTTTCAATATAGCATGCGGCAGTGGAAATGATTTATTATAAGCATATTTTGTTAATACACACATAATTACATAACGTGTTAGGTACACTGGATATTCAAACAGCGGCCACACATTATGAAAAACCATTCTATTTACTATATCGATTTTGTAAAATGATTTCTTCCTCAACTATTTGGGAATGGTTGTTGGTTTATCATATGTGAGGGGTGGCCTGGGTAGGTACCACCGCAATGTGTATTTCTCCCGCCGAACAGCAGTGTTAATGCACTGTTGTGTTTCGGTGTAAAGTACATCGTAGCCAGAGTAACTACTGGACATATTAAGACTTAACATCTTATGTCTCAGGATGGTGAGCGCAGTGGAATGCCAAGCATTGCTTAGTAACTCCCAATTACCTACACAAAGCTTTCTAAGACATCAAACAAAAGCGGTGCCATAAAAGGCGTGGTGACAAAACGCAGCGTCAAAACGCTCTTGTATATTGACCCTAGTTCTTCACAAGTTATCACTTTAAACGTCGAGACATCAGACGCCGCGACTGCTGACCATTTTAGACGAAATGCTGATGATATCTGGACAGAAGGTCAGCTACGTATGGTCAGCGATATGCATTCGCTTATGGAGTGCACTTTGTTGAGGACTCTGTAGTTGGTTGTGCAATGTTAGGCGGAGTAAGTGACTGACCCCTAGGAATCTGGTTGATTCGATCAATGATTTAATTTGTTTAGACTTTGTATGTTTATTTATTTGCTTGACAACATAATGGTTTTGTAGTTCAGTTTTGTTGAGGGTTATTCAGTTGGTTTAATTGTAGCATTCGGTTTGGAAAATAGCTAAATAATAAATAATAAATAAATAACACCCAACAGTCACATTCATAGTCCTGACCCCACACTAAGATCGAGTCTTGTGTCGTGAGTATCAGGAACTACGAGAGACTTTTCGGTCTCACAAACACCCAGACCCGGAAGAAATATTTGTGGGCCACACAAACATTTCTCTCGGTGCGGGGATCGAACCCGCGGCCTCTCGTTTCACAGGCGGCGTCTAACCAACTGCGCTACGGAGGCTGTCAGGAGCTGTTGTGAATATTTTCAGTAATCCTACTACTCGTAATATCATAAAGGCGAATGTTCTTGTGTGGGCGAAGTCGGGCCGGGCCGCTAGTATCATAATAAATATTAAAAAGTTTGCGGATTTTTTTAGTAAATATATCAATCGTAGGTTTAACAATTATGAACTTTCCCAATAATGTATCTATATTTTTTTCAACCATTTCCAAAGACCTACAGTGAACCTGCAATCCATAGTTATTGTTGATGTTTCCGAGCATGGGTGATAATTTTGCGGTAGAGCAGTGGTTAACTTCATCGTTTTTTCAAACAAATTAAAGTATAACACAATTGACTTATGAATTTCATGAAATTAATAAAAAAATCTCCACTTACATAATAGCCATTCATAAATTCAATCTTTGAAAATTAATAAAACATGTAATAACTGTAATTGGATTACCTATTACAGAAGTCGTTTACACACTGACGTCATGTGCCGTGGCGAACATTAATTGATTTTATTTTACAACAAAAAAGTAATCTGCGAGTCTGACCTTACCGCGGTTTTTATAACAGATGGACATTGGACATGAATGAGGTCGCCTCAGTATGGGCAATAGGACAAGCGCCCTTACCACGGAGCATTATTTTAAAATTGTAATTATTGTGTATCAATATTTATGTTACCTTAATATGTACATTTTATCGCTTTATTAGTCTATTTCTTGTATGGCTTGTCAATCGTGAAGGCATTGGTTACAAGATTAGGTCCTGGAATCGAGAGAGTAACAATAAAACATTATTTTCCAATACTTTAACTTCAAAATGGACTAAGGGGTGGGTGGAAAAAATGTAGTTTAGTAAGTTAAAATGATATCTACTTACAATTATAACGACATATTCTATTATTCACTACACATTAATTTAATTGGCAAAACTACTTAAGCTTAAGATTATGACGAGTACAAAAATAAGATTAATATTATCTTTCAAATGAGAATTTCCAAATTATTCTATACGAGTAAGTTTTCGTATTTATGGCAGCAAACATAATATTATTTGTACCAAACTATGCAGTAATTTAGTTGATCTCTGAACTGCGATGGAACGATCAATCTATATTTGCTCGTAATTGGCACGCGTATCATTTCTATGACAGAAATTGCTGAGCCACACAAAATGCGTATAATTTTGATTCGCATGAATAATCTTAAACTTGGCGACCAAAAGAACAATGATAATCCTCCATACATTTTTTTGTTGTAATTTTTTTTGTGTGTATTTAGATGAAACATATTTTAAAATATAGATTTCGAATTCCTTAACAATTATTTCTTATGATTTACTATTGTAGCTAGCCTAGGAAAAAAGATATTCCACTTTAAAGTTTTACAGATTTTTTATATCTTGTCAAACTCTGGGTAGTTAATGTTATTTTGTTCAATTTATATTAGCGTGCGGCAAAGTTATGACTCACAAATAATATTACTAATATTTTACACGCAATTTAAACATCGAGTACTTATTTATTTTGTTAATCTAATAGTAATATAATGTGCAATGAAATAAAAAGGAAAGAGGGGACAACTATTTATTATTATTTGCATAATAGCGCTTTCGGGTGACAAAAGCAATTTGTTATTCGTTTATTGATTAATCAGTGATTATTTTGCTATTGATAATGCAAGAAAGCACAGCAAGAAAGTCAGTCAAGCTTATATTTAAAAAATGGCAGCATTGAAACGACATAACGCCTCTCCAATAAAAATAAAGCAAATGTCAATAGAGTTTTCCGAAAAATGTGTTTTTGTAATTCAGGCTTAGGTTCGCCGTGAGCTAGACACTAAAATTACTTAGAAAATTAATTATTAATCTTTTTATACATGAAATTTATAGACGCTTAAGAATTGCGTTAACAATAATTTTACCAATGTTCTTTGTTACATTATTTGATACAATTTTGCATACTTTGTTATACATTTTGTTTCATATAAATTTTACGTTCAAAAAGTCCATGTTTATAAAATACCATGTTTTCATGTGAAATCAATAATTAATTGTTTGCATATATTTAAACCAAAAGAAAACGTGAAAAACATGTAATGGTTCACACATTATGTTCTTGGGCTAAACTTCTTTCAGCTCCAGACAAGAGGCTTCCCGTTTTTAGTTATGTAGGTTATTTTCAAAAAATATTGATCATACCTGATTATTATTATATTTAAGAGAAAAGAACAAAAAAAAAATACAATTAGTCTCACAAAACCAATTACTTGGTTTATCTGTGAACACCACTATGTAGTGTTTTACATATATTGCTAGTTGCGAGTGCTAATTACCTAATATTTATTATATTTAAAATGGTTCGATTGAATCCTAGCGATTAAAGCTATCCAAAACGCTTTAGATTTAGAAAGGTTGTCGTTCAATGGACTATTAACGCTAGTTTTGACAAAAAGAGTTGGTTTGGGGGTGGTGTTTGTGAGGCCAAATCTTTTTGTATTTTCTGATAACCACCAATCAAGATTGACATAATATTTCTATGTTCTATTTATTCTTACCAGCTTAATGATTAAAGGAAATCACAGATTACCATACATACATCATAGTCTACTTTTAATTTTAGTTATTAATTTGTGACAAGCAGTGAGCTTGCATCATTCGTCTCATAGAGTTAATTCATCTCCTGCCCTTGTACTGATTATGTTTAATAAAGCTACCACATAACTGCTGTAAATTAAACATTTATTTTACAAAAAAGCCGCGAATCATTTATAAATGGCGGCAATCAGTTGTCAGTGTCGATGGATACGGCCGCGTAATTATTTCACTACGAAATGATTACAAGATCATCCGTCGCGGCAAGATCTCATTCTGCGATAGAGATGTGCCACCGAATAGACGGGATTCGGACAATCGATGATTATCGATATTGAATACTGATTAATGAATACGTCGGTAAGCTGTTATATAAATGTTGCAGAGCCAAACCGTAGCGGCCTCAGAGCAGTTCCTTTAAATGATTGTAACTACGAATCACCTGGAACACTATGTCACAGATAATTGACCTGAAGCGACAATTTTCCAATCATGCAATCCAAATGCTAAAGATGGTTATTGCAATAATCAGTAAGCATCAAGTGACTGGTCCAAAAGACTTAGTCCAAATCTTACTTTATAAATCGGGTTGGTATATACTTGCTAAAAATGTAGAAAGGAAGATACCATCCTTTTAGATTTTAAGATAAAATAAAACTCTAGTTAGTCGATAAAAACTATTCTGTGACTACATCACTAGCCAATATTCTATTAATATTTGAGGTTTAGTATCGAGCTTATATTGCGCGGGTCGGTCACCCAGGGCGCGTACATTGCTCGTCTCACAGATGTTGCATGTTTTGACGGCTCCTTGTCAAACCGATCAACAGTGCTCTGGTTTGATGAATAAGGCTGGACTTACATTTATCCTGTCCAGACCTATTAAAATTTTCCATCAGTTTTGTAAGTCATGGTTGACTTAAGTTCCCGGATCCACTGAAAATTGGGAGTAGTGAGATGGTTTTTATCAGATTAAGAGTTGAATTTGTATTTATCCTGTCTAGCCCATATACGTCCAACTGCAGGACACGGGCCTCCTCTACAACCGAGAGTACGATTGAGAGTGGTTAGGCCGTATAGTCCACCACGCTGGCCTAATGCGGGTTGGCGCATCCTGTCTAGTGCTTTATGCTTAATATCAAAATATATTTTTCCTAGCGTTTGTAGCACAATTAGCTAATAGACATCGGATAAAATCCTTTTACCTTGGTACAGTGCTTCGCATAAGAATTTAATAGATAAGTCTTTTATGCTGATACGAGGCAGTGTAGTCAAGATGATACATTTATGTGGGTCACTCTGGCAGGCCTTCCATCATCTTATTAGGAGGTTATCCGGCGGATACGAACATCTAATAACAGATCTTATAAATAAACAATTATAGTAGGACTATGTCATGATCTTAGACATCACATCATAGAATATATATAGAGAATCACGTTTTTTTTGCAAGACAGCTGAGCCACCCAAGTTGAAGCAATGAGTCATTCGATGGAACAAATATAAAATAATTCAAAACATAATGTTATTATTTAAGCATAAAATAATGCATTCAGTGCGTGTACAATCTGGCACGTAAAATCAGACAAATATGAGCAAATGCATTGAAATGGATATAATAACGCCTAAACAGCCGAGTGTGAGGCGAGCCGCCGAAGAAGGGACGGCTCCAAGGCCATTGACCGCAAACGATTTCAATTCAAACTAATTATTGACATTTTATGTTTAATGTATGTATATCGTCCCGACCCGCAGATAGACGCGCCATTAACATTTAATGCGGCCGTTTTGAATTTTACATATTCTAAAGGATCGCCCGAGGCGAATCTGAACCTATTTATTTAATATTTTGAGATCAATAAATATGCATCTATGGCATTTATGCTAGAAATTTAGTTGGAAACCAGTCGAATGGCTTATGAAGAGATGACTAGGATAGGAATTTTGTAAGGAGGATTGCAAAGCATTCACTTTAAATTTAAGTAGTAATTCATGGTTACAGTTTTATACGTCATGAAAGAGAGAGGATATTGATATATTATTTAGAAAGACCTTTGAACCAGAAGTAGGAAATAAAGGGGTTATAACACTTATAATAAAATAATAAAAGTTCACAGCTAACGTGGTAATGAACTATAATTAATAAACATATAATTTTTGTGGAAAATCACTTGTAATACTCAAAAATAATTATAATTGTAAGAATATCTGTAGAAACGTAAACAAATAAAGCGAATTATCAGCCTTAACGCTAAGAGCAATCTCTTGCAAAGCCATTAAAGAAAAATAATGCGTATTACAAAACGCTTACTTAACAAACAATAACTTTAAAAGCTGAAACACAACAATAATTAAAATAGATATAAACCATGAAAACGTAGGTACTTTAACATCCGCTCCACATAATATGAAGTTATTCTAGCAGAGTTATGATCTAGTATTCGTATTTAGGGCATGTAGGACAGTCATTACACATAATTCTAACTTACAGCGTCATTTGAATATTCAATACAAAAAGGCCTAAAGTGGAATCTATTAAGTAAATATTAACGATGTTCTGTAAAAGAGCTAGAATTCTGTGATTTATTGCGGTGCCTGTTATTAGTGGCTCCTCACATCATTATGTGATACGAAACGTGATGAATGAGATAAGATTATCTACTCGAAGGTAGGCTTAAGCTTTTTGTATTGAATTTTGAGCTGTATACCATACTTATCGGCTGATTACTCAATTTATTTGTCTTGTGAGGTCGATTGATTTTATTTGTATGTATTAACGCAAGGATGTTGACTATGTCTCCATTTTCTTTATTGCATAGGACTTGAACAAGAATAACGAATCCATAAAATTGGGAGGGGAGCGGGAAGGAAAAAGGATGCCAGGAGGGAAGAGGAATTGGGCATCCAGTAATCTTACTCACCAAATAAAACGATCTCCTGCGGTACCGCCATGGACAATCCTGGCCATTCATGCTGAGTGATGACTATGAACAGCATGGCTCTACCACGTGGCAAAATTCGGGAGCAAATAACAAAGTGATTAGCTTATTATCATCATCATTTTCTTCAGCAACAGTTAGTCGACTGCCAAACACAGGCTTCCTAGTAGGATTTTCACAACGACGTCCTGCAACCTGAACTAGGTCATCTATTCATCTTGTGGGCGGACGATTAATGTTATGCATGTCAGAACATAGCCTCCTAGTACGTGACAGGTAAACTGTACTGTCCTTATTGAATATCGATGTGGAGTGATCATCTTTCATTAGTTGACATTATGACGATGAATTGCTTGACGCGGGATGTTACGGTTAATCCTGAATGTTTTGAATACAACGGAAAGTTTTCCACCTTACAAGCAGTGCTTGATATCCGAGTGGATAAGAAAATACTAGTGGTAGGTCTCTCATATGTGAGAGGCTACCTCAATTCATCATTGTGAACATACAACTTAATTATACAAGTGATAATATCGGTACCAATGATCGTCAGTAGAAAAGTCGCAAAACAGCATCTCAACCTTTCTATAGAACATCTAATATCTATTGTAGACTTTACAAATTGATTCACTTTTCCAAACAAAACGGTTGCCTAACTGCACACCGTGAGATTTAAAGGTCAAACAGAACTTTGGCAGCGGACGGGAGGCGCTCGCGTCGGGGAGCGGCAAACACTATAATTATCACAAATGGACCAGTATTAAATGTTAATTACTTTGCTAATTACTCGAACTGCAAAGATGGCACCGAATCAATTAAAGTACAAGGAAGATTTCGGCTCGTAACGAGACCAAATATTAAACGAGTCAAGGATGCGACGGAATATCTGTGAATATTTTTTATGTGATTGTAATTGATGCAATTATAATTATACACCGTTGGCCTTCATTAACGAACAAGTTCACACTGTAGTGAAAAAGCACATCCTTTTGGTATCTTCACGACGGTCGTTCTTTACGGAGGTAGGCAGAATTTGAGGAAAAACCTGTTTAGT
Source organism: Hyles lineata (assembly GCA_030180105.1). Lineage (NCBI taxonomy): Eukaryota > Metazoa > Arthropoda > Insecta > Lepidoptera > Sphingidae > Hyles > Hyles lineata. Next base: position 11,617,098 of record JARJEE010000018.1, on the reverse strand, counting down.
ACCTATTTAAAATAAATAAAATAAAAATAAGACTCGATTTTCTGGTCATAATAATCAATTAATAAGGTTTTATGCAGATATTACATAAAAAATATATAACTGATATTTCAATCTTACGAAAATAAACGGGTGGGGCGGTACCACAGTGACACAGGAAATCAATGTGAAGCGACAGTGAGATGTGGGAACCCGGATGCCCAATACACCTTTCCTCTTCCTATTCCTTTTTCTTCCCGCTCCCATCCCGATTTGATGGGGCGACACATCTATGATCCAAACATTGTGGATGTCAATGGCCGGTAGTTATCACTTACCATCAGGTTATCTGTTTGCTCATGTGTTTCAGAATAAATAGATTTAAGTAAATAGAATTAGGTAGGCACAATTCCATCACATTATGTGGCAGGCAGTTTATCGCCATGCTAGGAACGAGTTCAGAAATGCACCACCACCCTTTTTTTTTATAAGTTTTGTTTACATTTCTGAACTTGTTTTGACAAAACTTATACAAAAAAGGAATGGTGGTGCTAGACCAAAAAAATAAGCTTTCGATTTTCTTTGGTTTAGTTCTTTATAAAATTTAAAGTTACTGAAGACTTACAAGTTGCCAACGTAACTAAACATTATGTAAACAATGTAGTGACCGCTGTCCATTACCGTGACAATTACCGATGTAGCAGTGAAGGTGCAGTGTGCAGTGTAGGCCGACATCCGCGAGTGCACCTGCCCTTGAGAGGACACGCGACGGAACTAATTGTCATACTCGAGGACTCAGGGTCAAGTGGCGTCGAAGATTTTAGTCGAGCGATCAAGAACTATGAGAGACTTTTCAGTCTCACAAACACCCAAACCCCAAACAAATACATGTGGTTCACACAAATATTTGTTTCGGTGCGGGGATCGAACCCGCGGCCGCTCGTTTCACAGCCGACGTTTAACCAACCACGCCACGGAAGCTGTGTTATTACTAAGCGATTTATTGAAATTCGAATTCCCTGTATGACCAATAAATACATTTAATTTAATTTCACCATCATTTTGTGTTCGGTCTATGTGTATTTGATTTCTTTCACTTATACTCAGATGACAGCACAAAAAAAGACAACAGTAAAACCCTAACATCAAACATAATCCTACTAGCTACGCATACCGAATACACATACTCCTAACATACCGAATAAGCTTAAGCAACTAGATCAAACTTATCCATAAACGATTTTATTCACCCAACCTGACCTTTGCTCTAATTTCCACAATACAATAACCTGTCAACACGATCGATACAGCGACGTTGATTGATCGGCCATCGCTGACGTAACGATGACCGGAGCTTCAATATTTCATCAGATCGAGCGATATCATCATTCACATTCTGTGTTTCAACAGTAGATCGATAGCATCAGATTGGGTTCGTTTCAAAACCCTGTCGCTTTAGGCCGCAAAGCCGCTAGATTTTGACGTGACATGCTGTTATTACTGTAAGTGGTGTGAGGAATAACTGACGATGTCGAGACCTTTTAACATTTTTTAAGTTTAACAGAATTTGTCCGTCTTGAAGTAGAAGGTGCAGAAAAATAGTATTTATTTTCACACTAGCATCAAAGTGATAAAAATGCATAAAAATACAACGCAGTCCAGATATACCTGTAGTATCCGCTATCGACAACTTTTTATCCCTCGGTTTCGAAATTTACGAAATTTTTTTCGACATTTAATACCCAGGAAACTAAAATTAATAAAATAACGCGACTAAGTGTTATAAGGTTTCCAGTACTCATCGGAATAATCATTATACGAGTATCTTTTCCGCCCTTTCCTATGATTTTCTGAAAGAGATCTATTGCTAACATGACAGTCGGTAAGTAGGATATGGTATAACAGTTACCTATAAATTGGATTATAATTCGACATACCAAAAATTTAAACAAACAAGACTAGATAAAAAGTTATGTTTTCAATAGCCAAATTAACCAAATCGAAGCCAGCTCGCAGCCAAAAGCATTAGGAACTATTTTCTTTAATAGAGGAAGCTGGTGCTAAGCGTAGCAAATTCTAATAAAGTTATCTTTTGCACGTCAACCTTAGTACCCCGATTTCCCCGTATAATAAAATGCTGAAGTACAATTCTGTAGATTTTTACAATTCATAGCGTGTTGAAACGGTATGCAATGTATTTATTGCTCAACGGCGCAGTAATCAGCCGAACGTCCCACGACCCAAGTCCGAGAGCCGCGCGGTGCGTGTGCGAGCTACTCACTGCTCATGCATTAACATATCAACGCGTCTGTTTGTTTGTACATGTGTTACTACTTCACATTGCAAGCGTTTATGTTCTTTCGGAAGTAATTAAGGAAAGGCTTAGTTGAATAGTTTAGATGATCCAAATAACTAATACTGGTGTTAGGTCTCTCATATGTGAGAGGCCGCCTGGGTACCACCGCAATGTCTATTTTTCTCGCCAAATAGAAGTGCAAATGAACTATTGTGTTTCGGATTTAGAGGAAATTGAAGCCAGAGTAACTACGGGACATATTAAGACTGAACATCTTATGTCTTAGGATGGCGAGCGCATGGGAATGCCAAGCATTCCTTTGTAATTCAAGGTGTTGTTTGGTTTTGCTACTGTTCATGAGCGGCCGTATCGCTTACCATCAGGCGAACGGCATGCTCGTCTTGCCATCCAATGCAATAAAAAAAAACGCGGATGACACTTTTGACCTATTTACAAGAAGAAAAGGAAATAATAATTAAACGACCCTTCTGATACTGGAGGTGTAATGAAGAATGCTGGTGATACTCGCTTTCGACCTCAGCACACTTGCTGATGATACGAGTATGTTAAGGCTGAGTACCTAGCAATTAGCTACACCATGTCTTATTGCTCTACATGCGTCATAGACGTGGTTTTAGATGTCTCGATGTTTCCTTAATCTTCCTCTCCGTGACTACTCAGGACAATGTCATTTTTACCATGTTTGGGCGCTCATTTAAGTAATGGATAATGTAATGGATGTTCGCTATAATAACAAGACTACACGTTCTTGCATCATTATCGGAGTCGCTATTAGTGAGGGTGCACCACACTTCCTGTGTATCACTATTTCCAATGCCGCTATGGTTGCGATTTGAGTGTTGGGATAACTTTCGCGAGAGTCTTACACCATCTAACAAAGCAGTAGCACTAACGGCCAATGCCAATAATCGATCGAAAAAATTAGATTGAAGTCAATCTGAAATGTTTTCTACTTTTCGATTTGTCATTTATCATGTTGCCATATTTTTTTCACTACTGAAATTGATTATTGGCAATATAGTATCAGAAAAAAATTGACCTGTCAATCTCAAACGGCCAATTTTGGATTGGGATTGTTTAATGGCAGCGGCTGTTAGAGTACTCTTCTGAAAACGATTGTCCCAGAAATATTATAGAAATAGAAATAGTTATACAGGATACAACACAAAATGAATAGAAATTGTTAGACAACTTTTTAACATTATATGCGTGTAGATCTAAGTAAAACCGGGTGTCAACTGCTAGCGTATTTTAATTATAGAAAATTATAACATATCTTTTGTAATGGAAAATAGGCGCTTAACACACCGCGTATTTATCTCATTTTTCTTTTTATAATACTTTAATCCAAGGTCACTTTATTACTCTAGTTTGGAATGTCAGTAATACATGCTTGGATTTAACCATTGAGGTTTTATACTGGAGCGGACATCGGGAAATAAATCTCTGCGTATGGTGCGTGCACACGGGTACATAGTAAAGCGAGAGGGAACATATTGTTACTTCGTGGCGTGACAGAGACAGAAATAGAATGTACCCTTCAGTTTGTTACAAACATTTTGTTTGCAGTGTCCTCTCTAGTATATTATCTCAATGGATTTAACCAACAGATTCTGCAAAACTAATATGACAAGCATATTGGCAAGTGCTAATAGATGGCGCAAATAAGCATAAACACGCCTGCCTGGTGCCGTGCTCATAACCAACTGATTTATAATAAAATACGGATCAAAATTAATATCCGGGACAGTGTGGTGTAATAATAAATAAATTGAGACATCCAACAGGTAAATATGTGTACTGCTTACTAATAAGCACGAATAAACCTTCCTTCACCAGCTATTTATTAAGAGAAATTATTGATTAAGTATCTCTACTTACATAATCAACATCCCGCATATTTGAAAGACATTATTTGCTTCTGGATTCCAATTAAACCACTCAATGTCTAAATGTTCACATGTCACTGTAACTAGCGAGAAATGTACTCGTAATAAACCTTCTTGCAAGCTGTGGAGACAAATTGTATAAGATTTAGTGTTAGTTATCTAAATAAATACGCCCACACGCCTGACCCCGCTCAGATATAGGTCTTGTGACTAAAATTACATTGGACATTTCGATGCCACAGCAGTATTTATTTATCTATATAAGTTCGCGCTTTTCTTCTATAGTAGTAGGTTAAATCCACTGTAAAACAAAGGCCTACATTAAAGATTTCCATATTGAGCTGCTGGAATCGGCAACTTTCTGCCGTCTCCTTCTTGGTCGGCAATCTTATAGATGTATATCTGAGGCAGCGCTTGACGATACTTACACTCACACTGACATGGTCACTTACCATCCTTGCGGAAGACCAGCATTGATTTTATTACGAACACAATTTTGTGACAAGCACTACTACATACTTAAGTTAATTGAAATATAAGTATTAATATAAACTATTGCTTGTGACAAATAAATGCTTTCTTTCTTTCCTGTACTTGGCTTCCGTCCGAGAACATTTTAAACCCCTCAGCAACAACCCATCATCACGCCTTTAAAATGTTCTACTTTACGACTATGCCGCTAACATTAGTACTTCTAAAGATTTCATAATTACTATTGAATTATTGAGTTTTTTGTAAATTAGCCTGTTATAGTGTAGATAATTTTGGATCGCGAACATTAGCTTAGTCGCCTTTCGTTTCTTAGCTGAAATTTCGTCCAAATTACCATTTGGCTATAAACCCATTGCTCTTTGCTACTTATGACGCAATGAATACTTTCGAACATTACGATTAGGTAATTAAATATAGACGTGATGCGCTGAGGTCATCCAATTTGCAATTATTTTTATGTACTCGTATTTTAACATATTTTTTCTTTCGATTAATTTGGGTATGTTGATCCGATGGTGTAATTTTTAAACGTTTAAATTAAGCGATCTTGAATATAAGTTATATTATTAACAGATTGATTATAGGTAATACATACGTATTCTCACGCTAGTATCCTTGAAGGGGTAGGCAGAGTCCACTGCACGCCCACAAATTATGACTTCCTACCTAAGATGTGTTTGGCTAAACACAAAGTTATTCTTGAGCATCTTACATGAAATTCTGCAACCTCGAACCCACAGAACTCATGGAGTGACATCCACCATAGGGACCTACGTAAGTCTGTTCACTTCTGAATTCAACCTGTGCAGATCTTACATAATTATTGCGCTCAGAAAGCAACGTAACTGAAAACACAGAGCGGCACAGAGGTAATCTATAAAAACAAGTATTTTTTTGTAAATAAATATATTTTTTTAATTCGTAATATGATGATTAAAAACATAAACTATGATGATGGCTTTAGTTTCTAGAACAGGCCGATTTATTTTCTTATTTATTTACATCCTACTTTAAACCCTAACGAATATTTGAGTAATTATAATCATTTAGTGCTACAATATTCGATTCGTATTTCAAAGAAATTTGGTGTAGAGGTAGTTGACAGCCTCAATTAACACTTAGGCTACATTCTATCCCGAAAAATGTAGTGTTCCCATAAGATGAGGAAAGACTTCCGATATATTTGTTACTTTTTATACTCAAAGTGATGTGATGGGACTGGATGGCATACCTTAAGCGTGATTGAGACGGGACGCGGCGGTAATATTGAACACAATTCTATTTACTTTTGCTTTTGAACTCATCGTATACATTCAATTTCGAGTGTCAGATTGATGGATTAGCACATCGGAATTAATACAAGCAATCGAAAGTAACGTAAAAAGAAGAGACAAGGCGCTCATCACGATCTTACTCAACAGATCGCTATCTTGAATGTAGAAATACATTTTAAATAAAGAGAATAGTTCAACATGGATCATAGCCAAGACAAAATTAACCTCTGCCACTCTTCGGCCATAAATTATAAGGATACAAAAATTGCCGATCCGTTTCTTAGTGAAGAAGGTGCACATCAGAAAACGATTTCTCACATTAAACGCAGACTAAAGTCACGTGTGCATCTCTTATGGACGGTAGTGTCGCTAGGGCCACATACAGCTCGCAATACCAACAACCAACCTAGGTCTACATGCTAGGTCCTAGTAGTGTAAATGCACCGTTGTGTTCCGATTTGAAGGATGTTGTGACCAGAGTAACTACTGGACATATTGAGATTTACTGTCTTATATCTCAGGATGGTAGGCGCAGTAGAATGCGAAGCATTGCTTTATAATTCATGGTGTTTGGTTTTGCTAACGTCTATGAGCGGACGTATCGCTTACCATCAGGCGAATGCTCATCTCGCCACTTATTGTAATTTAAAAATATTTTTTTTTTCGGTGCTAGCATCGATATAAATGTTATCATGTTATATAGTAATATACTCGTATCTCAATGGGTACGAGGCTCTTTAAACTGCGGTACTCTTAATCAATTACACAAAAAATACTTATGAATGTTTGTTGTATTAAGATCAGATTATAGATGTTATCAATAGCCTAATAATTATCATTGCTCCATCCTCCATTGTTCCTAAATACAATTAATAAAAAGTAAATATTGCAATAGTATTGTTATTGGAATACCAAAGACCATCTGTATAAATTGCGCCAATATACCACGAAATTAGTATCATGTAATACATTACTGGTCAAGGTTTGTTATTAATCAATCTAAAACAGAGTAAGTACATCCAAATACTTTCTAAAACGGTAAAGGTTAGAAAACCAGTATTGGAGGATCTTAATTAGTCTGATATTAACTATTGAAACGTATATGTGTTTATATTCATCCTCCGTGGCGCAGATGCTTCGACGCTGGCTATAAAACGATAGACTGCGGGTTCGATCCCCGTACACAGACAAAAATTTGCGTAATTTACAAGAATTTTATTTGGGTTGGATGTTTGTGATGCTGAAAAGTCTCTTGTAGTTTCTGATACCCTTCTATTTTCATGGGGAGAATTTCTCGCCTCGACGATGCGCTTATCGCAAGGATATAATAAGTTGCACCGTGTAAGCATTTGTAAAACTCGATACGAAGAAAACTTAATAATAAATATTATGAAGAGGATATTGATTCGACACAGAAACTTTGTTGACATTTTTCTTTTTATGTTTGCTTATTTCTTATATTATCTAGTTCAATAATGATATTGTTTGTGCATATTTATTTTATATTGAAATATGGAGGCTTGTTATTAGCAATTGTTGCTATTTATGTGATATTATATAATTGTTATTAGTCAGTAAGTCTTCAAAATAAAATGAATATTTAAATTTAGATTAAAAAAAATAATAATAAAGAGAATAAGATTCTCACCGGGAGAAGCTCTCAACGTGTAAATGGCACCTTCATTTATCTCTTTGTGTGGTCTAGAATATGTATGAAAATGTTGGGTGTTTTAATTCTTTATTTATTATTGAATGTATTACTTGCATTTATGAAGCTAGCATCATTATCTACAGTTATAAATGTTATTTAATCATCAACACGATTGCAGCGTAGGTCGTCCACCCACGTGATGGACAAACGGCCCAATGAAGGTTGCAGGAAGTCACCGGATGCAGGCTGCTTCCAACAAGTACCCGTGGAAATGTTTAAAGGATGTGTTAAGTAAGTGTAGTGTGGCGCTAAGGCAAATGAAAAGCTCACAAAAAACTTGACTTTATTTTACTCATAAAGTCTTTATACCCATTATACTGGACTTGTAACTAGTAATACAAGAAATTATTATTTTTGGCGAACACGACATTGCATCTCTTAGAATGTAAAAAAACACACATACAAATGTGAAAGAAAAAAAAAAAATAACACCCAACAGTCGTGGGTATCAGGAACTACGAGAGACTTTTCGGTCTTGACAAACACCCAGACCCGAAATAAATATTTGTGGGCCGCACAAACATTTCTCTCGGTGCAGGGACCGAACCCGCGGCCTCTCGTTGTACGAGCGGCGTCTAACCTACGCCACGAAGGCTGTCAAAAAAGTCTCATGTATCAGAAAATTTATACTAAGTTATCTCGAAGACAAGATCCTAATATAATTAATCATAATTTAAGTTTATAATATTTGAGCCACACAATAATACCTAATGCATTCATGTCCTATAGAGCCCAATTTAAAGTAATCAACGAACATTAAACAGATTCACGAAGGCCGTCAGATCTCGTTCTAGCCAATAACATTGTACGTGGACCGCGAATCATTTTCGGAACATTTATTTCTTTAAATTGAGGCAAACATTATGAAGGCTCTGCCTTGGAGGCCTGTGATGGATTCATTTTGTAAATTGTGATTATACCTTGTAAAGGCGTGATGAAATCTGTTTACGGCGCAGTCTAATTGTTGGTTAAGTTGCGTACTGTTCGGTGGTTTATGTTCCTCGGATATAATGTTTATCGCTCAAATATCCTCTGTTATTAAACTGAATAATCCCGTAAACAATCTTGATAGTAGTTATTTGTGTCTAGATTATGTGAAGGCAGTCATAGAAGCCACTGCCTTATTTAGACTTAAATATAAATTTAGGTTAATTTACGATCATTGAGAAAACTATTTTGAAGACCAGTGTTTCGTTATTTTATTAGTATGATGATACACCTTTCTCAATGTACATAATATGTGAAATCCATCGTCTTTAGAACCGAAATAGTAGGCGTCTTTATTACGAATTATTGAGACCTCTACTGACGCATTTATCTTCATACGTAATAGAATAAAACCTGCGTAATAGAATTGCTATGGTATGTAAAGTCCGCCAACCCGCACTAGGTCAGTGTGACTCTGTTGCCTAACCTCTGCTCAATTGTACTCTCGATTGTAGAGGAGGCCCGTGCCCTGTAGTGGGATGTATATGGGCTGATACAGTTACAGTAGTAGAATATCTTTGAATGAATTGAAATAATCTTATCGAATACTTTTTAATGCTAATATGTAATATAAACATAAGAACGGCATGGCAGTTACTATCTGACGAAATAAATCCATGTATTAAAATAATAAAAATAAACAGTAAGCATTGCACACAGATCAGAAAACAATCATAGATAAAATATACCTTTCATTTCAATTTAAAAGTGAGCGAATTGATGCGTGCTCTGTCCATCTTACAAAACGAGAGGGCGTGAAGATCTGCAATCCTCAATAAAGGGCAACAATTTTAATACATATAAATTATGTTTCATAAAAGCTGATTCCGTAATAAGTTTGCAATGAGTCCGCGGTAGACGCTCCCAACACGTTTTCGTGGCACGTTTGATGGCGGAAGCAGGGTTGCCAGTGAAGTCACTCCTATTTATAACACGGATAGGTGTAAACTGAAATAGTGTATGCATTTTTTCTTGCTAGCTAACGAGCAAATGGCTCACAAGGTGATAAATGTTTAGAGCAATTCACGAACATATCCGCATTACGATCATAGATGTGTTGCTGGTTCATTTAAACGGGCAGGAAAAATGACCTGACCTGAGGAAGACCATATTGGGCTTCTTTCACTAACGTTAATCGAATTGAACATGGCAGTAAAGATGTCGCTCTTCATCGTTTTTCTGTGAATTTGTTGTACCAACCAGGTAGAGTCGTCATTTTTACAACAGTACAAGATAATTACATTCTACAGCGTGGCTCTGCATTATTTTTATTTTATTTGTGTAGTATAATTTTTATTGCCTGAGTGGCGCTGTTGTATTACGTAACCATTACAACTGAGGCCTTGAATCCCGGATCGGTTAAAGTAATATTGGATATATCTTTTCTGTATCAGGCCGGAGTCAGGAATTTATACCCGATATGGAGATAGGCTCGACCTATATCATATTGACACACAAGAAAAAACGTGGGTCACCTAGTAGCCCATCTGCCTACCATACATACATAATCGTCACGCCTGTATCCCAGAGGTAGAGACTTTAGATCGCCACTTTGCCCGATCCTGACATGCTACTTTCGCTTCAGCCACTTTCATCAACGTTTTCATGCATTCTTGTCGGTTCAGGGTACTTTTGAGCTGACCCTTGTTGAGGGTATCACCGATTTGGATGGTGTATGTTCGGTGAGGTCAACCCTTACCGACTCTTCCGTTCACACCTGTTGAGAAAATGGCGTGAGTTTATGCACACATGTATAATTTTGTATCGTATTACGAGTTTTGTGCAGAGAAGTCTAGGTCCGTTATTCGTTATATTATTGGCCAAAAAGCTCTGTTATTTAACTGATGATTCAGATATTGTGAAAGCTAAACATGCAAAATAATATTTTAAAAACATTCTTACTTTTTTTAAAATAATCTTAAATAGAAAGCATTTTACCAAACAAAGATATTTGCCTGATAATATTCACTGATGTCCGTGCCCCGTCAGCCGTCAGCTAGTTAGCCTCTCACGCTGACATTTAGACTCGTCAGCAGTGAGCTGACAACCCTGCACGAAATCTAATTATTTAGTTTGAGTCTCGAAGGTGGCATTTGTTTGAACATTCTACATTTTATTAAGTGTTCACTTGCACTGATTTACGATGAGACGCGACATATGAATTTATTTGCCTACATTTAAAATATTGTTGTTTGAAATAAGGCAGTTTACAGCGTAAAATGCGTGTATTGAGTCAATTAACACACATTTTAATGATGAATTAACATATCTTGAGAAATTCTGCATGCCATAAAGACGCGGTGGGCAATGACCATGGTTCTAAGTTCATATTCTTACAAAAATTCTGTACCAAGCAGTGAGTGTTTGTTGGCTGGTAGTAGTGGCAAATCAACAATGTTAGACACGCATATAAACTTGGGTAATATTTAAATCATTTCGATTAGATGAACTTCCTCGCATTATTTAACTCTCCTTAGAAACGCCACGTTAATATTTTTCTTTGTAATCATAGTTTAGTAATAAATATACCCCTCTGCAAGAATCTTCGTTGCGACCTGAACCGGCCTGCTTACAGAATCTTCCAGCCACTTAATAGGTAGCGAGTCGAACTTAATAATATGTATGCAAGAATTATGCCAGGATTACATTAAGACAACTGATGGATGACATCCAACCTAACTCCCGAAAAATCTAAGAGCCATCCAAATCCTGTATCACCGAAGGTTGCCTGGTAGAAATCTTTATTAGTGATAAGGCCGCCCATTGTACATAATTATTTGTGATTATCCTGTAAATTGTGTGTTATCTTGGTGTACAATCGAGCATATTTTAATTTAATTTAATTTAACAGCAAAACATTAGTATAAGATCCTTATGACAGTATCTAAATCCCGATTGTTATTGTTTCTATTGGAGCGTGTTACCTTCGAAGAGCGTCGCGAGTGTGGGCGAGCGTTAAATCACTCAAACGAGGCGTTTAACTCAACACAACACCGCTGTTTACGACCGCTTTATGCACGGATTATTAACTTCAATTATATTTCATCATCATTATGAGCTTAAATGTTCCAAAATTGGGCCGTTTTGCTCACCGGCAAGGGCTTTAAGCTCTAAACGGTGCGATCAATTTGGGTAATCAGTATTGTTCTATCACTAAAGTGATTCTAGCCATGGTTAAGAGAGCAATTTAAGTTTAGTTTACAGAATATAAAATGTGATACAGAGGAAGAAAAATAGTCCATTAAAGTTTAAAACACGGTAAACAATTTTTAGACGTAGAGGGTATCTTCTATTTTTGTATGATAGCCAATAGTTAGCGGCTTCCTGAAATTCATGTGCTATTCACAAAACCATAATTATTTCAAATTGGTTAACTGCTATAGTGTTTCATCAGAGACTGACATCATCAAACTACAAAAGATTTTACTGTATTATTTTACAGACCAATCCGAAACGTGAGTCAAGTTGCTAGCTCCGAGTTTTAAATACAAGAAAATCTTCATTTTACTAAACACTTATATACTTAATCCATTCAGCCTTGATAAGCAAGATCGCGGTTATGGCTTAGGTAAGTCTAAAGGCCACGTGACAAATACCTCGAGTAGTCTTCACGTTCATTGCCATCACATAGACCTAATTCCACGCCATTGACCCTGATCTCTCGATCATCAATCAGCAGCTAGGCAACCTCATCACATCCAGAGCACGATTTGCAAAGAATCACCTGCACTCAATGTATACGATTAACTTGAGCTCCTAATATAGCCCAACAATGCCCCCATTTACACCGCAAGCGTCGGCCGCACCATATATGCAATTACTGTATGTAGATTCAATTAATTATGAGCTATTAATTGACAGGGGACGGTGTGTGCGGAGGACTGGTTGGTAATGAGAAAAATGTGCTGTTGATTCAAATTGCACAAAAATATTAAGAGCATGTGAGTTAGCATTCGCATGCGGTTTTACTTCTATATTATAATGATATTAATAATTATAATTATTAAACAATTCAAACGAAAATAAAGACAATACCTTATCATGTTTTTATATTGTCATAAGGGACAGAATGCTCTTAGACTCCTTTCCCTACTTATCCTTATTCTTTCTCGCTCCTCTCTCGATTTAAGAGGTCGGTCACACATTTTTCATCCAAGCATTATATATACTTAAGGGTAACACTAATTTAACAATTATCATATAAATGAAAGTAAAAATATCAAGTCCAACGAATTTAATTAATTCTATGTCCATATCTCAACAGACAGACATTTGCTCTGATTATCCACAACAATGTAATAGATGTCACGGTAATTATAATAATTGAGACTCGACGCAATTAAAACGCTCTATATTATTCCATTACCATATGACGCAGATATTTAATAAGGCATCTAATGAATGTACGTGTACACGCATTCACATAGTTTTTACTATCACTTCAGCAGATGTTGAGTTCAAAGAAAATGTCAAATGATTCATGAGGTATACTCGAAGGTGCTCCAATTTTGAACACAGAATTAAAGTTCAACAGTCAGACACACATTTATAATATTTTACATACATATATAAAACTAACGTCTTTTTTCAGAAGGGATAGGTAGAGGTACAACCAGGAGACCCTCTTAGCCTCGTGTATTCCATTCTGCGATAGGATATAGAGCCTATCGCCCTATCGGGCACAAATTCCTGACTCCAGGCTGATAATGAATAAATATTCAATATCATTTTTATTCGTACCAAATTAATAAAATGAATTAACTTATCTATTCAATGTATCTTATTTCACACGGCCTTGATATTGTAATTCGAGCTTTCAAATGTACTAAGTTATGCTTTACAAATCAATTAGCATTAGTCCAGTAGAGTCGCAGTAGAGTTCATTCCCACCACCTGGAGGCGTACCGTTCCCGAACGGTACGTTTCCAGCGTTCTTTTCTACCACGTACGTGCAAGCTCTGGAATGAACTCCCTGCATCGGTGTTTCCTCGGCGCTATGACCTGTCCTTCTTCAAACGAGGTTTAAAGAGAGTGCTCTCCTCGAGGTAGGCAGCGACTTTGTTGTGCTGGTCCCCTGGCACTACGGTGCATGAGGTCCATGAGCAGCGGTAGCCGCTTACCATCAGGCGGGCCGCTAGCTCGTCTGCCTACAAGGCAATAAAAAAAAAATAAAAAAAAAACCGGGAAATTCAGTTCGTCGATTTGGACGACTCGATCGTGTGGCTTCATCTTCTGTATCAGCCCATATTCATCCTACTGTTAAATGCCCCATGCATCCCTCTTCTATAATCGAGAGTACTATTGAGACTGGTTAGGTCATATATGCAGGTTGACGGACTTTACACACCATAGAAATTTTTATAAATCACTATGGTATGCAGGTTTTCTCTCGATGTTTTCCTTCTCCATTTCAGTCTTCATCTCACAGAATATTAACGAGGAGCTTTGCCGTTTTGTTTTGTCAGTATGATATTTACAAGTTTAGTGATACTTATCAATTTCATTTCACAGTTATGTTATACCACATGCCCAATGGAAGTGATAGTGAGTAATAGTGCTTACGCCATGCTCGTGGTTACGCTAGCACAATTAAAACTTTATTTAATTTATAATTTTATTAAACTATAAAGAGCCATTAATTATGGCATCATTCTACACGCATTACATAAGGAGTAGATGTGATCTGAAACCAAGATACGTTTATTCGCGTGTTTTCCACCCGCGTCTATCAATCGTTGGCATTCCGTCGGCGCAGATATCCGCATCGTGGCGTTGTGCGCTGCATAAACGCACATCATTATATTAATTTTCTTTTTCATATCCTCTATGTAAATATTGTATACTTCACATATTCCCACGATCACCTAGCTATTTGTTTATTTAATTTTTCTGTAGGTACCTATAATTTACATACTATCAGGTAGCTCATGTATTGTTTAGACTTCCATATCAATTTCAGAAAATCGGATTATTGTGTTTTTTGATACAGTAAGATAAATTCCTGGCAACATATCTAGATTCTATTTTGTAAGGTTCAAGACTGCTTCTATGATCCACCTTTTTAAATCCGTGCGTAGTTTCTTTTACATCCGTCATTGTTAATAACCCTATGAAAAAATTGTTTAAGGTGGTAGTGGAAATGCATTGTAATCCCAGTAAACTACTAATATCAAATTCAATTTTAATTCAGGCATTCATTATTTTACTCATCACCGCATACCAAGACATTACGAGGTCTTGCAATAGAGCCGCTATCATACCAGCCCTTTCGTTCCACAAAGCTAGTTACAGCATAATTCTAGGTTTCAGCAACTCCTCAGTAATCAGTTAAAGGTCACACTAGTAATGTCTCGGTGTTTTATAACTTTATTATCCATTGTTAAGCACGAACAAAGAAATGATAGACCAATTCGACACGGAGCATCAGTTCATCTACTGCTGGTTTGTTTTCAAAGCACATAGGCATACTGTACTGTATCAGCCCATAAACGTCCCACAGCAGGGCACGAACCTCCTCTACAATCGAGAATACGATTGAAAGTGGTTAGGACATAAAGGCCATCATTTGTGTATTGATAGTCAATCACTTATAGCACTATAAACAGTGAAGGAAAACACTGTGAGGAAACCTGCCGATCATAGGGAATTTTTATGATATGTAAAGTTCGTCATTTATAAATTGGAACTTAATTCAGACTAATCAACCAATGATAGGCAATAGTTATCAATATAATGAAATTGCCCTGGTTGAAATTACATGAGATCTATAGAAAAATAATTAAACAAATATATGCCCACAACAATGCAACTCTAAAAGGCCTTCGAAAATTTTGGGCCTTCTGTTATCTGCGACGCGAGGCGTTATCTTAAAGGGGGTTCAGGTAGTCATATCCGTAAAACACTAGTCTAGTTCTGTATTTAATTACCCGATTGGGATCGAATCGAATCCACTTTCTGTGACCTTCATTGATTTCAACCACATACATATGATGTTTTATCAACTTCGACAAATAATAAGTACCCAGCATGGCCAAAATCTTGCGTCCTAGGATGATTATTAATAATTATCTTTGGATGGAAATAAGCTTGGCGAATTAGGATGGTATTTTCGGTATTTCTTCCTATCCTTACTTAATTACCACCACTAGGTAATTTTCTGACTATTGACCACATAAACATATTTTGTCGGTGCTAGGATCGATCCTGCGGTTTCTCATTAAAAGGTTTT
Organism: Hyles lineata; assembly: GCA_030180105.1. Taxonomy (NCBI): domain Eukaryota; kingdom Metazoa; phylum Arthropoda; class Insecta; order Lepidoptera; family Sphingidae; genus Hyles; species Hyles lineata. The sequence goes on along the minus strand of JARJEE010000018.1, from coordinate 11,601,224 downwards.
CTTAGCGCCTATTGCGCCATGCAAGCTGTTAAATCGCCATATTTATCATTAAACTCACATTTGGACAGAACTTATATGAATAGCCCTCATTATATTGATGATGCTAGAGCCCGTTTGAATATCAAATCTTTAACGTCTATGGCAACCTGCCAATATTTTTAGGTTCATACAAAATATAAATCTATAATGTGATATTATAGACACAAAGAACCGTTAGCTGAGAAGAGCTTTAAAGACTATCCCGATCATTCTTCTTCTTAGTTATTTTATATTTAGAATATTCAAAGTTTCTGACACTTGCTTGTGCCAAAGCAAACTTTGCCTTCACATCATCCACTCTATTAACCAAGCAATCAATTAAGCCATGTGCTGTGGGTATCAGAAACTACGAGAGACTTTGCGGTCTCACAAACACTCAGATCCGACACCAATATTTGTGGGCCACACCAACATTTGTGTCGGTGTGGAGATCGAACCCGCTACCTCTCGTTTTATAGTCGGCGTCTAACCAACTGCGCCACGGAAACTGTCAATAATAATCCATACGTTTATACATATTGTAGATGTCCATGTGGATATTATTTTGAATTCAAAACAAATACAGATTATTGCCATTCCATACATCCTAATGTGTGGGATGGGTAATGGCCCGTCTTATATCAAAGTCAAATATTTAACATAAAGTAGGTCCTCTGTCCGTCTCCTAAAGCACATAAAATAGTGTGACGCAACGCTCAGTGAATTAATGCTAAGATGATGTGCATACGCTGTTCTGCTTAGGAGAAATATAAACGCGTTAAACTTAGTTTTGCAACGGTAATGCATCGATTCACAGGAAATTCCTTGATGCTGTGGTTTTATATACGAGCGATTGGTTTGCGACTTTTTGTCGTGACAAATTAAATTGGCGTCATTTAATTTCATCTTAGGCAATATGAATAATAAATTATGAATAAACATACTGTAATAAATTAAATTAAAAATTATTGAAATTTGAATATTTGGGATTCAGTTAGCTCGTTCTAGGGGTTCTAGGGTCTGCTAACGAAGCACTGATGACCGATAGATAGTGAAATAGCCATGACAATGGTGGAGCAGCCACATGACAGGCTAATTTTGATTGTTGAGCAGCAGCCTCATCAAAACTAGAAGCTATGTCCTGCACTACCAGAAAGCCAAACCAGAGGAGTTTTAATAATTTGGGTGCATATAATACTCCACGATATAACCACCAAACCAAATAAAATTTTGACGAGCAGTCAGATCAAGAACAGGAATAAATTATTAACAAAATAAAATATCTTTCTTCAACTTCTTTCAATTCTTTGACCCAATAAAAAAACACAATAAATTGCATTCAGTTATTTTTTATTATATTTTTATCAATGGTGCGCAATATATGAGACCTATTTTCGGCAGTGCTGCTATAGGCTGTCGTAGGTAATGAAGTTGTATTCAGCATTTAATATTAAATAAAGATTGCAACTAAAAATCTCTCGTCTGCACCAGCCCCTGCATGCTCAGAACCTCGGGCGAAAATGATCCGACGCGCGCACGACCACCGCGCACGGAGTTATTGTTGCGCAAACTGCCGGCATTTTTCTATTGTTTCGCGATTATTCATACCACGTATATGGTGTAAAGCATTATCCGTTTAACTTGAGTTACGCTGTTATGCTTAATGAGTTGATAGCGTGAAGGGGGCTGAAGGATTTTGGGATGTGGTTTGGTATTTGGATGATTAGAATCCTAGTATGGGAAGGTAAAAAGAGCGTTTAATTTAATGATAATCGAATAGACATGCTCACAACACCGGGAGAATCTTAGATTTAAAAAAAAAAGATAAAAAGCTATTAAGCTTCCCTTTCGATACATGGGGTAAGGCTGAAAGTAGTATATTAGTGTCACTGGCCTTTCAGTCGGGTAGAATGTAAATATTGTGGCTGAGCTAGGTCTTTAACAATACCTACGCCAGCATACTGACTAGAAACCCCTAAATGACCGTCACACACATTGTGAGCGTCACCGGGCTACCCAGGGCAGAAAGCTTTCAGATTTACGTCAGCGTAACCGCCCCGTGCGAATTCATTGCTGGTCCTTCCATTATTAGGGGGCCCGGATGACCCCCAGTTAAGACTATTTTTGGTCGCCCTTTTAGGTGATATGGACGTCCATGACAGAGACATGGCTCTGTCGAACGCCTCAGAGTGACTGTGGTGAGGGTGCACCGCCCCCGCAGATTTTATTTTATTTATTTGAAACTCCAAAGATAACACATAACATTTATTTTAAACTACAAATGTATCCTTCTGCGTGCATTTTCAATTACAGTAGAGTATGGCTTGCACGGAGTTCGTTAACCCAGTTTACACAACGACTCCGATGATCCCTTTAGGTCACCTCTTACGACGGACAGGGGATACCGTGGCAGTATTCTTTCACTCCCGGACCACAGTGCCAAACATATACCAAATTACGTATTTTTATTTATTTTGAACTATATAAAACGATATAAAAGAAAGTCAAAAGCCACTAGCTAGAGAGAGGTAAGTGGTAGAGATCTACTACCTAACCAATATGTTTGTATTTCCTATAACTGTGAAGGAAAACATCGTAATGAAACCAGCGATCTTGTAAGAATTCTTGTGGTATGAAAATCCTGCCAAATCGCACTATGCCTGCTGAATGGCTCAATCAACTCCTTTCAATCGTTCCCTTGATTGTAAAGAAGGCCCGTTTCCTGTGGGCCATATATGAGCTGATACAGATACCAATAATTTAGAGAAGGAGCGGGGAGAGAAATATAAAAAAAATGTTCTGCAAGTTCTTCTTGTTAGCGCAAGACTTCCGTCGCAGATCCATTTTCTTTAGTTATACAACTAAAGGCTCACAAACCTTCAGCTCAACTTAATTAAGTATATGCAATGAATTCAAAGCAGTCAAAGTTAAATGAAAATATTCCCGTTGCCGTGGCCAGCATGGTGAATTTTATAGCCTAACCACTCTCAATCGTACTCTCAATTGTAGAAGAGGCCCGTGCATTGCAATGAGACGTATATTGGCTGATACAGATTCCCGTTCACAATTACATAGCTCGAAATCCAACAATTTAAATATTGAAATTCCAAACTAATTTATACTTCCCGAATTATTTGAAAAACATGGACAAATTATTTTTTAAGTATGAGCTTCTAAGTTTCTGCAGCTGACAGGCTCATTACGCTGATACTACACTAATAAGCCAATTATAATGATCATAAATTACCATGGATGTCATTACCGTTTGCAGAATAACATAATGAAGTCAATTGAGCTCGTAATAGAGAAATGACTCATAAAGGTCAAGGAAATATATCTCGAGCAGTTTACTACATCCGCTACAGTTTACTATAACGCAATACTACTCGACTCATGAATAACATATTCGAGTGCCCGACCTTTAGTGAGGTAATTCTGAGAAATATTCTAAGAGACTATACTTTCCCTAGAGACTGCCAACCGACGATACTTGTGGCTTTGTGGGTGGTATTTGTGGATGATAGTAACTTATCATTAAGCGGTCCCTTTGCTTGTTTGCCCTCTATTCCATAAAAAAAACATGTATGAAGTTTTACACTTGATATAATCTGGTTCGCACTGCCCAGATGAAATAAGCAGTCTACGGTTTATGAATTGATAGTAAAATGCAATCTGGAATCTGTATGATGATTTCTAACCCGCATTAATTCATCATTGTGTATATAGGCTCACCGCACCTTAACTTCGAAACTTTCTAGCTAATATCCCTCAAAGCGAGCATTTAAGTAAAGATAGTTCTGGAAAGAAAAATAACCTCATAATTAATGTTATATTTTTTTTAACAGGGAACTGAAAGTTATGAACATAATGGAATATGGCTCCTTATACAGAAGCTAGGAAATATGTGATGTGCCGGAAAGCGGAAAATAATAATGCTTGTGCGCACTTGTCCAATGCTGGGAATTTCTATTGAATGAATTCCTAATTAATATTACTGATATGACATATAAATCATATAAGGTGTAATGGATACCTTAAATAGTAGTTGTACTTACTTTTATGATAATATGGTAAAAAAGATGCTTAGAAATGCTGTTAATATACATATATTCCGCGTCACAAGAAATACAAGGTAAGAGTAAAACAAGACAAAAGATTCACTTGAACTCATCATCAGTAATTAAAGCAAGGTTAAACCAGGAAAAAGAACATACTTTCATCAACCCGAAAATGAGGCACGGCATTTACAATACCAATGCATGTCATTAATCAGTCTGCAACTGTCAAAACACTTTAATCTAAAGAAGGCACGAATCACCTGCGGTTATAAAATCGATCGCAATCAGTTCACGATAAACAAATGTACTGAGGTGTGGAGGTCGAGAGCTCATGAAATTTCCACGTAATAAGCACCGCTTTGTTCAATAGCCATGACATTTGTGTGAGTTGGTTTGGGCATGATTCAGTCCTACGATGCAAATCGTGATCTAGTCTCAATGACCAGATTGTTGATCTTTATTCTTGATTTCAATTCATGATTGGAGATGTCATAATTATGACATTGAAGATCGCGGCTTGGTAGAGATTTCTTAGGATCCTGTCAGAGTGAGTGGAATGACGATCTTAGCTAGATATTTAACAGGTGATAGTGTTGCCAAGGCTGTATTCTACGCTCATGACTGCAGATCCCAATTTTTTTTGCTGAATAATAATATTATCCAAACACAATTATTGAATTACTTTGAAATTTTTACTGATGGTAGATTTCTCAAATGCGGCAGGTCATCTGGGTTGATACCATCGCAATGTCTAATTCCCTCAACCAACAGCAGTGTAAATGCACTGTTACGTTCCAGTATCGCTTTTCACCAGGCAAATAGCATGCTCGTATCACTATATTTCGCAACAAGAAAAACCTTGCTTGCAAAAAAAATATATAGGCGAAACATATTTAATTTACTCTTCTTAGAGCAAATATTATTTCAAAATTCCTAAAATGCCCATCAGCATTATTCCATCCACTGCCCCTTCTAAACGACGTGCTAGCCAAAGGATCGACATTTAGCTAATAGACTTGATTGTCCCTTTAAATACCTACAGCATATTATAAAACGGTGAAGCGTCGCCTTACATCGGGCACATCAAGCCCGTCACAGGCTGTAAGCCTTAATGGAATCGATAAATTAAATTACTTAAATCAGAAGTTATAAATATTTTACACGTCGTGTATTCTCGCAATGAAGTACAGTTTGTACGCAATAGGACTGGGTTGTATACGGGTAGGTCGGATTCGCGTAGCTCGGGGTATAATTGTGTATAGGTGATACAATGAAAAGTTATTGTTTAAATTTTTATGGAATAATTTGGATTCGAGCGTGAATAAAGTAAATTAAAAACTAGATGAGAATATCCTTAATAGACATTAAGATGGATAGTAAATTGTTACATATTCAGCAAATTATAATTTATGCATGCCATCCGACTGATGGTAAATGATACGACCGGTCATGGGCAGAAGCAAAACCAAACAATCCATGAATTACATAACAATTCTTGGCATTCCACTGCGCTCGCCATCCTGAGACATAAGATGTTAAGTCTCAATATGTCCAGTAGTTGCTCTGGCTACAATGTTCTTCAATCCGAAACACAGTTGTATCGAATGGCATGGGACTATAGTCTGATGCCATTCGATACTCTGCTTGGACGGCATTTACCATCTGTGCAGTGCAGTCACTATACCAGGCCAGTATAAAAAAACACACACAACACTGGATATTATATTATACTTCTTGAGAAACCCTACAAGTGTAACCTGGGATTGTATATACGAACTCGGCATCAGCAATTTATTTATCGTTTCCCTCCTAACTAGGTTATGGATCAGAAAGTTGGATCACTTAATTTTGAAATCGCATAATTTGCGAGCGCGCTAATCACGATGTAGTGTGTTAATTATCAACTTATAAGTTAGTATTACCTTATCATACGCCGTCTTTCATCTCAAATTAAACATATCCTTGTTTGTCTGAAATATCTGTGCGGCTCACAAATATTTCTTCCAGGTCTGGGTGTGTGACACGACATATGACTCGATATCAGTGTGGGGTCAATACTGTGTACGTTGGGTGTTGTTTGTTTATTTATCATTATATTTGTTTTATATATCGTATCCAGGAAAGTTATTCGGTAAAGATAAATTAAAATATGTTTGCTCATATGCTCGGTGGCGGACTGCCTTAATGGCGCAGTTGCGCTACGGTTACAAAGCTCTCGAGTTCGAATATCGGGTCGGGCACAGTGATATTGGATTTTTCTATTCATACCCCGGAGCTTGGCCCGATATGGCGGCCCCTATCACATTGTGGGACGGAACACACAAGGCGAAACGCGAGTGTTCTATTAGCAACTCTGCCTACCCCTCTGAGAAAAAGGCCTGAGTTTATGTATGTATGTTTCTCATTTTGTGACATATGTAAGTTATTATATAATATTCTAAGATAATATTCAATAATCTATCACTATGCATTTTATGGAAGTTGAATAGCTGCCAGATTTTGCTTTGGATTTGTACTGACTCCAAGCATTTCACATGATGGTTAGTGGACAAATAATTCCAATTACTGTGGTAGATTCCTTGACGAACTTTAAGAAAAGTGAACACCATACGCACAAAGGTTGATCTTATTGGCCCAAGTTATCGTTTTGATAATACCGTAGATTCCACAAGTTGTACTAAAGAAAATCTTATAATTCCTGGCGCTTTAGGTACAATCCATTCAATATTGAACTACTTAATACCTATAAATATAATGTAAAGACCGACATAAAAGGTGAATCGGTCGTAATCTTCATTTAGTGGCCTAAAATGAGAATGTATAACAAACATGTAGTTCGGCAACAAAGGTCGACCTTCAACTTTAGGCTCGTTCCAACATCCTGAACCGGATCTTAAGTGTTTTTACGCATTAAATAATGTGAAAAATATTAAAAAAATAATCCTGTACTTAAGTACGCGCTGATTGATATCTTAAGTGGCAAAATCTTTTAACTGGTGGTAGGGCTCTCATATGTGTGAGGCCATCTGGGTGGGTACCACCGCAATGTCTATTTCTTCCGTCAAACAGCAGTGTAAATGCAATGTTGTGTTTCGGATTGAAGGGCATTGTAGCCAGAGTAACTACTGGACATATTGAGACTTAACATCTTATGTCTCAGGATGGCGAGCGCAGTGGAATGCCAAGCATAGCTTTGTTTTTCAAGGTGTTGTTTGGTTTTGCTACTGTTTATGAGCGGTCGTATCGCTTACCATCAGGCGAACGGCATGTTCGTCTCGCCATTCATTGCAATAAATAAAAAGACTTCATTCTACTGAGAATAATAGGAAGATTGTAGCTTCGATTCATTGATTAGATGGTCGTGGATTGGACTTCCAGATCGGATAAGCCAATTTATTAATATATTTTTTGGTTTAAATTATTTTATAAGTTGCCCGGGATGATTTTGTGCACTTTATAGCGATGGTCATGCTTTTTCATATTACTTATAGTGAAGTTAAAATAGAATCGACGATATAAAGATAGCAGATGCGATACATTTTTGGGATACAGGTGGAAGCATATTAAGTTTTTTATATTTCTTACGTTTTTTAGAAATTATCTTGCGTGACAAAATGTTTTAAATTGTAGTTTCTTTACGAAATTTTCCTCCACTGCTAAAATAGTTCAAAGTCAAGTTACATTACAACCAATTCTAAGTATTTATTATGAATGCGTAGGTGCAGCAAATACATTTTAGTATCTCATAGATTTGTCTCGATGCTTCTCTAAAACCAATAATTAACAATTTGGTACGATTCACAGCCGTCGTATAAATATCGGTTGGCAGTAGGAATGTTTTCATTACGCAGTGGCCTCGTCATGTCGACGCTTCTAAATAATCGCCCAATATTGCAGCTATTACGTCTAATTATATATTCATAAAATGAGTACAGTTTTTGACAGCCTCGTGGCGCGGTTGGTTGGCTGGCAATGAAACGAGAGGCCGCGGGTTCGACCCCCGCACCGAAGCAAATATTTATATGAACAACAGAGGTATCCGCTCCGGGCCTGGTTGTTTTTAATACCAAGGAGTCTCTTGTGGTCCCTGATACCCAAAACACAAGACTCGATCTTAGTGTGGGGTCCGGACTTTGTACATGACTGATGGGTGTATTTATTTATTTATTATTTTAATGCTCATTACCGACTACAACAAAATACGTCTAACCTTTGCATGTGTCAAAAACAAACTAAATATGCTATTCACTTGAAACTGTGTACAGATGCTTGGGACGAATGTACCAACATAAAAAAATAAAAAAAAAACGAAAATCGAACGGACGAAGCCCACAAAATTGGAAAACTCACCTTAATTTTTGAACCCACCTCGTATAATTGAATTACCGTTCTTTATCTATAAGAAAAAAATCTAAAATGACAATAAATATTTGGGTACGAGTAACTTTCGATGGTGGAATCGAATTTCCTTTTACTTATCCGAGTCTCGTCAGCCGCACCTCCGAGCAGCAGCGCTGCTGTAATTGCAACATGCTATAATTTATGCTCAACTCTAGCATTGATTATGATTCCATCCTATTCATTAAATATGCTTTTATTATTCATTAAATCATGACATGAATGTATTAGATATTTAATTAAATTAGATTGTTTTAGTATCTTAGGCCTACGTAAGTAATGCGTTTATCTTTTTTTAATAAATTCCATTAGTTATTTATTAATTGATCTTGTTTCGAGAGTTTTAAGAATGAGGATTATGTACAAACAATGAATTGAATAAGCGCCATCTGCCGGCAATATAAGTGACTAGATTGGATCTCGCTGTAAAGCTACAATCTCTCGCTAGACTTTTGCGAGCTTCTTAAGTTAGATGGTGCTTCGAACTAAGAACTTAATACAATTTTTGGAAATAAATTCCTCATTCCATTTCGTAGATTTTATTACGAAAAATGATTCTTTTGATACTTGAATTATAACGATATAATATTTAATAACTATATGCTAACTAGGACGTATAGAATATATTATCAAACATATAATTTAAAATACTTTATTTAAAGATTCTGGGTACACAAAATATCGCTTCAAATAATAATTTGATACTATAGTTAGTCCAAAAAACACCAAGATCTCTATATTTTAGCTACCAAATTAGCAAGTTGCAATACATTAGTTATGAATCTTGTTCCAGAAAAGATAATAAAATTTGTATTTACTACAATAAAATATATTTATTTGAACGAATTATTGTGTCTCTGACATAATATACATACTTGTATTATTATTTTAACACAATATGCTTGTCAATACAAACGACTATAGGTCAGTGAAAATCACATAAAACTATTAACTACAGAGAATGCTTTAAGTTTAAATTTTGAGTCATCATCTATGATTTCGTTTGTAATTTTAGTCGTAATATTTTTTTCCCATAAAATAAGGAATTTCTGTATGTCTGTCTATACTATTTAAGGACTATGAGTAATTTAATAAAAATTAAACGGCCTTAGCGACGGTGCAATAAATAGGATAGCTGCTAGTTAACTAATTAAGTGTAACTAAGCTTTATAGCTTTGTTTTTAATACGGAACAAATTAAACGTTTCAGTTCTACAAACAGTTGTTTTTTTTTTATTGCTATGAATAGCGAGACAAATATGCCGTTCACCTGATGGTAAACAGTAGCAAAACCAAACAACACCTTGAATTACAAAGCAATGCTTGGCATTCCACTGCGGTCGCCATCCTGAGACATAAGATGTTAAAATATGTCCAGTAGTTGCTCTGGCTACAATGCCCTTCAATCCGAAACATAACAGTGCATTTACACTATATGGACCATAAATTCTTCCAAATTTCTAGTACTTTATAAACACGATCACTTATTTTTCAGTGCTAGGCCAGGATTATGTGTCTAATTGTCCAATATATTGAAAGGCAATAATATGACCGAAGGTTTATACTGTGCGCAAAATTGCTCCCGCAGCTGAGAATTAAAAAATAATGAAAATTCTTTTGGAATATCTGACATCGACATTGACCGTTATTTTACAAAACTGCACGTTAATAAATAATATCCGTGGGTAATTGAATGTTCGTGCTCGTTAAAGTTATCATCTATGACGAAACGATACATCTTTACATTGAAAATAACATCAGTAGTAGTATTTATGTAGCATACCAAAACGATTTCTTCTGCTTGGTTATTAAAGTCAAGAAAAGACAAGGGTTCTTTAGTATTATATTTTATTTATTCATTTGATAGGCTTTCAAAAGTAAGGACATTATTTGTTAGTAATGATATCCAGTTATTGCGTCGAAAGATTGAGGTCGTCTGGGTCCACTAAAGTCTTCACCAATTATTCTTTTAGTTGGTGTTGGTCGTAGGATTAAATCGCTTTTTCCATCATTATTTCCTGCTTTAAATGGAGTAGAATTACCTTGTTGAAGGTCTACGTCTGCGAAGTTATTGCTATTTTCTGTTTTTAATTTACCTTTGTCTAATATACCCAAATTATTTATTAAAACAGAGTTTATATTGCTATTTCGATCAGATGTTACATCTGAATACTTAGAAAAATACTTTTCTTCTTTTTCTCCTTTAATCGGTCTTCCAGATTCCTGTATTGTTGGAGCTTTGTCTTGAATTTCTGATGGCTGAGAAATATTATTAGAATATTCTTTAGTACGACCAACAGAGGGAGTGATAGAAGTGCGTCCTATATCTAAAGTTTCGTTAAGATCGATATTAATATTTGGTGTCATAGTTGTTGAGTCTATAAAATAGAGTGGAATTTTAGAGCTATCAAGGTAATCAATTTCTTGACTCGAATATTTATTATCCTCTTGAGTGCTTACTGTAGTATATTGGTTAAAAGTTGCTGGAGTTTGCAGTACGTCTGAATCTAAGGGGCTCGAAATATTTAATGGAACGCTTATTGTAATAATATCATCATCACCTATAGCAAGTTCTTGATCAGAATCGAAAGAAACTCTCTCATTATTCAGATTTTGAGATGTAATTTCTTCAAATTTGGTGACAGGTTTTACATAAATATATCCTTTATCTTGTTTATTAGTTTTAGTACTTCCCAGATCATATTTATTCGATTTCATTATGATATCTGGAATATTTTTATCTTGTCTTGTATTAGAATCACGATTTCCATTAGTTAATGCATTTTGAGAAAAATGAGCCGATGTAACCTGTTTGTTTTTATCAGTAGAACTCTTGTCTAATTCCATAGGCTTCATAAAACCGTTATTATATTCAGTAAACAATCTGTCTTGCCCAAATTTGTAAGGATTTCTCGCGTTCGGTAAACTATTCGATTTTATTTGGGTTCTCATAGCCACTTTGAAGACACTCATTGGAAAATCATTACTCTTAACTATTGTTGCGGCTTCATGAGGAGCAAGTATTACTATTGAATCATTTTCAGTATATTCATCAGAAAATGGTTTTGTATTAATTTCTGATTCTTTGGTTTTTGAAGTAGTGACAGGTCTTCTTCGGATGTCTTGTTGTCCTAATTTATGGTTTTGGTAATCACTGTACTGACTTCCCTTAAAATTGGTTATACCTTGTATTTCTGGGTGATATCGTTCCATTGCACCGTGATAATTTTTATATCCATATTTAGCTTCATCATAAGATCCTGTAATGAAAAAAAGTAAAGTAGAAATATTTTTTTTGTCATGTTTCGTGTAAATATGTAAGGATCTCAAGGCAAAAAAAAACTCAAACCGCAATTGTATTTTTAAAATCAACGGCCTATTAATTTCAATATTAACTTACCGTCATCCGAAATACCAGCTTCTTTTTCTCTCGCTGCCTTTTCAATAAGTCGTTGTATAGCTTCTGGTACTGGTGGAGGAGTAGGTAAATGATCACCATAAGGTCGAAAACCATTTTCATCAGCGGTATAACCAACTTTATATATTTTGCCATCATCGCCTTTGTAAGAGTAAGCTCCTTTAGCTCTCACTCCATTAGTCGCTGTACCACTTTCACTTGCGCTTATTTCATTGGATGTATCGTAACTATATGAAAATCCTTTAGGTGTTATAACATTGTGATAATTAAGGATAACTGCCTTTTTATCTTTATTGGCTTGAAGTCTTTGTAGACGAGGTTCCGTGCTAATTGCGGTAATTTTGCTACGGTGTCCTGTTGGAAAACTTGGCTTAGATGGGCTAGATATATCAATGATATTGGAGCCAGTGGGTCTTTGATTTTTAGGCTCGGTGATTAAAGTTGTTTCATTAAACTTAATTCCGTCGTGGTTTCCATCTCCATTTATGGTATTGTATTGCATAATTGTAGCATTTGGAACATATTGTCTTGGCTGAGTTTCTTTATTAAATTTGTAAATATTTCCGTTTTCAATTTTGCTTGAGTTTATGGAACCATCGGGAGCTAGTTCAGATATCTGTTGTTGCGTAGAAGTTTTTGGTATGTAATCATTTATATGTTGAAGGTTCTCTACTTTCAGGTTGTCTGATACCGGTCTACTAATTGGTTTATAATCATCTTCTGAAGTTAAAATCATTGGAAAATATACCAGTGGCGTTATTGGTGATGAACTTAGAGAATCTATTTGTGAAGTTTGTAAATTTAAATTATCACCAAAATTTTTTTCAAGATCAAAGTTTTGCACAGGTTCCTCTTTTATAACTTCTAATGGAGTTTGTAAGTCTTCAGGATTTCCACCAGAAAATTTGGCATCAGGTGGTGGTAGATATCGCCTGTCTAATTTTTCTGCGGCAGTCAAGCCTAAGGCCAAAATTAGCTGTAAAATAAAAAAATGCACGCATTAAAATGAGTCGGTTGTTTCGTAGATTTAGTAAAAGCGTACCTGTGCTGACAATATGTTTTCTTAGTTAGAGTATCTCTTCTAGAGTTCTTTATAATGCCGAGAATTATTTGCCCCTTTGTATCTTAGAACTATAATGAGTCGGTAAAATTTGCGTAAGACTATTGTTACATCCGTCTGCCTCATCAAGAATAGCTTTACATTTTCATTTTCATGATGCTATATCGTCAAACACTCTTATTTGCTCATCAATATAGAATGCACTTTATACCACAGGCCATGAAAATGATACACGCTATTGAATACTAATATATAAAGTTCGAAAAATAAATTACTCTTTATAATATTGTAATGATATCAACAAATGAATTGTGTTTGTTCTTAAAAAAGAAAAGAATATTTACAAGACAACGAAAGAAATTAATTATTTTTGTGATAATATTTAATGGAGAAAAAACAGCCATTCCAACCCCAAAATAAATAGGTTTTAGTGTTTAACAGTTGTAATATAATTTTATGTATTTTGGAACGAGCGTATAATTCCTTTACAAATTCGAAGCTTATGTATGACAATACACAATATGCTTTACATATTTCATCAGAAAATGCGGCCTCAAGACAATTAAAAACTGAACAAAGCCCTTAAAATAAAGAAATATACTAACCAAAATTCTCTCCATATCTCACGACGTGTCCAAAGCAGGAATCAATCGAGATATGCGATGAGCCATACACGAAACAATATATATACCAATGTTAATATTAACCTCTAATGACACGTGCTTGTGATGGACAAACGCCGTGACAATCCCTTATTGTAATTGTCACTAAACAAGTTATTATATGTTACTTCATATGATAATTCACGAAATAAAAATTATCACGCCTTGACCTTTCTTGTCCCACACTGTACGGTGACAAATAATGAGGGTAAGGCTTTGCAAGCACGACATTCATAGCTCTTAATTACGGATTTATTATCTTAATGTATTCATGCTTATACATTTGCAAATGGTAATTGTTGTCTGACCGATGATAGATGTTTATTCAGATTCAAGACAAAATATACATTTTTTCCCCTAAAAAGTCTATTGTCATGTCGACCATTGAGTCCCAGAACTTATTTAGGATTCATGTAGGATATATTTATGCTATAGGTTGATACATTTTTAACCGACTTAAAGAAAAGGAGGAGGTTCTCAATTCGACTATGTGTTTTTTTTTATACTTTAGGATAGGTTATCTCGTGATCCAACATCATTAAAATAGGCGATCATTTTAACTCCATCTTCCGTGACGCAATTGATTGAGGCCGATTGTAAATCAGTAGGTTACATTCCTGATCCAAGATAAAGTGTGTGATTTTTGACACGAAATCGCATAGGAGCTTAAGCTTTCATCGTGACGAGAATTGTTTTCACTCCTTGCAACTAATTTTCAAACAAAAAACTCACAAAAAAATATTTTTTCCGACCGGGAAATCGAACTGCAACCCACACGTGCCAATATGAGCCCAAGGCAACATCTCAAGATCAATACTGCGTTACCACTTCCTCAATTTCGTACTAAAATTGTGCTTGTTTATCTGTTACCATTTGTTGCTACAAACGTGACATATCATAAATTAAGAGAAAATCCACCCACACACTTCAGTGGAGGTCGATGAGTGATTCAAAAAATTTAAATGACCCGAGTGTCATTCAAGGCCGGCTGTAACCTTCAGTTCACGCGATGCTTTATCACGACAATTACTGAATACCAGTGTAAATCCTTACTTACCTCTCTCACGTTTCCACGCCTTAACCACTCCAGATTTTCATTGAGTTTTGCGTATATGCTGTCTGTTTCCTAGATATCGGATAACGGAGCAGGATTTTTACTTATATATTTATGTTTCGAAAATCATACAACGGCCGAAAACCTAAATGGACTGAGAAAATACACCTTAACGCGAGTAAATTCAAACAAAATATATGTATCTGTATTAGCCCATATATGTCCCACTGCAGGACTCAAAATCAAATCTGTCGCAAATCTGAACTATTTTTTTAAATTAAGCCTGGGTTTCTGGAAGGATAGGCGGAATCACGGTCAGATGTTTTGTCCATCCAAGTCATCGTTTGCTTCCAAAGTTGGGTAATTATATGTGGTAAGCAGTAGTAATAACAGTGAACTGAGTATAGCACTAATATCATCGTTGTATCTGTATCACCCATATACGTCCCACTACAGGGCACGGGCCTCCTCTACAATCGAGAATACGATTGAGAGTGGTTAGGCCATATAGTCCACCACGCTGGCCTAATGCGGGTTGGCGGACTTTCCATACCATAGAAATTGCTATGGTATGCAGGTTTCCTCACGGTGTTTTCCTTCACCACCATAGTGCATAGTGATTGACTATCAATACACAAATGACTTCGAAAAGTCAGAGGTGTGCCCTGGGATTCGAAGCCGCGACCACCGTGAACATATTTGCAGCCGCGTCTGGTCCGTTCACCAACAGGCCACCACGTACAAAATATACCTACCTATTACTATAAGTGTGTTTTTGAAAGATCAATCACTTCCTAAATGAATGTTTCGACTTACATCTATATATACAAATTAATGTTTGATGAGCTAGCTTAATATTGTTATAAATGGATTATAATTATTAAAGGTCACAAATCAGAACAACGAAATACCAGTTCCGGAAAATTAAATTCCCATATAACAAAAAATCTTATTACTTCCAAATTGTACATGTGTCGACCCCGCCAAGGTCGAATAATTAAAATAAAGTACAGAGCAATCGATCTCAATTAGGCGTAGTCCATCCGCAATGATGTATTGATTATTATGAAACACTCAAACACGATACATACAAGGCGAGCTTCACAAAGTGGATCAGCAGAGTGCTCCAGTATAAATATTGTACTCATTTACTGCACCTTATCAGTCCGCCACGGCGCATCGCTTCGGTAGCTTCTCATTACTAAATACATCAACATGAAAGTGGTGAGAAAAAATTGGAGCATAAATAAAATCATTTCAAAAAATCTTATCCACTGAATTATCAGTTACCTCTTTAGTATTAGTGCTTCGGATCTGTTTTAATCCATTAAAATTGAAATATTTAGTTTTAATCAGAGGATTTAATATCTATTTAATGTTTGAATTTCATCAATTGCAAATAATCAACAATATGTGAAAGTTCAACTGGTATTAGCTACTAATTTCAGGTTCTTGACCTTTCGTAATGGACTCATAACATAATATTAATTTAGTATTTTTTTCATATGTTTTATGTACGATCTAGTTGTGCCAATATGGCTTCAATTACCTTTGAATGTATTTTAAAATTAGTTGTCTGATTCCATCACTGCTTTTTCCCCAGTGGTAAAAAGAATTGACTATAAAATATAAAAAAAATGCACGCACACCAAATTTATCAGGAACCTATTTAGTATTAACGTTTCGGATCATTCGTAGACAGTTAAATTGTTAAGATCCATTTGCATTTGCTATGAGAGAGTTAAATTAGTACCAACTGCATAAAATATCAGGGTCTTGACCTTGCGTAATAGATTTATATAATATTGTGTCAGTATTTTTGTTTTATATTTTTTATTCATGATCTAATTACGCCAATACAGTTAAAACGTATATTTTTATGAGGTGTCGAATTCCATCATTGTTTTGTTTTCAGTTTATCTTACTCGCTGTAGTAGCTGCCTGCCACGGCGCTAAACTTGACAAGACTTACCTCCCGCCTCACGCACAAACATCAGGGGGAGCTGATGGCTTCCTACAGACTCCCGTCCTAGACGCTAGACAAGGACAGAACCCTTTCGCGCCTAATGCTTACACTCAGTCTGCCAACCTGCAAGCCTACAGTAGTGCGCAGAGCGCGTACGAGCGTCCCCGAGCCGCTGCAGAGAGGAACGCCGCCATCCTCCGCCAGGACAACTCCAACGACGGCGAGCGCTACTCGTATGCTTACGAGACCGAGAACGGTATCTATGCTGAAGAGAACGGCGTGGCGAGCAACGGAGTGCAGGCTCAGGGCGGGTTCAGCTACACCGGCGACGACGGCAAGCAGTACTCCATCACGTACACTGCTGATGAGAACGGGTTCGTGCCGACGGGCGAGCACCTGCCCACCCCGCACCCCGTGCCTGAAGAGATCCTGCGCGCGCTGGAGCAGAACGCCAGGGACGAGGCCGCCGGCATCTACGACGACGGTACGTGCCGCTTCTGAGTACAATGTTCCTTCTGTCTTCACCACTCGTGATTTGTGAATGTATAATGAAGCTGTTTGTCGCTGCAGGCTCGTACAGCGCCGCCAAGTACGGTGACGCGGACGCGAGGAGCGTCGGCTACGCCTACCCTGCTGGCAACGGCTTCTCCGCAGTGAACAGCGCAGACTCCGCGGTGGTCTCCGCCGCGCCCCGCGCCGCCTCCCCCGCGCCCGCACTCACGCGCGCCACGTTCGGAGTGCAGAAGGTCTACCTGCCTCCGCGCGCACAGAGCAACAGGCAGAGCTACAGATAACTCACCGACTAGTTGTTACTGTTATACAAATAAAATATTTATCTGAACTGAACATTACGTTTGTGTTATTACTTGATGTTGGTGCCCTATCATTAACACTTTACGCGTATAAACAATAACTGTTCTACTACGGGGCGAGGTTCTCTCTAATTTCCTTCCGTCTCTCTTGCCCAGACTACATCTCTGGCCATGTCTGCAATATTATCGATTTCATCTAATCTCAGTTCGGTGGATACGCAGCGTTATGCAAATACTAATTAGGTATCAAAAATAATTTGAAAAATTAAACAGACTTTGTTATATTGACAGCCTCTGTGGCGCAGTTGGTTAGACGCCGCTTGTGAAACGAGAGGTCGCGGGTTCGATCCCCGCACCGAGAGAAATGTTTGTGTGGCCCACAAATATTTCTTCCGGGTCTGGGTGTTTGTGAGACCGAATATCTCTCGTAGTTCCCTGATACCCACGACACAAGACTCGATCTTAGTGTGGGGTCAGGACTATGTATGTGACTGTTGGGTGTATTTTATTTATTTATTTATTGTAATAAAAAGAGAGAAGTAAAAGTAATATATAAATAAATCTACAATACCAAATTATGCCAACAATTTTTGGAGGTCCATGCCAGTTATTAGACTATAAGCTATATAGGGTATATTCAGACTGCTACCGAAACGAAGCCGGTAGTTTTAGTGACTACAAACATAATGCAACTAAAATTTTGCGAAGGAGACAATTTTTTTTGAATTTTTTAAATATCATCATTTTTGGTTGGTAAATCCATAGTTTTTGCTAAAATAATAATTTAAACTCTTTATACCTTAGACTCTTTATAAGTAAAAGGGTATACAATTTTATTTTAGACCATATGAAGAAAATAGTCGCCTTTTTGTGTCTGAAGTCGCTTAAACTACCACCCGGCTTCGTTTCGGTAGCAGTCTTGCTATACCTTTTATAACATTACGGTACGAGCTATGCGGGTAAAACCGCGGGACAAGGCTTGTCCCAAACATTTGTGTTGTTTGCACCGACCTCAAAACAATTGATGGCATATAGAGGTTTTTTTTATTTACTTTTATTACCATGAATAGCGAGAAGATCATGGTGTTCGCCTGATGGTACACGATACGAACGCACATAAACAGTACCAAAACCAAACAACACCTTGAATGACAAAGTAATGCTTGGCAGTCCACTGCGCTCGCCATCCTTAGACATAAGATGTTAAGTCGTAATATGTCCAGTAGTTAATCTGGCTATAATGTCCTTTGATCCGAAACACAGCAGTGCATTTACACTGCTGTTTGGCGAAAGAAATAGATATTGCGATGGTACCTACCTCGGCGGCCTCTCACATATAAGAGACCTACCCACCAGTAAAATTTTAGATTATTTTATGTCGCCCCTTTTTATCCCGATTTTCAAGTATTTTTTTATTTCTCCTTTTTGTAACGTCTCTCGTAGTAATTTAAACTAGTACTAAGTAGATTTTTTAGTAGAGCCAAATTCACTTTTTTGTGACTGATATGTATATCTTACGCTGTGCTGCGAAGTATTTGGCTATCACTGAGTTTATTTGCCTATCTACCTAAGTACTGTAATAATACTTACCTATTTCAACCAGCTAAATAAGTGAAGACTCCTAAGTTTGACTTTACTTAATTCAAGGCAAAAATAATTTTTGAAACCCGACTTACAATTTATGAAATATGCGTGAACAAACATACAAACATTGTGTAATTCTGACAAAATCACATACATACACATTGGATTGATAATCTCCTTTAAAATCGGAATCAAAAAGTACACGGTCCACCGCACAATGGAAAGAAAATATCTGTTATCTAACAAATTATTAGCTCACTAGAATGCTCATTAGACACAGAAAAAAACAAAATTAAATAGCATGTACATACGAAATAGAACATCTCTACGCAATGCAAAGATAACACATAGTTTATTTTCAACATTTCAACTACATTACCACACTATGAATGCGATTCTTTCTAAATTTTTGTGATGGCTTGAAATAAGCTTCTGATTCATAGACATTCGAAGAGCAAATAAGAAAATATATGAAGGTCTGATCTTGTTCTTGTCAAATAAAAGCCTAACGATTCAATAATCACAATAGAATCAATCATAATTCAAATCGACAATCGATATCGTGTAGATATTCATTATAACAAAGAACCAAAAATCTTGAATGCAATACTTTAAAAGTATTACTCATACATAAAAGATTAAAATATGACTGGCTTACATCCTAGACCATGCTCCGATATGAATTCTAATAATGCATTTTCATTCAGCCAAATCGCTCTTGGTGGCAGTACTCAAAGAAAATCTGTGCCCGATGTTGATATGTTAGAGTTTCACGATAGGCTAGTGTTCATCCAGCCTCAATCATTCTAGTACAGTTTTTTAATCCGCGAGAAATCATTATCTGTCCCCATTTAATCTATATCCCATCAGTGCACTTATGCTATGAAAACCTTCCGTCTTGCTTCATAGTAACATCATCCCAAGCAATGAAATTTACATCGTCGGAGGACGTACATTATTGAATGAATGAGTAAATCTATTCCTAGCCGGATACGGCTCCAGCAACCATTTACTGTTGAGAGGTTATTACCCATAAATAACCTCATATAGCTGATGTACCCAATTTTGGCTATAAAATATGTTCTTGAACAAATTCTACATATGAGGATGTCATTGACAAAATTGAAAATTATTTTGGAAGGTGGTTCGATTTTTATGTGGATTTTTTTGTGTATTTTTTGTTGTTATTTTTTACGTAAATTATTAACGAAATAGGAAGAAAACTTAAAAAATCTCATTTATAAAGAGACATATGACAGATTCATATTCTAGCTGATGCCAGGATATTCGCCCGCTAAGTAATCTTTGTAAACAAAGCTAAGAACTATAATTATGCATGAAAGTGTTACGTGTCAGTACCATTCAGTGTACAAGTTTTTCGAGCAACCTGGCATTATTGCGTAGTCAGTCTAAAGTTAATTTTGTTTTCTTTATGGCATTAGTCAGGCAAACGAGCAAACAGGTCTTCCTGTCATTTAAGCTTCTTCTGCTAATTAATAAAATTATTCGAATGAAAGCATCAAGTAAAGAAATTCCAAGACGTACGAGAATCAATGGTTAGTGATCTATTTAAGCAATTTAATTCGATATATCAAGTTATGTTATTAAAATTGTTTACTATCAATATCTTTTAAATGTACACCTAATGACCTGGTTACGGTAACTGACATTTAAAAAATGGATTATTATTTTTCCTAAAATCTTTTATTACTGAACTACATAAGCCCATAATAGCCCACTACTGAATACAGGACTCCTCTACAACTCATAGTTCGATTGGGAGGGGTAAGGGTTCATCACGCCGCTCTAATGTGGAGTACCGATCTTCAAATACCATTGAAAATGCAGGTCTCCTCTCGATTTTTTCCTTGTACTGTACAATTACGTGGCAACTTCCATTAAATGCTTCTCGTAATCCCACAATGTAAAATATTCCCGGATAATATCTAAATCATGCTACGAAGAAAGTATCTCCAAAAAACGGACAGGAAATAAAGAACCTTTTGAACACGGAAATGCTCTAAGATATTATAAAAAGAAGCTTGCATGAAAAGCTGAAACACCTTGATACACTTCAGCCACGCCCACCGCAAAAATGTACGTAATTAAATAAAGCACTGAGTCATCGATCATAGTTCATCTCGGAACCTGATGTATTGATTATGAAATACTCAAACACGAGCACACACGAGGCGAGCTTCACAAAGTGGATCAGCAGAGTGCTCCAGTATAAATACTGTACTCATTTACTGCACCTTATCAGTCCGCCACGGCGCATCACTTCGGTAGCTTCTCATTACTAACCATCAACATGAAAGTGGTGAGAAAAAATCGGAGCATAAATAAAATCATTTAAAAAAATCTTATCAACTGAACTGATCACTTACCTCTTTAGTATTACCGCTTCGGATCTGTCTTAATCCATTAAAATTGATATATCAATTTTTAACCAGAGCATTTAATATTTATTTAATTTCTGTATTTCATCACTTACAAATGTATCAACAATAGTTGTAAAACACAGTTATGTGAGAGTTAAACTAGTATTAACTACGAACATCAGGTTCTTGACCTTTCGTAATAGACTCTTAATTTTAGTTTTTTGTTCCTTTACTTTATGTACGATCTAGTTGTGCCAATATGGCTACAATTACACCTCTGATTTTGTTTTAAAACTAGTTGTCTGATTCTATCACTGCTTTTTTCCCAGTTCATCTTACTCGCTGCAGTGGCTGTCTGCCACAGTGCTAAACTGGACAAGACTTACCTCCCACCTCATGCACAAACATCAGGGGTAGCTGATGGCTTCCTACAGACTCCCGTCCTAGACGCTAGACAAGGACAGAACCCTTTCGCGCCTAATGCTTACACTCAGTCTGCCGACCTGCAAGCCTACAGTAGTGCGCAGAGCGCGTACGAGCGTCCCCGAGCCGCTGCAGAGAGGAACGCCGCCATCCTCCGCCAGGACAACTCCAACGACGGCGAGCGCTACTCGTATGCTTACGAGACCGAGAACGGTATCTATGCTGAAGAGAACGGCGTGGCGAGCAACGGAGTGCAGGCTCAGGGCGGGTTCAGCTACACCGGCGACGACGGCAAGCAGTACTCCATCACGTACACTGCTGATGAGAACGGGTTCGTGCCGCAGGGCGAGCACCTGCCCACCCCGCACCCCGTGCCTGAAGAGATCCTGCGCGCCCTGGAGCAGAACGCCAGGGACGAGGCCGCCGGCATCTACGACGACGGTACGTGCCGCTTCTGAATACAATGTTCCTTCTGTCTTCACCACTTGTGATTTGTGAATGTATAATGAAAGTGTTTGTCGCTCCAGGCTCGTACAGCGCCGCCAAGTACGGTGACGCGGACGCGAGGAGCGCCGGCTACGCCTACCCTGCTGGCAGCGGCTTCTCCGCAGTGAACAGCGCAGACTCCGTGGCGGTCCCCGCCGCGCCCCGCGCCGCCTCCCCCGCGCCCGCACTCACGCGCGCCACGTTCGGAGTGCAGAAGGCCTACCTGCCGCCGCGCGCACAGAGCAACAGGCAGAGCTACAGATACTAACTCACCGACTAGTTGTTACTGTTATTGAAGTAAAATATTTATCTGAACTGAATATTACTTTTGGGTTATTACATGATATTGGTGTTCTATCTATAGTACGCTAAGTACAATAGCCATACTTATTCTACTACGGGGCGATGTTCTGTCTAACTTCTTCTTCTCGTGTCTCTACTTGCTCGGACCTTATCTAGCCCTGCCCTTACCAGTAATTTAGCTCCTCCAATCTAATCCTCTTATGCTTGTTCGGTGAACATGCGGCTGTATGCAAATATATTCCTAATTAGAAAAGAATGAAAAATGCTGTTTAGTAGAGATAAACAGATTATAATGGTTTAATTTAATATGATCTAAATTTTATATGATCTATATTATATTTGTTTAATCAAGTGTATCCCCATACCTTAGTTAAAAATGTGGTTAGGCCGTTTCATGACGAAAATGACTATTGTATACTACAATATTTATTTTATAACTGAAAAGTAACGAACAGTGAATAAATATTTCATCTTACGCCTATGTGAATGTAGCGAAATAGCCAAGCCACATATTTTGACTAAGGTATACATTTTGTGAAATTAGGCCTTATAGAGTTAGGGCGTGAAATTTAAGAAGCTTGACTGTACATGATACCTGATAAATTTTTGACAGTGCCAGTCATATTACGTGCCTAATGGCTTGTTGGTCAACGGACCAGACGCGGCTGCTAACATACTTATGTGTTCAAATCCCAGGGCACACCTCTGACTTTTCTGAGCCATGTGTGTATTGCAAGGCAATCACCAAGCACTTTAATAGTGAAGGAAAACATTGTGAGGAAACCTGCATACTTTAGCGATTTGTAAAACAATAAGGCGAGCGTTGTGGACTATATGATCTAACCACGCTCAATGGTACTCACTCTCAATCGTAGAGAAGACCCGTGTTCCGTAGTGGGACGTATATAGGAAGATATAGTACAGTCATATTATGGCTTCGTCTCAACAACATTTTCCATAAAAATGTTTTTGGTGGGATTTTTAATTGCATTCAAATATATTAGAATAATAGTGAATATAAAAACGTGATCTCAAAAGCAATTCAAGGACTTTTGTATGCGGGACATGGAAAGCTTTGGTTTGGACTTCAGGACTAAAAGATAAGTGTTATTTCTCTATTTATATAACAATTTTGAAGTCAGCTGAATTTTTTTTAAATATTTTTGATTGTTAATATTCGCTTGACAGCCTCCGTGGCGCAGTTGGTTAGACACCGCCTGTGAAACGAGAGGCCGCGGGTTCGATCCCCGCACCGAGAGAAATGTTTGTGCGGCCCATAAATATTTCTTCCGGGTCTGGGTGTTTGTGAGACCGAAAAGTCTCTCGTAGTTTCTGATACCCACGACACAAGACTCGATCTTAGTGTGGGGTCAGGACTATGTATGTGACTGTAGGGTGTTATTTATTATTTATTTATTTAATTAGATGTTGAACATGGGCACGCAGGCAATTCAACAAGCTAATCTAATTGCGAATATGAATAATCCGTGCATAATACACTTTGGGAGTGTATGTAGTCTTCGGCAGAATGAGCGTAAAACCATGCTGGATAGTATGCAAATATCATCTAGAATTGTATACTACATGGACGTTGTAGAGACTAGGAAGAACTTCCGTGCTTTCCGGCGTTTTTGCCATATACTTTTACAGCTGGCTTCTCCAGCTGTAAAAGTCTTTTTACGAGGCTATTCAGGTTCATTGTTTTGTCTGTTTCTTTTGTTGAGGGAACTAGACAAGAATTTATTTCCAACTCCTCCTATTAATTTAACTTTCTGCTTGATTTCGCTGCGGGTTAAAGACAAGTTAGACATTCCCGGAGACTCGCCGAGCTTCAATGCTCGATGTCATTACATTGCGTGCCACTGTTGATTCTGGGTTACAGGAGTTGCAGTGGTGGGTGTGAGGGCGGGACAGTCTCCAAATATTTTTTGATGCCTGATGCAGTAGCTAAGACTACTTACTACAATTTTTATTTGTTATGCCAACTAATCATTCTCGTGAGAATGTTCTACACATATCTCAAGGATTCCTAAATTGTGCGCTGTGGCGCGACGCCCTGATGCATCGTAGAAAGTGTAAAAGTGCGCAGCAAGGTAATTCGCTATCTCTATATTTTAATTTTTATGATTTTCTACATAACTACCATAATTATACTTGTCAATTAAGACCTTATAGGTAAGAATGCCGAGACATAATAGTACAAACATACAAACTTACAAACATATACAAATCCAAATATACGAACACACAAACACAAGAACATACATACAAACACTAATGAAACGTTACCATATTATGATTTTATAACCCCTTGCTCAAATTATGAAATATGTCGGAAAAAAAGCAAACAATAACAGAATATGTATGTCGGGGTGATCTTATGTAAAGCCGAAACTTTAAACAAAATGACTGGTAAAACATTTGTAAATAATACATATGCAACCTACGGGTAGTTGTAGAAGTAATTTTCCTAAAGCTGACCTTGTTGTGATTCTATTTCAATAGCAACAGTTAGAGTAAGGGTAGGAGCATGACGGTTTCAGTGCAAATTCAATATTCAGGACCATCGATTTTAATTTCGACATGCACATTTACATGTATGTATACATAATATATTTATTACAAAACAAATTATTGTCTCACTTATAACTATTCACAAGTAATAATGGCACGGAGTAGAATTTTAACCACGTTACAATGTTATGCATGCGATTCATCCTAAATATTTGTAATAGCTTGAAATAAACTTCTCATTATAGACATTCGCAAAGCAAATAAGAAAGTATTTGATGGTCTGACCTTGTCCTTGTCAAAGAAAAGCCAAACAATGAAATTAAATTAAATTAAATGAAAATAATTTATTGAATCCATTAAAATGTTCAACATCGTTTAGATTCAGTCATTTTTTTTATCTACCACCCGGTTCAGAAAGCGGTTTTCACTAGAGAAGAACGGACAAGAAAATCTAGTGTTGCTCTTTTCAAAACCAGTTTACAATGTAGTGATTATTACATAATTTACAAGTTGGTTTAAATCAGAGCAGTTTATTAATAATTTGTTGTAAATTTACAATAAATATTTTTAATACGAATAGGTTTATGTTACAATAAATATGGCTGAGTGAAGCGAAGTCGCCCAAAACGAAGAATCAGTATACTCTTTTTCGCTAAAGCAGTAAATAATTGCGAAAGGCTTATATACTCGATCAATCAATCCGTTACAATGTAAGCAAATCGGATAGACCAGTCTACGCAAGCAGCACCCGTTCACGAGTATGACGCATGTGCCAGCCATCGGCCTCCTCAACCATACTACAGGGAAGTGACCGACCCGGCACACGACGCCACCGCAAGCACAGACTTAACAATATAGTAACCATAGCATAATTTATAATATTATAACTCAAATCGACATGCGATATCGTGAGGATAGCCATTATAACAAAGCACCAAATATCTCAAATGCAATATTCAATGAGAGTTAGTCACACATAAAAAAATACTATGATTAATTCCTACTGCGTAGATCGGATCGCAAAAACCAAGAAACTTCTTTTAAATTCTCATTTTAATTTTGTAATTGTAGAAAACCACTGAGTGGATGATTAATACCTCTGTTCGTCCCAAGATCACGATAACTGATAAATAATCGAGACGTTGAGAAGGTATAGGATCCAAAAATTAAAACAAATTCACGATAAAATCCATATAAATTGTTTTTTTTTTTTTTCAATAAATTCGCCATGTTTAGAATTTCACCTTTGGAGTTTCGTTTAAGCCCTCTGTAGTGTCGCTCGGAAGCTTCTCGTTCCAGTAGCAATCAGCATGCATGCTTCGAAGAATGCTGACATTATTGTTTTACCGGTACAGGATGTTCTTTTTTTTTTTTTTTTTTTATAATGGCCCGGCATAGTGGCGGCATTGCACCTGATGGTAAGCGCAAATGCCGCCCAGGCAGAGTATCCATTGGCATCGGACGGCAGTCCCATGCCAATGGAAACAATTATGCCGGCCTGCTAAGGTGCCTCTTCACACCACGGCGGAAGGACCCAGGATTGTAGGAAGGAGGGAACACGTGAGATGGCAAACAATTCCACAGCCTGACGGTGCGGCACAAAAAAGAATTCTTGTTCTTCTTGTTCTTGTTGTTCTTGTTGTTCTTGTCTGCCCACCTTTATCTTTTCCAACCCTGCCCTTATTTATTTAAACCTAAGTTCCTGCTTAATAAAATCGTTTGAAGCAATGATAGGTTCCGATTAAGCACAAAATTCCACGAGTGATGAGGAGGAGTGTAAACATTCTAATTCAGTAATTGAACTAACTCACTATAATACTATGAATATTATCAAGGTCGTTGAAAATCAACATTTATAATGTTAAAATATACAAACACCTAACAACTTTATTCCGAATGGTCTACCCTACCCATACAAAATAGGGTTATTTATTATTTTCATAGCTTCTATGTTTCCTGGTTAGCTAAGCACAGGGCGCCTATACAGCCACGAGTAGAGTGAAATGTAAAGCGTAGTCTACCACGCTGACTTATTGTGCCCGTAAGCTTAACATCCCACTGAAAATGTAATAAAGATATCTGTGGTATGTAGGTTTCCTAAAAATGTTTTCGTAAACCGTTAACGTACGTGGTAATTGACACTGAATGCTTCTTTATAATGTCAAGGTTAAACATTCTCAGAATATATTCCAAAACCGCTTACAGGAAATGAAGCACGCTTGGAAACTAAAATCTCCTGAGATTTAAAAAATTAAGCGTTTACGAAGCACTGAAATACCTTGATATCATTTTAACCACGCCCACCACAAAAATGTAAGTAATTAAATACCGCACTGAGTCATTGATCACAATTACACGCAGTCCATCTCAGAACCTGATGTATTGATTATGAAATACTCAAACACGAACACACACGAGGCGAGCTTCACAAAGTGGATCAGCAAAGTGCTCCAGTATAAATATTGTACTCATTTACTGCACCTTATCAGTCCGCCACGGCGCATCACTTCGGTAGCTTCTCATTACTAAATACATCAACATGAAAGTGGTGAGAAAAAAAATGGAGCATAAATAAAATCATTAAAATAATTCTTATCAACTGAACTGATCACTTACCTCTTTAGTATTACCGCTTCGAATCTGTCTTAGGTAATCCATGAAAATTGATATATCAAGTTTTAACCAGAGCATTTAATATTTATTTAATTTCTGTATTTCATTACTTGCAAATGAATTAACAATAATCGAAAAACACAGTTATGTGAGAGTTAAACTAGTATTGACTACTAATATCAGGTTCTTGACCTATCGTAATAGACTTTTAATTTTAGTTTTTTGTTCCTTTACTTTTATGTACGATCTAGTTGTGCCAATATAGCTACAATTACACCTTTGATATTGTTTTAAAACTAATTGCCTGATTCCATCACTGTTTTTTTTCCCAGTTCATCTTACTCGCTGCAGTCGCTGTCTGCCACGGCGCTAAACTGGACAAGACTTACCTCCCGCCTCATGCACAAACATCAGGGGGCGCTGATGGCTTCCTACAGACTCCCGTCCTAGACGCTAGACAAGGACAGAATCCTTTCGGGCCTAATGCTTACACTCAGTCTGCTAACCTGCAAGCCTACAGCAGTGCGCAGAGCGCGTACGAGCGTCCCCAAGCCGCTGCAGAGAGGAACGCCGCCATCCTCCGCCAGGACAACTCCAACGACGGCGAGCGCTACTCGTATGCTTACGAGACCGAGAACGGTATCTATGCTGAAGAGAACGGCGTGGCGAGCAACGGAGTGCAGGCTCAGGGCGGGTTCAGCTACACCGGCGACGACGGCAAGCAGTACTCCATCACGTACACTGCTGATGAGAACGGGTTCGTGCCGCAGGGCGAGCACCTGCCCACCCCGCACCCCGTGCCTGAAGAGATCCTGCGCGCGCTGGAGCAGAACGCCAGGGACGAGGCCGCCGGCATCTACGACGACGGTACGTGCCGCTTCTGAGCACAATGTTCCTTCTGTCTTCACTACTCGTGATTTGTGAATGTATAATGAACGTGTTTGTCGCTGCAGGCTCGTACAGCGCCGCCAAGTACGGCGACGCGGACGCGAGGAGCGCCGGCTACGCCTACCCTGCTGGCAGCGGCTTCTCCGCAGTGAACAGCGCAGACTCCGTGGTGGTGCCCGCCGCCTCCCCCACGCCCGCACTTACGCGCGCCACGTTCGGAGTGCAGAAGGCCTACCTGCCGCCGCGCGCACAGAGCTACGACGCCAGGACTGGCTACAGATACTGACTCACCGACTAGTTGTTATTGCTATCCAAATAAACTATTTATCTTCAACTGAACTTTTGTTTTTAAATTTTGAAAGTCTATCGTTTGAAATTCATGATAAAAACTGAATTAACATCTGAAAGGATCCACCATCTAAAATAAATATCTTTTAAACAAAAAGCTGACGGCGCTCCCATGTGAAGTCTTTATTGACAATTATGTTAGGAATGCAGTATCTGCACTTCAAAAGCTTTCAGAAATATATGAGACATTACACATCTTTTTCGGCTTTATTGACACTGTCGATAGCCCAGATTTGAATTATAGGCTACGTTTACAGGTATCTAGCCCCTTCGTATTGAATTAAGAAAATCTTAGAAAATCAACCAAGGTAACACAAAGTTAATACATGGTTTCGTATTGTGAGTATTATCAGCTCTGTTTAAATTTTTTAAAGCGCAAATATGTATAACTATTTTCCTATTATTAACTTGCGAATTTGCGTTCATTGATTTAAAAAAAAAAAATTTTTGATCGATTTCCCAGCGTATTTTCTCAAAGCAAATTCCGATGTCCATAAAATGACTTACTGGTGTTAGGTCCTATATGTAACAGGCTGCATAGGTAGGTACGGGCGCAATTTTTATATTTCCCCCATAAAGCGGAGTAAATGCACTCTTGCCTTCAGTTTGAAGGACTTTTGTAGCCAGAGTAACTACTGGACGTATTTGGACTTACATCTGTCTCAGGATGGTGCACGTAGTGAAATGCCAAGTGTCACTTTGTAACTCATGGTGTTGTTTAGTTTTGCTACTGTTCATGACCGGTCGTATCGCTTACCAACAGGTGAATAGCATGCTCGACTAGTAATTTTTGTGCCTTTCATTGCTTTTGCGGAATAGTGCAAATCGACTTCGCAGTCTAAGCGACTTCAGTTAGCTCAGCCGTACAAAATGACTTATACAATATAAGTATAATTATAAGTAATTTATAAACTACTCTGAATTGCTACTCCGATATGATCACTGTATTGTAAAGTTATTTTGAAAAGAGCAACGCGAGAGTTTTTTGCCCATTATGGCGAAAATAGCCTTGTGAACCGAGCGATAGTGGAAAAAAAGTGACTGAATCTAAATAATTTATGACATTTTATGGATTCATTAAAAATTTTCATTTCATTCATAGCGATAAAAAATGATTTAATTTTAGTCGGTTTATTTTATCGAAGGTTTTATTGGACTCATCAATCTATACATATAAATAAAATTGACCTTAGATTTTTTTGTCTGTCTGTCTGTCTGTTTGTTCCGGTTAATCTCTGAAATGGCTGGACCGATTTTGACGGGACTTTTATTGGCAGGTAGCTGATATAATAAGGAGTAACTTAGGCTACATTTATTTTAGGAAAATAAAGTTTTTGTTAAATTCCACGCGGACGAAGTCGCGGGTACAGCTAGTGTATTAATATTTTTTTTAATAATACAATAAAATGTAGTATTAAAGTTAATGAAATCATGTACTTTAAGAATATTAAAATTACAATGACATAACTGTCTCGTGATATTTCATCCCGTAGTACATTAAAATTACTAAAATTGCTGCGTGGCATAAAAAAATCATAAAACTCAGGCTTTTAAATTAATTATTGTATGGCAAAAAGTTAAAAGATTACACTAATTATTTTATTAATACACGTTTTCTCAATATTATGCTTAGACGTGCCTTTACATTAGGATCATAATCTTATTCTATAGTAGCCTTATTTGCCTAGTAGCAGTATAAGTTGGCTGTGATTTGGTACCGGTAAATTCGAATTCCAGTTGTATAATCCACTTCTTGCGAGATCCTGATTCTTTTATACCACTAAAAAGGCAAATAAGCATTCAGCCTGCATTCCGATAAACAGTTATTGTACCTTATTCTAAAAACCTTATATCAGTTACTTGAGACTGAAATTAATGTTCGATATAGCCACAGTCATAGGCCAAAAGAATGTCATGAAAAAACTCAGCGAACTTTAGGTCGAAATAATGCCATCTCTCCCTGTTCTTTCAGACGTACAGACTAAGCTTCGATTATATATACTCATATATTACCCCGTTCATAAAATCATTTAGCATTGTATACAAATCTGTGAATTCAAAAACCCTAAAAGATATTTAAGATATGTACTCCTAACACGAATCGTTGAACTTTCTTTGATGATTTATCGAATTTCTGTAAATCGAATCTGGGCTATCGACAGTGTCAATAAAGCCGAAAAAGATATGTAATGTCTCACATATTTCTGAAAGCTTTTGAAATGCAGATACTGCATTCCTAACATAATTGTCAATAAAGACTTCACATGGGAGCGTCGTCAGCTTTTTGTTTAGAAGATATTTCTTTTAATGGTGGATCCTTTCAGATGTCAATCCAGTTCTTATCATGAATTTCAAACGATAGACTTTCAAAATTTAAAAACAAAAGTTCAGTTGAAGATAAATAGTTTATTTGGATAGCAATAACAACTAGTCGGTGAGTCAGTATCTGTAGCCAGTCCTGGCGTCGTAGCTCTGTGCACGCGGCGGCAGGTAGGCCTTCTGCACTCCGAACGTGGCGCGCGTGAGTGCGGGCGCGGGGGAGGCGGCGGGGACCGCCACGGAGTCTGCGCTGTTCACCGCGGAGAAGCCGCTGCCAGCAGGGTAGGCGTAGCCGGCGCTCCTCGCGTCCGCGTCGCCGTACTTGGCGGCGCTGTACGAGCCTGCAACGACAAACACGTTCATTATAGATTTACAAATCACAAGTAGTGAAGACAGAAGGAACATTGTACTCAGAAGCGGCACGTACCGTCGTCGTAGATGCCGGCGGCCTCGTCCCTGGCGTTCTGCTCCAGCGCGCGCAGGATCTCTTCAGGCACGGGGTGCGGGGTGGGCAGGTGCTCGCCCTGCGGCACGAACCCGTTCTCATCAGCAGTGTACGTGATGGAGTACTGCTTGCCGTCGTCGCCGGTGTAGCTGAACCCGCCCTGAGCCTGCACTCCGTTGCTCGCCACGCCGTTCTCTTCAGCATATATACCGTTCTCGGTCTCGTAAGCATACGAGTAGCGCTCGCCGTCGTTGGAGTTGTCCTGGCGGAGGATGGCGGCGTTCCTCTCTGCAGCGGCTCGGGGACGCTCGTACGCGCTCTGCGCACTACTGTAGGCTTGCAGGTCGGCAGACTGAGTGTAAGCATTAGGCGCGAAAGGGTTCTGTCCTTGTCTAGCGTCTAGGACTGGAGTCTGTAGGAAGCCATCAGCTCCCCCTGATGTTTGTGCGTGCGGCGGGAGGTAAGTCTTGTCCAGTTTAGCGCCGTGGCAGGCAGCTACTATAGCGAGTAAGATAAACTGAAAATAAAACAATGATGGAATTCGACACCTCATAAAAATATACGTTGAAACTGTATTGGCGTAATTAAATCACGAATAAAAAATATAAAACAAAAAAACTGACACAATATTATATGAATCTATTACGAAAGGTCAAGACCCTAATATTTTATGTAGTTGGTACTAGTTTAACTCTCTCATAGCAAATTAAAATGGATCTTTCAATTTTAACTGTCTACGAATGATCCGAAACGTTAATACTAAAGAGGTTCCTGATAAATTTAGTGTACGTGCATTTTTTTAATAATTTGTAGTCAATTCTTTTTACCACTTTCATGTTGATGGTTAGTAATGAGAAGCTACCGAAGCGATGCGCCGTGGCGGACTGATAAGGTGCAGTAAATGAGTACAATATTTATACTGGAGCACTCTGCTGATCCACTTTGTGAAGCTCGCCTCGTGTGTGCTCGTGTTTGAGTATTTCATAATCAATACATCAGGTTCCGAGATGGACTGCGTGTAATTGTGATCGATGACTCAGTGCGCTATTTAATTGCTCACATTTTTGCGGTGGGCGTGGTTGAGATGACATCAAGGTGTTTCAGCATCGCGTATACGTTTACTCTTTTAACCTCAGAAGTATTTCGCTTCCAATCGTTCTTGATTTCCTGCCAGCCGTTTTGGAATCGCTTTCTCCGTAGCATTACCGAGATTTTAAGAATGTTACCGAAATGTTGAGAATGTTTAACCTTGACATTATGAAGAAGCATTCAGTGTCAATTAGTACGTACGTACTTAAAAAGTTTACAAAAACATAGTTGGTGAACCTACATACCATAGAAATCTTAATTAGATTTTCAGTGGGATGTGAAGCTTACGGGCACATGAAGTCGGCGTGGTGGACTTTACTGCTACCTTTCTCATTCAAACTTGCGGCTGTATTAATGCCCTGTGCTTATCAATCCGGGACATGGAAACAATTATAAAAAAAAACACTCTTTTTTGTGAACAGGGTAGACCATTTGTAATAAAGTTGTTACGTGGTTTAATATTTTAAAATTATAAATGTCGATATTAAACAACCGTGCTAATAGACTTAGTATTAAGTTGTACGTTAGTTGAATTACTGAATAAGATTTTTCATACTCCTCCTCGTCAATCGTGGAATGTCTTGCTTACCTGTCATAGCTTCAAACTTTAAAAATGTTGATGAGGAAATTGTCATTAAAATTGATAAGGATTTTAATAAACAGGAAAAAAGGTTTAATAAATAATGGCAGGGCTGGGGAAAATAAAGAGAGGAAGGAACATTCCGTACCGGTGAAACAATAATGTCAGCATATTTCAAAGCATGCACGCTGATCGCTATTGGAAGGTGAAGCTTCCGTGACAGAGGGTTTACACAAAACCTCAACGGTCAAATTCTAAACAGGACGAATTTATATAAAAAAAAAACTATTTTATGGATTTCACCGCAAATTTGGTTTAATACTTAAATTGTTTAACCTCCCAATGTTTCAACTACTTAACAGTTATCGTGATCACGTGGCGAACTTAGGTATAAGTCATCCACTCAGTGATTACCACAATTTAAATTCGCTAATTTTACAATAATAAAATTAAAATAAGACTTTAAAAAAAAGTTTGTTGCTTTTTGTGATTCAAACTATGCAGAAGGAATTAATCATATTAACATTTTTGATATTTGACAAACTCTAATTTTATTAAATATTGCATTTGAGATAGTTGGTGCTTTGTTTTATGATATCGATTTGAGTTATAAGAGATTATATTGTGGTTATTGTATTATTTGGCTTTTCTTTGACAAGTCAAGGTCAGACCATCAAATACTTTCTTATTTACTTTGCGAATGTCTATGAAACAGAAGCTTATTTCAAGCCATTACAAATATTTAGGAAGAATCGCAATGTCTATTTCTCCCGTGAAACAACACTGCTTAAATGCACTGTTGTGTTTCGGATTAAAGGACATTGTAGCCAGAGTAACTACTGGACATATTGAGACTTAACATCTTATGTCTCAGAATGGCGAACGCAGTGGAATTTTGCTACTGTTTATGAGCGGTCGTATCGTTTACCATCAGGCGAACGGCTTGCTCGTCTCGCCATTCAATGCAAAAAAAATTAAATAATCGCATGCATAACATCGTAACATGGTTGGAATTTTACTGTGTGCCATTATTACTTGTGATTAGTGATGAGTAATTCGTGAGCCAATAATTTGTTTTGTTATAAATATGTTATGTGTAAATGTGCATGTAAGAAATAAAACCAAGGTCCTGAAAGTTGAATTTGCACTGAAACTGTCCTGTTCCTATCCTTACTCTCTGAAGGTATTGAAATAGAATCACAACCGGGTCTGCTTTAATACAGTTACTTCTACAACTACCCGTAGATTGCATATGGCTTATTTACAGATGTTTTACCAATAATTTTGATTTTCGACTATACATAAGATCACTTCGACATGAACATTCTGTTATTGTTTGCTTTTTTTTCCATAATATTTCATAATTTGAGCAAAGGGTAACATCATATCATAATATGGTAACGTTTCATAAGTGTTTGTATGTATGTTCTTGTGTTCGTGTGTTTGTCTGCTTGTGTGTTCGTATATTTATATTTGTATATGTTTGTAAGTTTGTGTGTTTGTATGTTTGTACTATTTTGTCTCTGCGTCCTTACCTATAGGTCTTAATAGACAAGTAAAATCATTTTAGTTTTGTAAAGAGGCACAAAATTAAAGTTCAGATATACCGGATTACTCCGCAGCGCACAGTTTAAGAACCCTTGATATATGTGAGTAGCATTGTATTGAAAATGTGTAGTTCAACAAAGTACAAACAAAAATGGCAGCTGTCTAAATTACTGCATCAGACATAAAATGTTCTTTTAAAGAAATTCAGCTAACTTCAAAATTGTTACGTAAATAGAGAAATAAAACTTATATTCTTATAAATATTATGTTTTATTTAAGGTTCATGAGAGATACGCGATAGGATCAAATAACACCGTAAACAAATACTGTGACCTAGAACGATGCGTAATTCTTCTCATTTCCTTCCTCTAGGTATAGCATATATCACATACATATATAAACTCACGCCTTTTTCCCAGAAGGGGTAGGCAGAGGTGCCTGGACACCCACATTTCGCCAGTATGTTCCGTCCCACTATGTGATAGGTGGCGAGCCTATCGCCATATCGGGCACAAATTCCTGACTCCGGGCTGATAATGAATAGAAAAATCCAATATCACTTTGCCTGACTCGGGATTCGAACCCGAGACCTCAGCTTTGTAAGCGTACCTTAGTACAACTACGCCACCGAGGCAGTCCACATTCCACCCCAAACCATTAGTGTGATTAAAATCATCAAGTTTCTTGTGACTGAATCCACGCTTATAACAAAAATAGAAAATGTATATAGTACATGATCTTTTATTTATGAATTAAGATAACAGCGCATGTCGTCCACGCTGGAATACCAAATGACATCAACTTTATCGTAGCAGACTGGATGTTTAAAACAAAGATTTTATGCGAAATTCTCTCTCTCCACAACTTATTACGTATCTCATCATCATCATCATTGGCCACAGCATCTTGAAAGATGATTATTGCAGTGTTTGTAGTGTACGAAATTTATTGCGTAAGGTAATAAGCAATTAGGATGCCTTTCTGAGATGCCTGTACTCTGGTGCTGACACATTTTCTTCTGTGGCTCACAAGGCCAATAGCAGCATAACATATCTTGCCGCATATGTCGCAAGTGAAGCGCGAATCAGGAACAGAGACAGCTACTCTAGTACGAAGCTTTTTCCACTTTATCGTATCGATGCAGACTTTACCATGCTTCCGCATCCCATCTGCAATCATTTTACGCCACTCAGGTCTCTTGTTGACCCAAGTTTCCTTAGTCCTAAAGTCCAAATCAAAGCTTTCTGTATGTACTTTTGTATGTTCCGCATACAAAAGTGCTTGAATTGCTTTTGAGATTATGTTTCTACGTTCACTATTATTCTAATATTTTTGAATGCAATTAATAAATCCCACCAAAAATATATTCAAGGAACTACATAACATACAAATATTGTTGAAACGAAACCATAATATGACTGTACTATATTTTTCTATATACGTCCCACTACACGGGTCTTCTCTACAATTGAGAGTACGATTGAGCGCGGTTAGATCATATAGTCCACAACGCTCGCCTTGTTCTTTTAAAAATCGCTAAGGGATGCAGGTTTTCTCATGGTATTTTCCTTCACTGTTATAGTGCTTGGTGATTGCCTTGCAATACACACATAGCCCAGAAAAGTCAGAGGTGTGCCCTGGGATATGAACCCGCGACCACCGTAAGCATGTTAGCAGCCACGTCTGGTCCGTTGACCAACAAGCCATTAGGCACGTAATATGACTGGCACTGTCAAAAAGTTATCAGGTATCATGTACAGTCAAGCTTCTTAACTTTCACGCCCTAACTCAATAAGGCCTAATTTCATAAAATGTATACCTTAGTCAAAATATGTGGCTTGGCTATTTCGCTACATTCACATAGGCGTAAGATAAAATATTTATTCACTGTTCGTTACTTTTCAGTTATACAAAATATTGTAGTAACGAAAATACAATAGTCATTTCCGTCATGAAACGGCCTAACCACATTTTGAACTAAAGTATGGGGATACACTTGATGTAACAAATATATAGATCATATAAAATTTAGACCATATTAAATTAAACCATTATAATCTGGTTATCTCTACTAAATAGCATTTTTCATCCTTTTCTAATTAGGAATGTATTTGCATACAGCCGCATGTCCACCGAACAAACATAAGAGGATAAGATTGGATGATCTAAATTTATATTACAGGCTAGATAAGGTCCGAGCAGGAGACACGGGAAGGAGAAGAAGAAGAAGTGCTATCTAAGATAGTGCACCAATATTAAGTAATAACACAAAAGTAATGTTTAGTTCAGATAAATATTTTACTTCAATAACAGGATCAACTAGTGGGTGAGTCAGTATCTGTAGCCAGTCCTGGCGTCGTAGCTCTGCCTGTTGCTCTGTGCTCGCGGAGGCAGATAGGCCTTCTGCACTCCGAACGTGGCACGCGTGAGTGCGGGCGCGGGGGAGGCGGCGCGGGGCGCGGCGGGGACCACCGCGGAGTCTGCGCTGTTCACTGCGGAGAAGCCGCTGCCAGCAGGGTAGGCGTAGCCGGCGCTCCTCGCGTCCGCGTCGCCGTACTTGGCGGCGCTGTACGAGCCTGCAGCGACAAACACATTGAGTATAGAGTATACGTGCAAACACAAGTAATATTCCATAGAGAAGCAATACGCACCGTCGTCGTAGATGCCGGCGGCCTCGTCCCTGGCGTTCTGCTCCAGCGCGCGCAGGATCTCTTCAGGCACGGGGTGCGGGGTGGGCAGGTGCTCGCCCTGCGGCACGAACCCGTTCTCATCAGCAGTGTACGTGATGGAGTACTGCTTGCCGTCGTCGCCGGTGTAGCTGAACCCGCCCTGAGCCTGCACTCCGTTGCTCGCCACGCCGTTCTCTTCGGCATAGATACCGTTCTCGGTCTCGTAAGCATACGAGTAGCGCTCGCCGTCGTTGGAGTTGTCCTGGCGGAGGATGGCGGCGTTCCTCTCTGCAGCGGCTCGGGGACGCTCGTACGCGCTCTGCGCACTACTGTAGGCTTGCAGGTCGGCAGACTGAGTGTAAGCATTAGGCGCGAAAGGGTTCTGTCCTTGTCTAGCGTCTAGGACGGGAGTCTGTAGGAAGCCATCAGCTCCCCCTGATGCTTGTGCGTTTGGCGGGAGGTAAGTCTTGTCCAGTTTAGCGCCGTGGCAGATAGCCACTGCAGCGAGTAAAATGTACTGAAAATAAATTAATAACACATAATAGAGTGGTTATATAAATAGTTTACATAATAAGTTATCCATACATGAGTACAATTTGAATCTTGATCATATTATAGTAGTTAAGTAACTACAGAAACTAGACTGGTTAAGAATACAGAAGAGAGCAAAATGTCAAAGTTAAAATAAGCTTCAAAAAATTGTTTCAATTAAATAAAGACTAAATTGTCAGTCACGCTAGTAAGGCAAAAACTGAGAACCTGTCGACTCAGTAGAATTAATTCTAAACATAATAGTACCTATTTACTTTGTTTTTTTTTTAATGAAATAATGCATCGTCAGGGATTCAAAGGGCCTATTTCTGAAAAATACGAAAAGAAGTTATGAAAATGACAAAAACTATGAAACCGCTTGAGAGAACCGATCTCTTGGGTTCACTATGTCTCACCACTTTCATGTTGATGTATTTAGTAATGAGGAGCTACCGAAGTGATGCGCCGTGGCGGACTGATAAGGTGCAGTAAATGAGTACAATATTTATACTGGAGCACTCTGCTGATCCACTTTGTGAAGCTCGCCTCGTGTGTGCTCGTGTTTGAGTATTTCATAATCATAATATAATATGCCGAGATGGACTGCGCCTAATTGTGATGGATGGGGTTATGTACTAAGTTCATTAATTGCAGTTTTTGCTTCGGGCGTGGTTATATTAGTCAAAGTAATTTTAGGATTCGATTTTAAAATGGTAAGGTCATATTGAAATTATTTATAGATACGGAATGAATGAACTGGTTTAGGAGAAGTAGTTACTATTACATAAAGTATTGATGTACAATATCTACTACGCTGGTGCCATTTGAATGGTGATTGATAATTATCGGAAGTTCTTAAAAATAGAAAAAAGAATGTCACTCATATTTGAAGACTTGAAAATGATATAGATATCATTTCGTACATTGAAAAATCAGTATGCTAGGCTCATCGGCCTACGAAAAAAAAAATTACATGGTGATTGTGAGACAGTGACGGAAAACTAGGCATGGCTGCTGTTTCGATTGAAATGTGTGACAGAGTTCTAAGCTTTTAGTCCATCATTCTGGCCGTGCCAGGTATATGAAGAAATGAATTGTATTTAGAATCATTTTAACAGCTACCAGGTACATACCGGGTTGTTGATTTAAAATTTTCAGACTTAAAGTGCTTCCAGGATACTTACAGACAGTTTCAATATTTATGCTACACAACATTTCTTAAAATTACGTTTAGGATTCAGACATAGTAGCTAAGAAACAGTGACATCAAAAAGTTAAAACAGTCAATTTCTGAAATTCCCATGGAAATAAAATAAGAATAGGGGGTATTCCACTCATTACGTAGTTTTATCATAACCTACAAAATCCATATGATTTTTCATCCATATGTATTCCAAAAAGACATTAAGTGTTTCCAACTCCATCAGACAAAAACTCTTTGTTTGCTTCTTTACAATCGCTGAATTAAAAAGAATGGTTCCCTCTCGTATACTTCACAACGACGCGTACAAATCCGATTTCAATACACCAAATACGAGTACATTTCGATATCATCAATATCGACCTTGCCCATCTCATTTCATG
Organism: Hyles lineata; assembly: GCA_030180105.1. Lineage (NCBI taxonomy): Eukaryota > Metazoa > Arthropoda > Insecta > Lepidoptera > Sphingidae > Hyles > Hyles lineata. The sequence goes on along the minus strand of JARJEE010000018.1, from coordinate 11,561,474 downwards.
TGACCTCACATTAACCAGATCAGCTTCCGATACCCATCCACCAATTAACGCGAAGACTTCGATCACGAACCAGCTTCGGGCGGTGCAAGATTCTAAATCGTAATTAGATCGAAATTGGGTCTAGATTTTTCACTTGAATAATCTCAGTTCATTAATCGTTAAAACATTTGTAAATGTCAATACATTGATGGATCACGACCAAATTAGAAGCTTTTATTTTAATCTTAATGTGTTTTTAAATTAAGTTGTCCGTTTTAATAATTTGTAATTGCAACGTGTGGATTGTAAATATTACTTGTTACTTAATGTAATATTTCATTATTTTGCTATGCGTAAAGTTTAGATCTCTTTCCGATACAGATATCCTAGAATGTCATCTTATACCTATATTCTGCCATGTGACTATTCCCTTCTAGATAGCTTGTAGGGCGCCGTTACACTACTGTATGATTGCAAAGGTCTCGGGTTCGTATCCCTGGTCGAGCATAGTGATATTGGATTTTTCTATTAATAATCAGCCCGGAGTCAGGGATTTGTACCCAGCATGGCGATATTCTCGCTCCCTATCACTTCATGGGGCGGAGGACACAAGGCGAAACGTGGGTGTAATTATTTATTCTTTACTGCAGACTAAAATGTGTGGATGTCTTGGTTGACTAGGAGAACGTCTGCCTACTTCTGGGAAAAATAAGTGAGTTTATGTATGTATGTATTCCATTACAGTTTACACGGAGTGATAGGTAGGGAACCAATTTACCGAAATACCGATAACCACTGAATAAAAATCGTAATGAATACTAATAAAACCATTATATTACATGAATAGTGAATACCTATAAAACGTTTTCAGTATCAACGCGCTATTAATGGCCGAGCTTATTTCCGTTCAAAAATGAAATATGAGCTAGCCTATTACTACCCGGATGTCAAATTCTTGTCTGGGCCAATCTAAGTATATGAGATCTCTCAAATCGAAATAATCGCATTAATTCAAATGCTCGATATAAAAATATTGTAGATATGTATCCGTAAAGAGCACAAGACTGCCCCGACATCGATAACTCCGAGTAATAGATTTTATTGCAATTTATCATTAATTCGCCTGGTTTCATTTATTACCTTGATAGCCTCAAGTTTTTATTATATTATGGATGGTAAAATGTTATATTTGTTTAAATGGATCAATTATTTTTAAGTACTATATTATCTTCAGTTTAGTAATAATTTAGATAAATTGTATGCTAATGTACTGTCCGATTTCCGCAATTTAAATTGCAGTAACAATGATAAGTTTCAGAAGTACTGTTGCTTGAAAATTATTGGAGTAACTTCGACGCATGCAAGGAAGTTAAGGTGGTAGGTCTCTCATATGTGAGAGGCCATCTGGGTGGGTACCACCGCAGTGTCTATTTCTCCTGTCAAACAGCAGCGTAAACGCACTGTTGTGTTTCGGGTTGAAGGGCATTGTAGCCAGAGTAACTACTGGACATATTGAGACTTAACATCTTATGTCTCAGGATGGCGAGCGCAGTGAAATGCCAAGCATTGCTTTGTAATTCAAGGTGTTGTTTGGTTTTGCTACTGTTCATGAGCGGTCGTATCGCTTACCATCAGGCGAACGGCATGCTCGTCTCGCCATTCATAGCAATAAAAAAAAAAAAAAAAAAAAAGTTAATATAATGTTACAGACCAGGAATTCATGTTTACAATGGTAATGTGACTGGTAGCAACCAAGTTGAACCTAAAAATTAGTAAAATTAATGCGGTAGAGTATAAATGTTATCTTAAGCCCGAATACTCAAATGCCATTCAAATATTAAGTTCGTTTTAACTACCCATATCCCACTTTGTCAGTACATTTAAACGGGACTTACGTAATTTAGCGCAACATAATATTTAAGTGGCATTTGAGTATTCGGGCGTTAGTTAGATACTCTATTTGGACTGAACTGCACCTTCACTCATGAGAATTTGTTGTGCCATAAAAGATCTACCTTCAGACGATCACGAAATCTTAAGAGATTACGAAGTATAAAAAAAGATAAGATAGACTTCTCAAAAGCTTTGTTGGTAGATGACGGTGCAAAACGTAACATCTTCTATATTAAAATGTATCGCAAAGGCCGCGCGGCCTCTCACTAGGTCACTGCCGGAGGCGAAAATGTTTTTTACACAAAAAGAAGAAGTGTTCTTGTTATTTGTGATTTAAAGTTTCGCCCACGATCATTTCTATGGTGAGATTATCGGACCCAGTCTCGTACTTAGCCATGACCCAATATAAATCTATATTGACAGCCTCCGTGGCGCAGTTGGTTAGACTCCGCCTGTGAAACGAGAGGCCGCGGGTTCGTTCCCCGCACCGAGAGAAATGTTTGTGCGGCCCACAAATATTTCTTCCGGGTCTGGGTGTTTGTGAGACCGAAAAGTCTCTCGTAGTTCCTGATACCCACGACACAAGACTCGATCTTAGTGTGGGGTCTGGACTATGTATGTGACTGTTGGGTGTTATTTATTTATTTATATGTCCCGGTATCAAAAACTACGAATAACTTTCCAGTATCACGAAAACCTAAACTTGAAACTAATACTTATGGATAACAATCAACACAAACATTTATCTGGAGCGAATCCGGGGTCTCTCATTTCACGGCCTTTGTGTAGCCAATTGCGTCACGGAAGCTAAAATGCGGATAAAGTTCCAAATAATACAAAGGTTAGGTTAGAATACAAGTATAGCTCTTGAAATTAGTGCGTGGTGGTTTGTTGATAAACAGGCCAGACGCGACTGCCAACATGTTTACAGTGGTCGCGTGTTCGAATCTCAGGGCACACCCAAAGGTGTCCCAAAAGTTAAAACTTTTCGGAGGCATGTGTCTATTGATAGTCAATCACCACGTAGTCAGAGGTGTGCCCTGGGATTGGAACACGCGACCACCGTGAGCATGTTGGCAGCCAGGTCTAATTCGTTTACCAACAGACCACCACGCACTTATTGCATATAATACAAAGCCGAAAATAAACAATAATAAACCTGAAGCAATGACAGGCAATCTACTCATCACCTAAAGTAAATGATCAATGAAGTCAGCAGTTTCACCACAATACATGGTGATTGGTCCCATTACGATGTATTCAATCAACAATGTTGCGTGAAACACTGCGGTCATGTGGTATTCGTCGGAGCGCCGCGCATCGAGTGCCCGACAATCAAAGCATGTAATGTACGATGTAAAGGCGGCGATCCACGATACAACATGCACATAAAGATTTTTCGTGGATTATTCAAGTTTGTAAAATGTATAATTGATTTTGTCAAATTGTGACAAATAATATTATTATTCACAATACTGTGACAAAATCAATATAAACAATCTGTATACATAATATAAATAATCTATAGTGTAAATTATGTACGATTGTATTACATTAAAAGTGTTAATTAAGGATGACTTTATAATGACACATTTTTAATTACTCTGCTTTGACCTCCAGTTTTATATGAATTTAATTTCTTAATCTAGTATATAAAATACAAGAAGCAAGTAGAAAACAGGACATCGATATACTTACCCAATTAATATACCCAACTATGCGGATTGTATGTCCGATACACAACACTTCCCGATGTTTCAAAATTCATTGACGTTTTCTTTATATGTAAAGTTCAGTCTGTGAAATTCACTTACGTAAACAAAAAGACTTTTTTTTTTATTTTTTTATTGCCTTGTAGGCAGACGAGCTAGCGGCCCGCCTGATGGTAAGCGGTTACCGCTGCTCATGGACCTCCGTAATGCCAGGGGGCCAGCACAACAAAGTCGCTGCCTACCTCGAGGACATTACTCTCTTTAAACCTCGTTTGAAGAAGGACAGGTCATAGCGCTGAGGAAACACCGATGCAGGGAGTTCATTCCAGAGCTTGCACGTACGTGGTAGGAAAGAACGCTGGAAACGTACCGTTCGGGAACGGTACACCTCCAGGTGGTGGGAATGAACTCTACTGCGGAGACGTGTGGTGCGATGGTACATAGGCGACGGTGGTACCATCTCAAACAACTCTTCGGAGCACTCCCCATGAAACAAACGATAGAACACACAGAGAGATCCGAAGTCTCTCCGCAGTCCTAACGGTTCCAATTTGTCCGTGAGATCGGAATCATTGACTATTCGACAAGCCCGTCGCTGCAAGGAGTCAAGTGGGTCGAGCTGGTATTTTGGGGCACCTGCCCAGAGGTGAGAGCAGTACTCCACGTGGGGCCGGATTTGCGCTTTGTAAAGCGTCAATCTATGACCCGACGTGAAGTACCGCTTGGCTCTGCTCAGGATTCCCAACTTCTTGCTCGCCAGTTTGGCTTTGTCCTCCAAATGACTCCTAAACTCGACCTTGCTTGATATTTCGATGCCAAGGATTCCAATACTCTCGGATCCTTGGAGAGTAACTCCTTGGAATTGCGGCGCCATGACAAAGGGGTCCTTCTTCGCAGTGAACACGCAAACTTGTGTCTTCGAAGGGTTAAATTGAACTAGGTTCAATTCACCCCATTCTGAGGCCCGCCCCAGAGAGCTCTCAACTTCAGACACAAGTTGAAACCGTCTTTCCATAATGGAATCCCGAGAGTGGCTCCGATGGCCGATGTACCGCGCGTCACTCGTACTATCGTCTGCATAACAATGCATGCTATCAATAGACAACATGTCATTGATATGCAGGATAAAGAGTGTCGGCGATAGCACCGAGCCTTAAACTAGAAGGATTGAATTCCAATACGCATAATTTATTAAGATTATAAGCTTCGTCCCTTTACAACATCCATAAATGTCTCGTGGCCCCGACTTTATAATCTATACATATAAATAAAATTGAAGTGTCTGTTTGTAAAGTGAAAATAAAAAAAAATGACCAACTACATCGTATATATACACATCGTATATATGCACACGTATCGTTATATACACGATACCTATAACGAAAATGACCTTAGTATTTTTTGTCTGTCTGTCTGTCCGTCTGTCTGTCTGTCTGTCTGTCTGTCTGTTTGTTCCGGCTAATCTCTGAAATGGCTGGACCGATTTTGACGGGACTTTCAATGAAAGATAGCTATTTTTTGTGGGAGTAACATAGGCTACTTTAATTTTGAAAAACAAATTAGGGTTCCGCAGAAAAAATAAACTCTTAAATTTTGAGGTTGTTGTTTTAAATAAGGTATTATGACACGCGGGTGGATGAGCTCATTATGTTTCTTTGATTTATTTGGTCTAAAAATATTCTAAAAATGTCAGGTAGCTAATATAATAAGGAGTAACTTAGAAAACACATATTTTAGAAAAAATCTTTTATTTTACAAAAATAAAGTTTTTCTTAAATTCCGCGCGGACGAAGTCGCGGGCACAGCTAGTTATTAAATAAAATACATAACTGAATTAAACGGACTATAGCAAATCTCATAAAACAAATATTTAGCGAGTTTACTCCAGTTACATGTCAGAACACCTGTTTTCACATGCATCCCATTTATTTATTTTATTGTAGGTCTGTTTATAGGCCTTTTAAAAACATACAATATAATTTATTTTTTACCAAAAAGAATCTCATACATTTTTTTCATTTCATTACACCAACATAACAAACATATGTTGGATCGTGCACGAAGTCTCTAACACAAATTACCACATAATTGGTATCATAACCAATAAGTAAATTACAAAAATTAATTCGCACTAGAATATAACTAATTATTTAAACCAATTTACAAGCGTAGCTTTATGGACCTGATATGTGGGTCAAGAGTGAAATGTCTCGATACCATCGCACTTTTAGTAAATGCTCTTAACCGATACGTATTGTTTAAACACTATTACTTAACGTTTAGATATTCATCTTGTTCATTAAATTTAGTTACATAGATAATATCTAGAGTTTATAATAGCCTGCTTGGCGCGGTTGGTTAAGAAGTCGGCTGGAAAAAGTGTGTCATTAATATAGATGTTGTGAGACCATAGAGTTTCCCGTAGTTTTTGAGCGTGTCGCAAATCTTACTTGGTAGTCAGGACGATATTATGAATGTATGATACATGTATATTTAATATGTTTTCGGGTGAAATGTTCATGACGATAGTAAAAACTATACTGGAGACAAAATAGAAGCCCATTTTCAGAAGTAAGTGGGTAACTTCCTTCTGCAAATAAGACTCCTCTGAAATTATTATTTCAAGTGGTTTGTTTATTCAAACCTGCATGGTTTTGAATAATATAATGTTAATATTATCAACATCCTTTCGATTCAGACCTTTACGTCTTTCGCTCGTGTTAAAGTTTACTCCAAGTGGCGTCACTAAGTCTAGTCAAGTAGCGGATATTTAAGTTCAATTTCGATGTTTGGATGTTCGCTTCACGTGACTTGGTTTAAGAACTTAATATAATACAATATGATTACTTGCACTTTTGATTAAAACATGTTTTATATCTCAAGTCTTAGCGTTATGATGACAGTTTTTTCGATGGATATTCGGGGATATATGTTTATGGTATTTTCATTTGAAATTAATTAATTTTTCTGACAATTAAAATTAAATAAATTTGTCATGCGTTGAATATGAAAACATTTTCGTTCAAGATATTACAAAATCATATTTTATTTTTATTTTAGAGCTTCTAAAATAAATTTAAGCCAACCCGCACTAGGCCAGCGTGGTAGACTATATGGCCTAACCACTCTCAATCGTACTGTCGATTGTAGAGTAGGCCCGTGCCCTGCAGTGGGACGTATATGGGCTGATACAAAAAAAAAAAAAATTAAGTAAGGCCAAGTGCCTTACGTAAACTTAAAAACAATAGGTGAACTATCCAGCCTAAGATTTCAACTCAAAAGCTCACAACACCCACGCAACTACTAAACAAACGATCACAAGCAATAAATCCTTCAAAATCAGTTTAGAGGATCTCAATGCGTCAACCGCTCTGTGAAATGCTAAATGACATTTCCACATAGTATAATACAAACGTGCCGTCGTGGGGCCCTTTGGCCCGCGCATCTAATGTAAGGCACCACCGCACACAGAACCGCAATTTGTATTTAATATAATGATTAATTACACACGACTTAGCAGTTTATGCTAGATCGGAAGGCAATGTCGTTTTTTCATTGAAACTATTGTTTGGTTTATAGCTTAAGCTTTGGATATTCGTATTTATCTAGGTAAATCTCCAAATACAATTTTAGATTATCTATTTAAAGCATTGTTTGTGATATGTTTTTACAACATTAACAATAATAATTTATGATCGTAATATATTACCATGTGTAATGTATTAAAATATTAAGAGCGCTGACCCCACATTCACTTTAATCAATTATGCGTTAAAAACACAAATATTGTTTCAGTGCAGGGATCGAACCCGCGGCCTCATGTTTCAAAGCCGGCATCTAACCAACTGCACTACTATCAAAAATGATATTGCACAGCACTTAGCAGCAGATATATTGCAGCCACTCTGTCATACCAGTATAAAAATAGCTTACGTAGACAGTAGCGCCATCTGTTATTTTTTATAAAACTTCTAATTAAAGTATGCGCTATGTTAATCTATTAAAATAGATCTCGTACACTCGCAAAAACGTGTTTGATTTATAATAATGAACTTGATTAAGCCTCTAGATGGAGTAATGGGTAACAAAACTAGTAAAAAAGTTGATGCCGTATAAAGGCAAAACCAACCAGGTCTGAGGTCAGTGGATTTAAATGTTTAGTAGCTTTCCTCCTGATAAAAGAAAATCCAATGCTAATATTATTATTTGTGGAAAAAAAATTTATCACTTCACTATCGTCAGTTACATGGCGCAGTTACTAATGAAACCGGCTCTGAAACAAAAGGCCGCGGGTTTGATCTCCGAACGAGACAAATGTTTATATCTTCCACTAATACTTTGATACTAGATTAGAAGAGACTTACAATTTGGCCGCAACTTATACAGTATCCACTAAAAATATCTGATATCTTACCGCGTGGTCAGGACTTACGCATGATTGCGGCAGCCTCCGTGGCGCAGTTAGTTAGACGCTGGCAGTGAAATTGGAAGCCGTGGGTTCGATCCCCGCACCGAAACAAATAATATTTGTGTGAGGCACAGGTATTTTTTTCGGGTCTGGGTGTTTGTGAGACCGAAAAGACTTTAGAAGTCTCTGATACCCATATCACAAGACTCAATCTTAGAATGGAGACAGGACTATATTTGGGATTGATGAGTTTGTACTTGTAGTGTAGTCGCTCATGAACATTTTCTTTTACAAATATTTACACTATAATTTTCTTTTGGGATGATTGAGCCTCCAGTAAACTCATTGCAACAAGGCAAAAACATTGCTAATATTTCATGTCAGGTAAGATAGCTTATTTAGTAAGAAGAAGAAGAATGAGTACTTTAGTTTAAATTAGTTATACTCGCGTAGATATTATATCAGCCTATATTATGTTCAATATGGAGTTCGATTGAGAATATTTAGTTCATTAAATCCAGCACGCTAGCCTAGTACGGGTTGGCGAGTAATTCGTTTAAACAAAGGAGATAGTCTTCAATATTGATAATCCTAATGTATTACTTCCTAAATATTATTAAGCAGGGAAGGCTTTGTTACTCAAACCCCTATTAACATAATTTGACTGTAACGTTAACTTCGAATTTTATCACACGTGTGAAATCTCGATGTTATAGTCGATGATGATGAACTGGGCCTTAGACTACACTGCATTAACCAATAGAGGTCAGTGCGGTCTCTTTGCCGTGTGCTAAAACCTCAAGTGAGTTTAATTTGTCAACCACATTTTTTAACATTCATATATAAACTCACGCCTTTTTCCCAGAAAGGGTAGGGAAAGGTGCTAGCTACCAAAATACCCATGTTCCTCGTGTATTCCGTCCCATGATATGATGTCATATTGTTCTACAATCCCCTGGTTCCCTTAACACAAGTTAAAACTTTATTTTAGCACCAGAGTTTAATGTAACACTTGCATTTTAACCTTATTTTGTATTCTTTTTTGCATGTAATTTAGTTTTGTGTTTTGTATGTCTTTCCTTTGTTTAATAAAGTTAATTATATCATATTACAACCCTATAAGGTTTACTAGTAAAAGCAATGATTTTGAAATATAATGCAAGAGCATGTCTCATTTATTGACTGTCGGGGAGAATATTTCACTTTCACACCGCGGCTGGCGCATCAGTTATTGATGTTTTGCGCTCTCGTCTGTCCGTGACTCACGTTTTGTGTGATACAGGGATACTTACTAGGTCTTATTTACATTTGTATAGGTTTCTCTGATTGTTTTGTTGTTTATTATGTAAGAAATTGTGATTTTCTGTAACCCGTTTGAAATTTAGGAAAACTATTTCAATAAATACAAGAAGTCTGTACATATATGTATAATTAATACTTATGCACGATAGCACTAGTTACAATTAATTAGCAGTATAGGTATTTTTAATAAAAGGAGTATAATTTTTTGTTATATTTTTTTTGCAAATTACTAAATTAAGACAAAATGTTACATAAGTTTCAATGTTGTAAAAAAATTAAAATTAAAACTTTTGTTAATATTGTGTTACAGGTATTGCTAATGTTGAAAATGTTTAAGTCCTTCGTTTTTTTAATTGTATTTTTGCCAATTGCAATTATACAAAGGTTGTAGCTATTAGCCATTATATTTTTATTTCTTTCTTAAAATTTAACATTGACACCTATAATTGATGATGTTCTTTAATATAACATCATTATTTTCAGTTATTTAAAAAAACTATTTGGTAATTTATATTGCTTGTGCAGCTCAAATAGTTTACGAACTGTACAATGTGTAGTTTGAATTTCGGAGAAAAACTTATTATGAGTTTATCAGTTATATACTTGTATGGATTTTCAGGAAATAGTAAATATACATACATATATTGAACAGATAGTGAAGGAAAATAATAAGTTCGAATTAAACACTTAATTTGCTTAAAAGTTTATTTTAAATCACACAGTGATCCATATATTACAATACGTTCTATACACATGTATAATACACTATGTACAAAATCTTAGTGAAGCGTCAACATATTTTTTTATCTTTTTTTTAATGCCCACATTTATCTATCTAAGTTTAACATCGATTCCTTTGGTTCAGTACTTGTAGCCTTCTTCTTCGGAGAAGCTGGGAGGCTGTCGAGGAGCGCCGAAGCCCTGGCCTGGTCTTCCAGGCTCACCAGCTTGAGCACCTGGGCCTTGGGGACCGGACTGGCCGGGGCGGTTGTACTGGTAGCCGTCCGACTGGCCTGATGAAGATTGGGGACCAGCGGGACCAGATGGGGCAGGGCCAAAGCCGGAACTACCTGGGAACGATCCAGATCCCTGTGGTTGACCGGAATAACCGGGACCGGAAGGAGAGCCGGAAGTACCGGGTGCGGAGCCAAAACCGTTAGACCCAGAGGGGCTAGAGCCGGGACCGAAACCATTGCCGCCAGAAGAGGGACCGGAGCTGTACCCGTTAGAGCCCGTAGGCCTGGAAACGGAACCAAAACCATTGGAACCAGAAGAACCGGGAGCGGGACCAAAGCCGCTAGGACCCGAAGAACCCGGGGCGGGACCGAAGCCGCTTGATCCGGAAGTGCCAGGAGTGGAACCAAACCCATTAGATCCAGAGGGCCTCGCACCAAAGCCGTTGGAGCCAGCCGGGCCGAAACCTTGTCCTGAGGGCCCCGTTGCTCTTTGGCGACCTCCTTGGGGTTGCCCGGCGGGTCCGCTACCAAAAGGCGTAGATGCTGGTTTATTATATTCGTAGCCAGAATCTCCTTGGGCAGCAGACCCTGGAGTACCAGAGCTCGGCCTGCCTTGACCCGAGGATCCAGATGGGGAAAACCCAGAAGGTGCCGATGATGCAGAGCCAGAGTATCCCTGGGAGCCAGAACCGAAACCATTTCTTCCAGCGGAGCCGGAACCGGGACCAAAACCAGTAGTTCCGGGACCACCTGATGCGGGGCCAAAACCGTTCGAGCTAGATGGGCCAGAGGCAGGTCCAAAGCCACTGGGTCCGGAAGATCCTGACGCGGAACCAAAACCTTTCGATGGAGATGCAGCTCCGTAGCCGTTAGATATGGAAGAACCAGAGGCAGGGCCAAATCCAGTAGATCCTGATGGGCCCGAAGCGGGACCAAATCCAGTAGATCCTGATGAGCCTGTAGCGGGACCAAATCCAGTAGAACCTGATGGGCCTGCAGCGGGACCAAATCCTTTAGAACCAGATGAGCCTGAAGCGGCACCAAAACCAGTAGATCCTGATGGGCCTGAAGCGGGACCAAATCCAGTAGAGCCTGATGGGCCTGCAGCGGGACCAAAGCCGGTGGAGCCAGATTGTCCAGAGGCAGGACCGCGTCCATATCCGTTTTGGGAGGCACCAGATCCGGCGTTGTACTGTGGAGCATCTACGGCGATACCTTCGTCAGGGTTGTAAGCGCCTGAAAAAAATATGACATTACTATGTGTTAAGAAAGATAATTTAAAAACACTTTAAAAAAAACCACATGTATTATGGAAATATTTTCTATATAAAGAGCTTTTGAACTGTTCGTGAACTTTATAAAAACGAATACCTACTTAATATAACATGATTTATAAATTAATATTGTACACACGAATACCGTAAATGCGATATTATGTAACTTTTCTTTGCGAATAACGGAGGAATTACCAATTATAAATTTAGCATAGGTAGACAGAGCCAACTTTTAGGTTAAAATAATCACCGCTACTATAAATTAATGATATATAATATATGATCTCGTATACTAGACAAAATTGCGTGTAAAATCTTGTAATATTTTATACACATGCAGGAAATAATACTGAAAGCTTAATCCATCGAAAATTGTGTTGAAATTAATTTCTTCTATGAATAAAAATATATCTTTTCAAGATGAAATAATAATATGATGGAACACAATAGCCTAATAATTTATTTACGAATTAGTGAATGGGTGAATTTGCATAGGAGGCCGGTCTAGTTTTAAATGTTAGTAAGGGGATATTAAAGCAGTCGCTTCTGTTTAATTGTGTACCCTTTGCACTTCATGAAGGTCGTTATTGACTTCTTGTAATTGGGGAAATATAAGAATATGGTAATTATTGTATTTATAATTATAATACTGTCGCCGTGGCGTAGTTGTACTACGGTACGGTAACAAACTGAGGTTTGAGGTTCGAATCCAAGGTCGGGTAAAATGATATTGGATTTTTCTATTCAGTATCTCAGTATCAGGAATTTGCACCCGATATGGCAAAAGGCTCGCCCCCCATCACATCATGGGACGGAACATGCAAGGCGAAATGTGGGTCTCCTGGCACCTACCCTTTCTGGGAAAAGGGGTGAATTTATGTATGTGTGTATAATTAAAATATCACATACGCTTCACTAAGAGCAGGTTACAAGTAACTATACTGACTGTATTAAACATATTAATATAAAGTGTTATTTGTCTATGAGTTTTAGAAAACGCGATTGCTCAGTATAATAATAAATATACTAAACTAAAACTACACCCGTAAATATATATGTGCATATACTATTGTAGATATACGTTGTTATCCTATGTTATATGCAATCTGAAAAATATATTGGAAATATAAGAAAATAATAGTGAACCCTTGATACCTTCTTGAGTTCCAGCAGCGGCAGCCCTGGCATTCTCTTCGAGAGACCTCAAAATCTCATCGGGAATTGGAGGCGGGGTCGGCAAGTGATCGCCCTGTGGCTGGTAACCGTTTTCATCGGCAGTGTAGGTGATCTTAATGAACTGACCATCATCGTCAGTGTATGAGAACGCACCCTGAGCTTGCACACCGTTGGTAGCGACTCCAGACTCCTCAGCAGCAATACCGTTGGATGTTTCGAAGCTGTATGAGAAGGTTTCGCCATCGTTTTGGTTGTCGTATCTCAGAATCTCGGCATTCCTCTCTGCTGATGCTTGGGCACGCTCAGATCCTTGGTATCCTTGGTAGGCACTTGCGTCTTGACCTTGTCCGAAGGAGCTCTGGCTGTATCCTTGAGCAGATCCGGAGCCTGAAGCAGGTCCAAAGCCAGGACTACCGCTAGGGGAGCCAGAACCAGGCTGGCCGTATTGGGATGAAGGTGCTTGGTAGCCACCAGGGCCTGATGAAGGTGCAGCTCCATTGCCTGACGGGCTGTAGCCGGGGCCAGCTTGACCAGCTCCAGGCGCAGACGAGGGGCCAAATCCAGAACCAGAAGATCCCGCACCCGGGGCTGATGAAGGTCCAAATCCAGGTCCGGAGGGCTGACCTGCTCCGGGAGCAGATGAAGGGCCAAATCCAGGGCCAGAAGGCTGACCAGCGCCAGAACCTGGCTGTCCGAAACCAGAGGTGGGTTGTCCGTAAGAAGATGATGGAGATTTTCCAAAACCAGATTGGTCAAAGCCAGGCGAACCAGCGCCTGGGCCCGATGGAGAACCGATAGGTCCCGTCAAGGATCCAGGGCTTCCACCAGCACTGGCCGCGCCAGCAGGCGGAAGGTAAGACCTGTCGAGCTTAGCAGCATAGCCGCAAGCCACCACCGATAAAATAATGAACTGAAACAAAATAAAACATATTTAGTAAGTGATGTTACTTCATAAGAAACTATTAAAATCTTTCACTATGTCTAAATAATCGCTGAAATAAATAGCTTAATTATTATTTATGATTATTTGTCTTACGTATGTTTTTGCACAATTATGAAAGCTTCACAAAAACTGTGTTTGCAGCGAATGTAATTATTACGAAAAAAATCATCAAACAAAATCTAAGTATCACGACGATAATCGAAAAAGTTCAAACTTTTTGTAAGCAAAGATTAATGAAACCATCAAACTTGACATCATTATTTTTTATGATGTTTACAATAGTCGTAATAGCACACAAGAATATAAACATAAAATATCAAATGCGTTTAATTACTTTTTATAACGCAATAGAAAATTGTTGTAAGTAATTTGAAAGAAAATGAGTATAATTATGTTTTATCAATCCACTGCTGAAAATAAATTTCTTATTTATCGCAACTTATTTAGTTTTAGTTTTTTAAATTTTACTTGTTTATAATTATTTTTTAATATTTTAATACATTAATAAAAATTGTTCTAATTATCCTCTTTAACAAAAATCGGAAAATTCATTTTCCGATAAAAATTTATAAAGTTTTTTTCAAACGTAATTAAAAATAAAATCCAATTAATTCTTTGATAAAATACAATAATGAAATGAGTTACCAGCTTCATTGCAAGCTGTTGTTTCACCACGGGATGAGCACCGAATGTGTCGACTAAGTGGTAGGCACCCTATTTATATGAAGTAAATTCGTTCACATAACTATGTTACTTAAATATGTACTCACGGAGCTAACCTTTTGACTGAGCTCGTATTAGTGTGCACTAACACTGCGCCGTGGCTTCACTCGCCTTATAAATAATTTTCAGGCGTATTTGTATTTTTTGGCCGTTCGTGGAGCGGTGGTTAAATTTAATTGTACTGCTGATAGTCGTTAGCAATAATAACATGTCTTAATATCTAAAATAATATATTTAATTAAGAATAATTTGTTTTCTACATTTAAAAACTTGTTGAACAATATTTCCATTAAAATATATTTTAGTGGAAATAAAAAAATACTTTTAGCTTGTTAAATACATTATTTCTAAATTCTAAATACATTACTTAATTGTTATAGATTTTATATATAGATATTTCATTTAATCTGATTGTTGTATTATCAAATACAAACTTTTTTTTAAATTCAATTACGGAACTGTATTGCATTATTACATTATTAAATAGAAGTATAAGAATAATCATCACCTTTGACCCCACATTTCAGTAATTCATACTTTATATGAAACAATTAAAGAATTTCGGCATTGCCAATATATTACATGCAATTTTCTACAAATTATGATATCCGAATATGTGAAAATATCACGCGATAGTACTAAAAATAATATGAAAGACTTGTTGAAATTGCATTTTTTAAATATTATTGAAATATTTTGCCATAGCCGAAACTTTTTCAAGGAGTATTAACTCATAAGCCCCGCGATATATTTCTTATTTACAATATTTCTCTCATTTTATCATTTTTTAACGAAAACAAAGTTGTTATGTCCACTTCAGGTACCATGGGAAAGGCTGAAGTGGGGAAGTGTAATACACTGAAGTCGATTATGGTCCGACGAAATGTATATTGTAATTAGACCATTAATATGTTTTAAATGTGTTATAAAAATGCCTCGGGATTCTTGGGATTTCATTGGGATGCATTTTTTGAAAAAAAAAGATCGTTCTCTGTTTTGGATGAAAATAAAGAAAGTGAATAAAAAAAGAGAGTACAATTTAAGCAGCTAGTGCTGAAATGGATTATTAATAATGTTCCTTTATAAAAAAAATATAATAATTTAATTTTTATCTCTGCCCAAATATGTTTTGTAGTTGAAAGTATGGCTTTTATATTTTTTTCTTGACCTCCGACATTGTGTTTTAATAATATAATCACTTGACGTATGTATTTTTTATTGCATACTTCTGCCTGGTGTGCGGAAATCTGCAATTCTTTGTCATATAGAGATTGTAAAACGGTTGGTATGGCATACGTCTTTTTACCATATAAGGCATTAAAAAACTGTTGTATAAAAATTAATTAAAAAAGCTATTTGTCTAAAATACATAAAGAGGCCAGTATGATCACATTACTGTCTAAAAAATTAATGATTTCTAATGCTAGTTCTTGTAAACTTCAAACGGCCATCACTAACAAAGGATATAAAAAATCGTTTAACAGACAAGACTCAGTAACAATTCTGTTATATAAAGACAAAATGAAGATCCCCTCGTGGTTTGTGTGTGTTGCTCAATGCATTGATCGATATAGATACGTTAATTATGATTGTGAGCGTGTGTTCGTGTGTGTGTGTGTTTGTATGTGTGTACGCCACGATGCTTTCGTGTTTGTTTGAATTTTAAGGGTCCTACTGGTTGTAATGACATAAGGCGCAGCATACGTGTTGATGCATTCTATGTATCATTATGGAATGACTTATGACCTGCGGATTATATGGAGTACTGAATGAAGATTAAGCGTTTTAGTAGACCAGATGATCAACCACAATGTGCTATTATTATTTATGGTACTATTTTGGTGTTCGATTAACGACTGTCATATACACTATACCTGAAGTAAGTTGTTTTTTAATGGCCAGCTAATGGTGTTCAATTTCGGGATCTACAAGTGTACTTCGGGCTTCGAGAATATAAGAAAAATACATATGGACAAAAAAAAATTAGCCCAGTGATTCAAATAGTACTGTTGTAGAAAAATAAAGTCGTTTTTCATTTCAGACATTGAGTAAAATTATTCAAGGTTCTTTATTAACGAATGTGTTTAGACTTTTGTTTTGTTCTAGGAATACTTTTTAGGGGCAACTGAACTTAAATGGTGGAGGGGAATATCGGGAGGAAACCTGTTTGCCATGGAAATCTGTACAAGAATCCCGGTAATAGGGGAAGTTGACTAACCTGTAATAAATAAGCGCATGGACGGATATTGGATTATAGCCTAAAACTCGATTATAAAAGAAATTAGTATAGTTCCCAACTCATATTTATTCAACTTCTTAATATATCTCTCTACCACCTTAAGGTTGGCTTAAAATGTCTTTGGCATTAAGCTCTGCCTTTATGCAACTATGCATAAAAAGTATTTAATAAATATAACAAATCATATAAAATAGCATTTACATCCTTTGTTCTGCACATGACATAACTTGATCAGGATTTTATTCATGCAGTGACTCACAGGGCTTTATGGCGAGTAGGTACAATACTAATGGTTGAACTACTGTGTTGTTTCTTTAATAAGCTGTGCGGGAGTCGTGAGCCTCTTTTCATATCATTAGCAAGACATCCGGATGGTGAAAATCAATTTTATACGTGGTTTTACGTTGGAGAATCCTGTTTGCATGAGAGGTAATCGGTGGAAAGATCTTTTCTTATTTGGGATTTTTGTTTTTGGGATAGGAAAGGATCAGGATAGCATAAGGCAAGGGTAAGCTAGGTAGCCTTTTATAGCCTGTGAAAAGTAGACAGTACCTTTTGTCTCTTTGGAATTCACTATATTAGGGGTAATTATTAAGATAATCATTTTTATAATGAGACAAGAAAGAAAACAGCTCACACATTTCTGATAATTACTGCTGTTATTTATCAACCTCAAGATCAGGCGATTTGTATGTGTTATGTGATTTGGAGGCTTTTAGCTGACATTCATATCAGACCAGAATGTTTTTAAATTAGGAATATCGTGATATCCGATTTTTTTTATAAATAATACCTTTGTTATTAGCTAATTTGTTTTTTTTCTGATTCATTCGTTAACTAAACTGTATTTTTGAAGAAATATCATCGAATAGATTCATCTAGTGGGTTGATTTCTATATCCCACACAAGACTGACTGACAATTGGTTAATTTATTCCTTTCAGCCTCAATCGATTCAGCTAAATAGTGAATTTGTACACATTAGAATTCCTATCGCCATATACGTGCTACTGTGTTTCTTGATTTAGTACTCTTAGAGGCTATAACTTCTGACTGAACACGGAATGGTTGCACGCAATAGAGCTATTGTCTCTAAAGAAGAACTTTGTTCAATCTTCATCAATTCATAGATTTTTTTAACTGGCGCGGCGTACTGTGATACTTGGTTCACTATGTCAAGTTTCCACCATCGTGTACAGGGCAGCTAAAAGCGCATAAGGCGTCCACATACAAAATAGGCTGCCATCAAAAAGATTGCAGGAAGTCGCTGGATCCTAGCCGCTTCCAAGAATATGCTGTGTTAATACTTTTTGGAGGCCAGGCTTCCAATGGCTTTAGAAGGAGTGCAGCGACCACAGTAAAGTTCAACTATGTTAAAATACATCTAGATAAAATCTAATAGTGATGCGTTCTTGGCAGGCAGATTTCGTTGTTAGTCATTGCATTAACGGTTGGTTTGTAGGCCGGCGCGGTGATTACGACTGATGAGTGCTATCACACGTCGTTTTGTCAGTCGGTGAAGCAACGATTAAACAATGGCTATCGTTTATGAGCGGTATTATCTGCGAACGAGAACGGAGACAATATGTATTGTAGACAATATTTTTTGCAGCCTTCATGGCATAATAGTTGAACAGTTGGCTGCGAAACGAGAGGCTATGGGGTCAAGTCCCACACCAAGACAGATGATGAGAGGTTTTTTTATAAAGGCACGACAAAAAGCAACTGACGGAATTACAGTGATAGTCAAATAAAGTATCCCCATCATTATGACGATCTGATTAAATGGGGAATTAAGAAAAAATATGCGGAATATGTATAAGGAAGTACAGAAAAGGTCGCTTTTCGAAGGAATTTCAACCCTACCACAATGGACTGGGTCGTAAATTCTCTCGAATTTATTATATTCACTACGTAAGACACAATTATTGTGTTTTCATGACTATGATTATTGACAATATTTATTTATTGGTCATGATTATTAAGTATATAAATGTACAGAACCCAGCAATTAATATGAAATACTTGCAGCTACATCTGTGTGAGTGCTGATATAGATCGCCGACACAAAATCAATAAGCATCGGGTCATGCACACGACCGAGTGTCGTGAGAGCATTTTTTCTTTCGCAAACTGTTGCCTTGACAAATTACCGAAGGTCCTTAGATCACACAAACCGCCTGAGCTTCGCGGGTCATCCTATACTAGATCTGTATAGATCGCGGCTTGCCTTTATTTAGACCTAGACTTTATTTGTCGTATGGTTTCCTTTCCCTTCGTCTCCCAGTCGGATCCGGATGACGTCATCAAGGCTGCTGTCATTGCAATGACTCGGATTCACAGCGCTCACTCACACCATCACGCGAGTCTTGTTTCCGTTTTAGGGCTTTCTAAGACCTATTAGGAATGGCGACAGCCCTTAAAACAACTCATTTTTATGGGACAGGGTTTAGTTCAAAGTCTTCGCTTGTCGATGTAAATGCGAGATAACTGCATTATAAAATAGTGATTATAAAAAGATCTAACGTCTGATAAAGCATGAATGAAAATGAATCAATGTTCATAAATAGAGAAAAGTGGGAACGTATGTTTTATTAATACTGTGTTCAAATATGGTCCACGTATTTCACAAAAGTATTGTAAGGAACTACAGACTCCATAATATTGTGTTTATATTTCTTTTTTAGGACTTTGCTTGTTGGTTGTCCATTAGCCCATAATTGTACAATTACTTATGAATTTTAATTAATTATTGATATTCAAAATGTTTAAGATCGTGAACCAAAAAGCCGTGTACCTAATATATTACTTGTATAATTATCAAGTAATTTAAAAACGGATTCTGCGTTGTTCTCAATGTTCAAGACGTCATCACTATACATATATTTTAAAACTATTTAATTGAATCTCAAAATACGTGGCCTCGTTGAAACTACTCAGCCGATACAATTACACGAAAATAATTAGAATACCAGTATAATTGTAGCAAAATAAATATTAATTGATTCACTTGGCATTTTGCGCATCCTATTTGATTACACTAGGCTCTATATATAGTCTGTATATGACTTTGGTCACGCTAACTGATCTTTTACTGACAAGCTCTTATTATAGATGCGAAAGTGTGTCTGTTTGTTAACCGACTTCGAAAAAGGAGGTTCTCAATTCGACTACATGTTTCTCTTTTTATTTTTTTCTTTTCACGCAATTGCGGTTCGACTGGTCGTCACATTTCTTACAATTGATAGACTTTCTTCATAGGCCAGATATTAATATTGGCTCCTTTTTTACCCAGAGTTATTGTATTATATAGGTTATTCTATATTTTTAAACAACGAAATTTATGATAATTTAATATTAAAAATCTTATGGTTTTCTTCATCTTGTATGCGTTTGCGCATTGCTGATGCGATCAATTAGAAACGCTGGATGGGTACTGCGAATGTATCTACTTTAGCACCATCAATATCAAATAGGTAGGAGCCGCGCAATAGGTTAATGTTTGCGTAAAGGAAATATATGTATTGCTTTTGCGCATTAACTTGATGCTAAGTAACACATACATGTACAGAAAATTAAAGCTTTCGTAGCGCAGTGACCAACAGTACGGTCTATTATCTATCTGTCGTGAACGAAAGATTTCATTAGATATATCGATGCATGATTCGGTTGTATATTCATACAGTACTGAAATGAAATTAAAAAAAAAAGTTATTCTATCTATCCATAAATAAAACATGCATACAGTTATTTTAAGGGTAGTCCTGGGATGGCTCGGCGGATCACTTGGGATTTTCAGGGGCAATCAAACAAAGATAAGAGAGATAAAGTGCACATATTTAAAGCTAAATAAGATAAATATATATGCCTACCTTATTTTATTAAAGTTTTTTTCTTTTTTATTGTTATGAATGGCGAGCCGAGCATGCCATTCGTCTAATGGTAAGTGATACGACTGCTTATTAACAGTAGCAATACCAAACAGCACATTAAATTACAAAGCAATGCTTGGCATTCCACTGCGCACGCCATCCTGAGACATAAGATATTAAGTCCCAATATGACCAGTAGTTACTCTGGCTACAATATCCTTCAAACCGAAATACAACAGTGCATTTACACTGCTGCTTGTCGGGAGAAATAGACATTGCGGTGGTACCTATCCAGGTGGCCTCACATATGAGAGACGTGAGAGACCTACCACCAGTGAAAAATATAGAATTGTAGCAATACATTAATGACAGTTGTTTTAATCTTTTGGAAAAGATAGATAGGATATAGAAACCGGCTGTAAGAATACGACTGTAACACGATAGCTCGTCGCTTCACCTGTCGCATCGAGACAAATTATTGTGTGGTTAATAAAAGTCCACTTATATTTTATACTAACGACACAAGACACCTGTCCGTCTGTGGGATTTGATTTATATGAGTGAATATAAAGTCATTTACATGAATAGTACACTTAGTCTTCTAGCAGCAAGTGTGGGCGATGAATCATGATATTCTGGGTTCGAAACATGTCACTAACAATCCTATTTTTATTCCATTTTTATACAAAAAGGTGCTGATTTGGCCAAGATATTTTTATAGAAATATGGTCCAATCATAAAAGTCAGCAAATATTTTTGCAAAATCACTACATAGTATAAAACAAAGTCACTTTCTCTGTCCCTATGTCCCTTTGTATGCTTAAATCTTTAAAACTACGCAACGGATTGATGCGTTTTTTTTTTTAATAGATAAAGTGATTCAAGAGGAAGTTTTATATGTATAATAATAATACTTACATATCATTGTACAGAAATCAATTTGTACCCGGGCGAAGCTGGGCCGGGCCGCTAGTAAATTATATTTTAGTCCTAAGTTAAATTGGACCGAATCGCAATTTAGAATCAAGATTAAGTGCTCAAATAATGTTACATAAAGGAGAAGATAAAAGATTTGAAATACAATAGTAACGCAATCTTTTGGACAGATGATATTGACTTGATTATGGAGATGATACTTATGCAATATTGTGATTTAATTGTTATCATCATAAAATTGTTGTTTGAAATAGTAATCTTGCTTTATTAAAGCGATTATCTTATTTAATTATATGTGTGTAAGATGTTTTGTAAGCATAATGCGTAATATTAGTCGAAATATAATGTTATTAGGGTATAAGAAACTTGTGTGAAAAGTCATGAAGTCTTAGGTTTGAATTGGACGTTGGAAATGTTGTGTTTCAAGTTAAGTAGACGTCACAGACTGGAATGCCAATCTGGAGATTGTGGAAAGTAGCCTCAGAAACGAAACTAACTTCCCTAAGTTTTAAGTATATTCTTAGTTAGTTAACCAATGCTTCACAGGGGAAGAAAAACATTGCGAGGAATCCTGCAAATGTAAGATTTGAAAATATATAAGGTACGTGAAGTCATTAACCGATAATAGTCAGACCAGAGAGTTCCAGAGAAACGGCCGGTCATAACACAAATTATTCCGCAACGTACAAACTTACAAAAACATACATTTATGAAATTTGGTACACGTTTTCAGACGCGGCTATTGACTTACATATCCAAAAACTGTGCAATTCTGACAAAATTACATTCATACGCATCGAACAGATAATCTCCTGTTTTAGCGAAAACTCTGTGCTATTATTAGAAAAGGGCGACAAAATAACATGAAGCCCAGGTGCCGTAACTAAGCATAAATCCCGTCAAATGCATATCAATTATAGTTCAATGCCACAAAAACCTTGTACTTTCAGGTTTCAGAGTCTAACCACAGACTTGCAAAACTAACCAAAACGAACAAGAGACATCAGACACGATAGAGTAATGGCAAGTGCATTATCTTCCATCATTATGATGTGTTTCAACCCACTCTCATTTTTTTTGTATAAAATTAACAAATTGTGCAACACTCAGCGAGCGTTACGCGTGAGCAATTAGTCTGATATTTACGTTTCTATAACCTATCACCTCTGAGACAGGTGTTTGGAAACTGTAAAACAAACCTCTCACTTCGATTTTTATTTTTAAAAGGATTTCACGCATGCTTAAAAATTAATAATTACATCCAAAAGTTATCCGGTACTAAGATGCATGCTTTAGTCCTGGGTATTACAAACGAAGAGACCTTTTGGTATTCAACTTTCTGACCCGAAACAATTCGTGTTTATGCCTCGAAAAACCGTTTTGTCTGTGCATGGGTCGAACCCACGTCCTCGGATATTATTTCTGGCTTTAAAACAAACAACTGCGTCACTGGGACTAGAATTACGTCTTAGGTTGTTTAAAAGTAGGTAAGCATTGGAGACTTCTCAATTATTATTCATCTTTTTACTTCATCTCATAACATTTTCAAAGGGATGTAAGCTGTGCCTTTTTTTTTTCAAGAGGAAAAGCCTTTAAGCTTCCCTTTCGGTACCCCGGGGGAGGCCGAAAGGCTTATGTCAGTGTCTCTGGCCTTCCAGCCCGGTACAAACGCGGATATTGTGGCCGAGCTGGGTCTCTAGCAATACCTACGCCAGCATACTGACTAAAAACCTCTCGATAGCCCTCACACGCATTATGGGCAGCACCGGACATCCCAGGGCGAAGGGCGCCCCGATTTACGTCCGCGAACCCCCAAACCACAGGGTAAATGAAAGCTGTGCCTAAGGTATATTGAATTATTGTTTTTTTAAAGATCTGAAAAACAAACATGCTGTTTATGTAATTATAAACGACTACCGCGGCCTATAAAAGCTCAAAATCTGCCTCATCAGCAAGGTAATTCAGACATTTGAAAATATACGACAAAATGTCAATAATATTAGCAATACGTAAAGATGTAGGTATATCTTGTTACATAAGAATTGATTTAAAACTGCGAAGCCAAGTGGGAGTTTTAGTGAATTCGGACATTAGACACAAAGCATCTAAACATTTTGCTAAAATAGAGCAAGGTTTTTTTTTTTAGTTTCTCCTATCGTCGTGGCTGGTAAATACATAACCTACTTTTCCTAAAATAATGATGCACACCGTTTTATTTTTGAAAACGCTATGATACCCAAGGGTATAAATTATTATTTTAGAAAAAACAATACATTTACTAACCAAAAACGATGATATTTAAAACATCACAAAAATAAAATCTCGCGTTTTTTACGAAATTATTAGCAGCATTGTATTTGTAGTCACTAAAACAATAACTCGGGTTGGTTTTCGGTCGCTTTCTGGATATACCCTTTATTTCTTCTCTCTTTGTTTTCATAACTTAATATTGAACCAACAAAATTACAATAAATCATAATATGAAGATGCCGTAATACAGAAATTACAAATTCAACAATTAACGATGTTATTACAGCTTAGCTTTATGAAATTAACTCGTGGAGTAACATGTTACAGAAAAAGCTATCAAGGCCGATGATAAAAATTAATAAAAAACGTTTATTACAGCACAAATGAGCGAATCAGATTGGTAACTTCGCATCTGTCAACATTTCATCTGTGTACATTTTTATACTGTTGCAGAAATCTTGTAGTTCAGGCTTCTAAACAAGCGGATTCAATTAATGACTCAAATAAATAATGTACGATTGAGAGGGGTTAGTCCTATAGTCCACATGTACTATAGTAGATTACACGCTGGCCTAGTGTGAGTTGGCGGATTTTACATGCCATGGAAATTAAAAATCGCTATGGTATGTAGTTTTTTTTTTATTACAATGAATGGCAAGACGAGCTTGCCGTTCGCCTGATGGTAAGGGACACGACTGCTCATGAACTGTAGCAAAACCATACAACACCTTGATTTACAACTTACAAGCAATACTTGGCATGCCACTGCGCTCGCCATCCTGAGACATACGTAGTTACTCTGGCTACAATGTCCTTCAATCCGAAACACAACAGTGCTATAAGACGTAATAATGATGTTTTTAAGTTTGGTACAGCCGTTATTTGTGAACACTTTTAGTTTATTTATCGACATACAAAGAATTAATTGTGCTTATAAATTTTATCAACGAGATAATTAATAAATTATGTCAATCTGAGCCAGCCCAGGGGGGGGGTCATGACTCCCATGACTTCCCCCTGGATCCGCCCTTGCATATAAGAAACCTACCACCTCTACTATAGAGGGTATGGGTGGGAAGGGTTAGGCCATTTAGTTCAACACGCCGCGCTGGCCTAGAGCAGGATGGCGGACTTAGGACAGTAGCTAATCCCGGACTACGATAAGACAATCAACTAAAATAGTGAATAAATCTCGATAAAAAATTAGATGTAAAACCATTATCAAAAGCCCACATGCGCTTTTAGATTGATGAAGTGACGAATAAGTAATAATCTCCTTGAAGTTGTTAATAAATCATAATAATGGTCGACAAATTGATAAACACAATGCTTATCATGATCAATCTTACTAGTTTCATAAAGGCACTATAATTTTCTATCCACGGTACTATTAATACAACTTAATCAATCAATTTTAATAAATTTTATACGACTATTTTCATGTTCTATGTTTTAAATTATGCAAAAAACTATTGTTAGGTACTGATTTTTTGACAGCCTTTGGGGCGCAGTTGTTTTGACGCCGGCTGTAAAACGTGAGGCCGCGGGTTCGATCCCCGATTATGGATCTGGGTCTTTGTGAGACCAAAAAGTCTCTCGTAGTATCTGCGATATAATACTCGATCTTAGCGTGGGGTCAGGACTTCGTAGGTGACTGTTGGGTGTATATATTTATGACAATTTAAAATCCGTATTCAAGTATAATTATTGTCAGTTATGTAACTCTTCAAGTTGACGAAGTTTTTAATTACTTTTAAACTTGTGCGTGTACTAGAATTTAATTTTCAACTTGAGCTAAGTAGGCAGAGGATCAACAAGCGACATAGGCAATACCCCAGGGCTTGTGCCCAGTTTTGTATTTTAGATTTAGGGCTTTTTCACTAAGTTAATATGTAGCCCTTAAAAAAGGGCGATGTTATAGCTATGGAAGATGCAGATTCCAGTCACGCAACGAACATAAAGTGGATTGCCTGGCCTCGGAACTGAACCCTAGATCACAATTATACACGTTTCAAAAAATAAAATAAACCAAGTCGCTTGTTTCAGAGCCATTAACCGGGACATCACGAAACATTTTGACGAGTCTATCAAACAGAACCATTTCTAATTGAAACAAAAATCGTGCAGCACAAAATGTGCTTCGTGAATCGTACATAATATATCTTAAATATACACCAATATTTAGTTCCTTTGATTTAATATAGATGGCAGCACACGTATAAAAATAAACCGAATTGTAATAAGTTAGTTGAAGGCGACCATACTTTTAAAACGGTGCAGTGGTCGTGAGTTCCTAATTAGTAGGGATCGGTAGTAAATACTTATTCGGTGAGACAATTTTGTTTTTCGTTTCTCTATTTCCTCTTTAGAAGACATCTTATATTTGTAAGTTGTTCACTGAACCAACCATTATAATATTTTTTTAATTTACGCAAATTACAGCGCCGATTCAACATTTGGGCATAACGACCTTTGACACCGGTGTCAATCAACGGGCCATTGAACCATTGACATTCTTTATAAATTTCGCATTAAATTAAATCATATTTATATTATAATATCTGACTGGTCAAAGCTATTGTGCTGCGAAAACGAATAATTACTTGGTCAGAGATCGGGACATATTTGGGTGTCCTGACACTTAAATTCGAATAAAGAAGAAATAAAATCTGCAAAAATCTGTCGATCCGCTTGGTAAAGGCGTATGTAATGCCGCCCACAGGTTACAGAATAAAGAAATAAACTCTACTTTAAATATATAAATAAATAGCAGTGTAAATGCACTGTTGTGTTCCGCTTTGATTGTAGCCGGAGTAACTACTAGACATATTGAGACTTAACATCTCAGACCAGCGCAGCATTGTTTTGTATATCATTATATTGTTTGGTTTCGCCCAGTTTTGCCGCTGTCCATGAGCGGTCGTATCGCTTACCATAAGGCGAATGAAATGCTCGTCTTGCCATTTACTGCAATGAAATAATACAATAAATAAAACCTTAATAGATCAATTACAAAAGAGTTAAATTTATCATAAATCCCAGACGAATTGCACTGACGATAGAACGAACGGTAATTATAAATATTAATTATATTACTTATACCCCCACGGTTTACTATAAACAAAAAGTTACCATGGTATTTACGTGATATAATGTCGAATTATTCAGTTATGTTTAAAATATTAACGTATTCAAAAACCCGTCCTTTATCATGACAGACAATCGTTAAATATGTTATTTTATATCATAAAAACCATAATACTAGCTAATACGAGTCTTGAAGTCGTTGACCTGTCTAACTACAATATCACAAAAAATAATATTATTAATTCTACGTGCTATATTGAAAATATATTGCATATTTTTTCACTTTTTTTTAGTTCTTTATGAAATTTATATTATCTATACATCTATACATCTATACATATAAATAATATTGAAGCGTCTGTTTGTAAAGTGAAAATAAAAAAATGTCCAACTACATATCGTTATATACACGATACCTATAACGAAAATAACCTTAGATTTTTTGTCAGTCTGTCTGTCTATTTGTTCCGGCTAATCTCGAAAATGACTGAAAAGATTTTGACGGGACTTTTATTGTCAGGTAGCTGATATACTAAGGAGTAACTTAGGCTACATTTGTTTTAGAAAAATTCTTTTATTTGAGATAAATAAAGATTTTGTTAAATTCCACGCGGACGAAGTCGCGGGTACAGCTAGTTAAAAATAAATACACCCAACATTCACATACATAGTCCTGACCCCACACTAAGATTGAACCACAGAGTACATTGTATATATGGAGCGATCGAGCCTTGTGTCGTGGGCATCAGAAACTACGAGAGACTTTTCGATCACACAAACACTGTTGTGTTTCAGATTGAATGACATTGTAGCCGGAGTAGCTACTGGACATATTGAGACTTAACATCCTATGTCTCAGGATGGCGAGCGCAGTGGAATGCCAAGCATTGCTGTGTAATCCAAGGTGTTCTTTGGTTTTGCTACTGTTCATGAGCTTTCGTATCGTTTACCATCAGGCGAACGACAAGCTCGTCTCGCCACTCATTGCAACAAATAGAAATAAAAAAATATGGATAATTTTACAATTATTAAATTTAAAAGGTAAATTAAAAAGTTAGTTGTTTTTTGCAGTCCGATCTACGCACAGACCAAATATCGGATCGCAAAAACCAACTACCTTTCTAAAAGAAAAAATAAATTAAGCTTAATTATAATTATATTATGTAATTATATTATATTATGTACAAAATGCATATTCCAATACAATTAAACGAAAAAGTGATAATCTAGAAATAGATCAAGTAAAAATTAAACTTTATACGAATACTATTTTCAATCAAAGAGCGACAAATATAATATAGCAGATTTGTGAAGTTCACCCAGTTTGTCATAGAAAATGTTGACATCTTAGATCCGCTGGGTAAACATGTTTAGTAAACGACGAGCCCTTTTTATAACGAGTAAAAAAGCGCCTTAAACTGTCTTTCCGATACCTCGGAGGAGGTTGAAAGAGACATGTCGGGGGACAGGTGATGATGACTGGAATAGCACTGGCAGTTGAAGTGCTATTCAGATAGCCAAGGCGCCGATGTGGTGGAGTTGAGAACAATAATTGGTGCTGTCGACGTCTGACTGTTCGGATATATTGCTGAGGCATACAAGTGAATAATCGCCAGCACTACTGAATTGGTAACTTTATTATGTAGCGACAAGCAATTGTTCATTGCATTGCATCCTTATCATATTACATCGCATTTACCTATCACATTTTGACAGCCTCCGTGGCGCAGTTGGTGAAACGAGAGGCCCGCGGGTTCGATTCTCGCACCAAGGCAAATATTTGTGAGACCCACAATTACTCGTATTTGTCTCGGGTTTGGTTGTGTGTGAGACCTAAGAGTCTTTTATAGTTTTTGGTACCCACGACACAAGACTTAATTGTCCTTAATGTGGGGTCACGACTATGTATGTGACTGTCAGGTGTATTTATTTACATGGCTTTATTACAATACAAGTGCGTGGTGGCCTATTGGTAAACGGACCAGACGCGGCTGCCAACATGTTCACGGTGGTCGCGGGTTCAAATCCCAGGGCACACTGACTTTTCGGAGTCATGTGTGTATTGATAGTCAATCACCACGCACTAAAACGGTGAAGGAAAACATCGTGAGGGAACCTGCATACCATAGCGGTTCATAAGAATTTCTATGGTATGTAAGTCCGCCAACCCGCACTAGGCCAGCGTGGTGGACTATATGGCCTAACCACTCTCAATCGTACTTTCGATTGTAGAGTAGGCCCGTGCCCTGCAGTGAGACGTATATGGGCTGATACAGTCTATTACAATACATACCACGTAATAGAAGTACTGATAGCGAAGTAAATGCAAATCGTATGGTCAAAGAAAACAGTGTTGGCAGTGTGGTATCAGAACAATTTCGATAATTTTGCGCTACAGCAAAGTCATTTGTGTACCATTATTTAATAGCGAACAGTTTTAATGAGATCAAAAATTAATCTGATACTATCTGATTCTTAGTACACAAAATATGTATAGGTAGAATAATCACGTTAACAGCTTCGTTTAAACCATCAATCAATATCCAAATTTAGTTTCTTTTATTACTATAAGTCGAAGTCGATATCAATCAAAAATAAGAATAGACCAAAGAATTTAATTTATTACATGTAGTCAAATTTCATAGAAACAGTTTTTGTGCAATCAGGGACTACAAAAATGTATTCATCGTTTGCACTTAAGATTTTGTTTTGGAAATTTTAGGTATATTAAGTACTGGAAATATTGAAACTTATGTGTACATCTTATGTCTCAGGATGATGAGCACAGTGAAATAACGAGCATTGCTTTGTAATTCAAGGTGTTGTTTGGTATTGCTACTGTTTATGAGCGGTCGTATCGCTTACCATGAGGCGAACGGCATGCTCGTCTCGCCATTCATTGCAATAGCAATTTACATAGATGTAGAGAATATAATAACATGCTTTTAATGGTATCCATATAAGGATTGTTGCCCACTTTAACCTATACCATTTCTAATTCAAAAAGTTCCATTTGACATATCTCAAAATTGTGAAATAGGGATGATGTCAAATAAATCGGTTAGTAAAATATCCGATTATTAACGAGATATCGATACCATTTGTTTGTATTTCTTAATCGATTACAGTTTATATTTTTAGTTTACATTATTTCGTTTTTTTTTTATGTACATCTTTATCCTAATGCGACATCCACAATTGCATAAGTCACTTTACCATTAAGGAACAAAAGCAATGATTTATTTATTACTAGCGGCCCGATTGAGAGTGGTTAGGCCATATAGTCCACCACGCTGGCCTAGTGCGGGTTGGCGGACTTACATACCATAGAAATTCTTATAAATCGCTATGGTATGCAGGTTTCCTCACGATGTTTTCCTTCACCGTTTTAGTGCGTGGTGATTGATTATCAATACACACATGGCTCCGAAAAGTCAGAGTTCTGCCCTGGGATTCGAACCCGCGACCACCGTGAACATGTTGGCAGCCGCGTCTCAGCAGTCCGTTTACCAACAGGCCACCACATACACAAAATTATTGTCAAATTATTAAATTGTCAAATTATTGCCTTTTATTAAAATTATTATTACATTATTTATTGATGGTTGTTCGTTGATAGTATGCTTGTTATTAGCTGATAATTCAGTACTTTTTAAAATTAGAAAACAACTGGATTAAAACTGCTCGATTATTTTTATATTTTTACCGATTATGCGTATACAAATCCGTTTGCATAGTCTCAACTCTACACATGGAAGACCTAACGACGTGACTTTGTCATGACGTCTAGTAAAAAAGTATGTTGTTTAAAATGGTTATTTTGCTTTATTTAAAGGATTTAAATTTAAATTTAGTTATTATGGATTGTAAATCCTGTGATAAAATAATAATAGCTTCATAAATCCATGGTTTTACGTAAAGTTTTATTGAATTTGTGTGAGTTACGTCTGCACAAAGTTATTTATGATAAAAGTATGAAATGTCAAATGGAACTTTTTGGATTAGAAATGGTATAAGCTACATTATAGTGGGCATCATTTTCAACGCATTTGGCAAAAAATACAGGAGTGGCCAACAAATAGGAAGCGCGATAAAATTGGACATTACTTTACTAATAAGGAAGATGGACGAAAAACTGTGAAATAGAAATATGTTATTATTATGTCTGTTGAAAGCGGTTATACGCTATTTCAAAAAATTAAATTCTTTTGTGACCCTTAAAGCGCTTTGAGAGAGCAACTTTAGTAGCAAGAAACTGTCAACACATCAATAATTTTTCATAAAACTAGGTGCAGCAAACGTTTTCAGTTGCATCGTATGTAAATTTTACAGAGTTTGACAGCTTTTGTACTGCATACACATTACAAGATAATTCCTTATGGTACAATTTGGAGCTAGCAAAACAGACCAGTTTATAAACGCCCGCCTGGCGATTTAACAGCCGCGAGTTCGAACTTTGTGCCCTGAGCATAAAGTTTAGGAAGCTACTAATGTATTCCGAGTTAGTTATGTCTTGCATTAACGAAATAAGAAAAGATTGCGTGGCAATTCACAACAATTTAACCATGTAGGTAAGTAATATTGGATTTTTCTATTCATTATTGGCCTGGAGTCTGGAGTTTGTGCCCGATATGGCAATAGGCTCGCACTCCATCACATTATGGGACGGAACATACGTGGGGAAAGATGGGTGTCCTGGCTTGGCACATCTGCCTACTCTTTCTGGGAAAAAGGCGTGAATTTATGTATGTATGAATGTATGTATGTATGTAAGTATGTATGTATGTATGTAGGTATGTATGTATGTATGTAAGTAAGTGTGTATGAAACCTATCAACGCGTATAAGCTGTCGTGTTAGAACAAGATTACCTATTCCACAAACAATTGGTATTAGGAGATTAGCGAGAAAATAATAAGCAAATTTCAAATCTTAATTTAAAAATCACTATATTAACCAAAAATAGAAGGATGGAAAATAAAGAATTAAAACAAATAGAAAAGAGCAATTAATTCTCTATTATCATAATATCCTGTTTCTATGTTAACATTTCTAGTAAACACAGGTATCCGACATGAAAAACCAGTCTTAGCAGTCACCTATAAATTATGAACGTGAATGTTTTAGAAACTTGTATAAAAGGCGGAATATTAATTATATGATATATTTTTTACAAATCCCTTTCAATTATTATTAAGGATATTTTAACAGAAAATATTATGATCATATACCTAAATATGTATATTGCGAAACGAATTAACATTTGACGTGCATTTTCGCATTATTGGTGTAGCAGTCGTTTTTGAATTATGAACCGTGAGGTTCTGTATTCGATTCCCAATTTAAGCATTTCGATATATGTAATTTGATTTAAGACGTGTTATAAAAGTTGTCCGGAATGGCAATGGTTTTAAACTTTAAACAAACCTATATAAAAAAAACAACGTTTTAAGAAAGTGAATCAAATATTAGTTTTTGTCTGGTGATATTACTCTTCATATCTGACGCTATAATTATTATGTATAATGTTTTCCTCTTTACTGGATACACGACGTTTTTAAGTTTAATCGGGCTCTTATATATTCCCTGACGACATCAAACCAGCGTGTTTTCACCAACCAGGATCTTGTGGAAAGATATAAATCTCTATATTTAACATGATTTTAAATCTCTTTAATTTTACGTCAAAAACGCCTATGCCTAAACACATTATTTCTATATCTGTCACGATTACTTTTGATGGAACAACTTAGTTGAACGAAGTATGTGCTTTGAGCACGACATCACATCGTAAGCGACTTTATACGATCTAAATGTCAATTTTGTTTATGAATAGAAGCCATATAAGTCGCCTTAGTAATACGGATCTTTTATTATTGAAGGTTTTGGTATGTCTCCTTCTATCAAGCTTAATGCTAGTTGGTGATTTTTATTGGACTAAAGGTTGGTCTATGAAAATTGATCAA
The DNA here is from genome assembly GCA_030180105.1 of Hyles lineata. Classification (NCBI taxonomy): domain Eukaryota; kingdom Metazoa; phylum Arthropoda; class Insecta; order Lepidoptera; family Sphingidae; genus Hyles; species Hyles lineata. Next base: position 11,528,760 of record JARJEE010000018.1, on the reverse strand, counting down.
AATCCTTATTGGCGCTGATTGTGATAACTATGACAAACCATTGTAGCAGTTAATGGTTTCAAAGAAAATAATGAAACGAATAAAAGACAGTTTGTATTGCTGAAAGAGTTTCTCGCGGTTTTGTCTTCACAGTTACAACACGTTCCGAAGCGATGGTAGCAGTAATTCATTCAATACATCTTGTGAAAGACTATTTTAATTAAGAACAGATAGACAGATTTTGTTTTTTATTGGTACATCAGACTCTAAAGTATCAAGTATTGTATCGACCCGCAAGGGACTGTCATCTTCAGTCGGTGAATATTCCGACTGTTCTGTAACCATCAGATACATTGTCGTCATCATCATCATCATCATGATCTACTCATTGTGTGTAAAACGTTATCACCGAAAACCCGTTACAAAGGATAAAATAATATTCCTGCCTCTATTGTCGTGCCAGATAAAAATATAAACATCCCAGATCGACAAATTTATTAAGAGACCATTAGGCTATTTGGCTAAAGTGGCCGTGAACAATGTGTGTGAATGCTTATTGACTTTAAAAATAGTATTTTCAATATAGGGTTTTATGTTGAAATAGGAAAAGTTTATTCTGCCCACATCATGTCTACCACTGCAAGTAATGAACAAAGCAATTTTAGTGTCAACACCTCGAAACAACTATTGGTTATAATGATACTTTGCCTTTCTACGAGTTTCGCAATATGTTTTAATTAATTACCTTAAAGCACACATACATCATGCAATTGTATAAAAATCATTTCATAATATCAATAGGTTAATAAAGAAAACAAAAATATTACAATTGGCAGTTTAGTTTATTTACAAATCAATAATTTATTTTGCTTCAAGCGTTTTATAAATTCTTGACATTTAATTTGTCGAGGAATGGGTTATAAACTCGTTACTCATCAATCTTTACATAAAAGTATTGTTTTTAGTTTTTGGTGGAGACATTTAAATATCATAAAAGAATAATATGCAAAATCAATAATAAAAACTTCGACATAATTATTCCCAAGTTACAAATAGTCAACATTAATAATACGCTTAGCAAAAAACATGTGTAAATCACACTAATTCTTCTGAAGAACATGTGTATTCGGGTTTGTCATCCATCTATTTTTTATCATAATGATTAACACCATACGTTACTTAAAATTATATAACCACTTACAGATTTATTTTTCGCATCTATTCTTAACCAGTCTAATGCGTCAAGTAGTAATAGTATCCAGTTTTCTCGTCAAACCTCTGAGGCTGCTTTGGTCCCTTGAATTCCTCCGATTTGTGGCTGCTGCCCTGCACAGTGTCCAATTCGTGGGGGCTTTGAGAACTAGGTGATAGGAGGGAGCTAGGGGTAGTTGAAGACACTTGGTAGGATGGAGCCGTTTGCGTTGTGCTCTGACCAAACTGAGATTGGCAGCAGGGTTTCGAGAAGCCAAAGCTCGGCTTAGAGTCCAGAGGCTGTACGGCGGGGACCTTAACGCCTCCGCTAAATGGCTTTGGGACATTAACTTCGGAACCTTGTACAGAAGTTAGACTAGTTGACTGTGTGCCAGAGACTTCCTGGCCTAAGGTGGGTGTAGTCTGGCCGAAACCAGGTTGTGCTGTTGGCAGCACAGTGGAAGGCGTGCCATAAGGCTGCTCGGTAAATTTAGTTCCAGGAACGTATTCTGGAAGTCCCGAGGAACTTGAAGCGGAAGCGCTGGCGAATGACGGTTGGCCAAACTGGCTTTTAATCGGGTAGGTAAGGCTTGATCCGACAGGTCTGCCAAAGAGTGAGCCTCTGAACGGTTGTTGCGAAGTGCTCGCTGAGGCAAAGGCTTGCGATGTACCGAAACCTGGGAATCCTGTGTATCCTGTCTGACCGAATTGGGGTATGGGCTGATATTTACCAAAAGCACTTACTGGCGAGCTTCCAAAAGGTTTATATTGGGAGCCGAATTGGGTCTGCGAATGTTGGGTATTTGTGAATGGTGTGTAAGTGGGAGTACTTTGTCCAAATACAGGTTTAGTTGGTGCACCAAATTGGGGTTTGGATTCTTGGTGATGGGATGTGGAAAAGGGTTGGCCAGATTGAGAACCAAACTGTGTTAAACCTTGGGAGGTTGACTGTCCAAATTGAGATGTAGTCGAGCCAGTAGTGGTAGTACTGCTTTGCGTGTTTAGCGAGGTCGAGCCGAATTGAGTTTTGGCAGGCTGTGTACCGAAAGCTGTAGTAAATGGAGCTGGCGACGAACTAATAAAAGGTTTCTTTTCATTGACTTTATTGTACGAAGATTGTTGAGTGAATTGCGATTGGGTAAAAGTGCTTTGCTGAGTGTTCTGTGTTACTTGACCAAATTGAGGTTTAGTACCTTGAGAGTTGATTTGAGTACTTCCAACTGGCTTGTACGACTGTGAACCGAAGTGAGTGTGGGAACCTTGGTGTTGCTGTGTTATAGGTATACTGCCTACATTTTGTTGGGTCGTTTGGGTTTGAGTGAGAGAGCTACCTTGGGAAGTATGTGGAACTTGTCCGAATTGAGGTTTTGTGTCAGTGGTACCAAATTGTGCTGTGGATCCGAAAGGTTTTGATGTTTGAAAATCAAAAGATGAGGAGTCTTGACCTGATACCGTGCCCTTGCTCTGTTCAACTGTCTGAGTGGTAGAACTTTCCTGAGGCTTTGTTGCTTGAACACCCAATTGAGTCGTAATGCTGATCGGTCTTAAGGGCTGAGAACCAAGTAATCCTTGAGAGCCTGGCTGACTCTGTGTAGTGGTTGTGCTTCCTACAGTCTGTTGAGTCGTTTGGGAGATTTGACTCTGAGTGAAAGAAGTTTCTTGTGAAGTTTGTGGCACTTGACCAAACTGTGGCTTATTTCCCTGGCTACCAAACTGAGATTGAGAGCCAAAAGGCTTGTATGTTTGCGTGCCAAATTGGCTTTGAGATCCAAAGGTAGGTTGCTTTTGTGTGCTTGTGCCAGTATTCTGTTGTGTGGTCTGGGATTGCGTGAAGGAGCTTCCTTGTGTAGTTTGTGATACTTGGCTTACTTGGGGTTTAGTTTCTTGAATGCCAAACTGAGTGCCAAAAGGTTTTGATGTCTGGGTACCAAACTGAGTGAAAGATCCTTGTGTTGACTGGACTTTGTTTACAGAGCCAAATTGCGAATTTATTGGAGTTTGTTGGAAATAACTTCCCTGGGCCTTTTGTGGAGCTTGACCAAATTGAGGTTTATTTCCTTGGGCGCCAAATTGGAACGTTGAACCGAAAGGCTTGGAAGTCTGAGACTCGAACTTTGATTGAGAGGTTTGTCCTTGTGTAGTGGACCCAAATGTCTGTTGAGAAGACTGTTGGGAGGTACTTCCATAAGTAGTTTGGGACGTTTGTCCAAAAGGCTTATATCCTTGAGTACCAAACTGGGATACAGTAGTAAAAGGTTTCTGGGGTTGTACACCAAACTGGCTTTGGGTGGTTTGACCCTTTATTCCAGAGCCAAAAGTCTGTTGGGTACTACTACCTTGAGAACTTTGAGTCACTTGACCAAGTTGGGGTTTCGTGCCTTGGCTACCAAACTGAGATACAGTACCGAAAGGTTTCTGGGGTTGTACACCAAACTGACTTTGTGCAGTTTGACCCTTTATTCCAGAGCCAAAAGTCTGTTGGGTACTACTACCTTGAGAACTTTGAGTCCCTTGGCCAAATTGAGGTTTGTTGCCTTGGCTACCAAACTGGGATAGAGTACCGAAAGGTTTCTGGGGTTTTACAGCAAACTGACTCTGGGAAGTTTGGCCTTGTGTTGTCAAGCCTACAGTCTGCTGTGTAGTCTGTGTGGACTGTTGAAGGCTATTTTGAGACGTTTGAGTTCCTTGACCAAACTGAAATTTGGAACCTTGGGTACCGAACTGCGATACAGTTCCAAAAGGTTTCTGGGGTTGCACACCAAACTGACTCTGAGATGTTTGACCCTTTATCCCAGAACTAAAACTCTGTTGAGTACTTCCTTGAGATGTTTGAGTTCCTTGACCAAACTGGGATGTGGTACCAAAAGGTTTCTGGGGTTTTACACCAAACTGACTCTGGGAGGTTTGGCTTTGTGTTGTGGAGCCTACAGTCTGCTGTGTGGTCTGTTGGAAGCTACTGCCTTGAGAAAATTGAGTTCCTTGGCCAAATGAAGGCTTTGAGTCTTGGGTACCGAACTGGGATGTCGTTTCAAAAGGTTTCTGTGGCTTAACACCAAACTGACTCTGAGATGTTTGACCCTTAATCCCAGAACCAAAACTCTGTTGAGAACTTCCTTGAGAAGTTTGAGTTCCTTGACCAGATTGGGATGTGGTACCAAAAGGTTTCTGTGGTTTTACACCAAACTGGCTCTGAGAAGTTTGACCTAGTGTTGTCGAGCCTACAGTCTGTTGTGTGGTCTGTTGGAAGGTGCTACCTTGAGAAAATTGAGTTCCTTGACCAAATTGAAGCTTTGAGCCTTGGGTACCGAACTGGGATATCGGTTCAAAAGGTTTCAGTGGTTTAACACCAAACTGACTCTGAGATGTTTGACCCTTTATCCCAGAACCAAAACTCTGTTGAGAACTTCCTTGAGAAGTTTGAGTTCCTTGACCAAATTGGGATGTGGTACCAAAAGGTTTCTGTGGTTTTACACCAAACTGACTCTGGGAAGTTTGGCCTTGGGTTGTCAAGCCTACAGTCTGTTGTGTGGACTGTTGAAAAGTGCTGCCTTGAGAAAATTGAGTTCCTTGGCCAAATTGAAGTTTTGAGCCTTGGGCACCGAACTGAGATACAGTTCCAGAAGGTTTTTGGGGTTGAACTCCAAACTGACTCTGGGAGGTTTGACTTCCTTGGGCAAATTGAGGTTTTGAACCTTCGGTACCAAACTGGGATATCGTTTCAAAAGGTTTCTGTGGCTTTACACCAAACTGACTCTGAGATGTTTGACCCTTAATCCCAGAACCAAAACTCTGTTGAGAACTTCCTTGAGAAGTTTGAGTTCCTTGACCAAATTGGGATGTGGTAACAAAAGGTTTCTGTGGTTTTACACCAAACTGACTCTGTGAAGTTTGGCCTTGTGTTGTTGAGCCTACAGTCTGCTGTGCGTTCTGTTGGAAGCTGCTGCTTTGCGAAAATTGAGTTCCTTGGCCAAATTGAAGTTTTGAGCCTTGGGTACCGAACTGAGATACAGTTTCAAATGGTTTTTGTGGTTGAACTCCAAATTGACTCTGGGAGGTTTGACTCCCTTGGCCAAATTGAGGCTTTGAACCTTGGATACCGAACTGAGAGACAGTTCCAAGTGGTTTTTGAGGTTGACCTCCAAACTGACTCTGGGAGGTTTGACTTCCTTGGCCAAATTGAGGCTTTGAGCCTTGGGTACCAAACTGAGATACTGTTCCGAAAGGTTTTTGGGGTTGTACACCAAATTGGCTCTGAGATGTTTGACCTTGAGTTGTCGAACCTACAGTCTGTTGTGTAGTCTGTTGGAAATTACTACCTTGAGATGATCCAGTTTCCTGACCAAATTGAGGTTTAGCTTCTTGTACTCCTAACGTTGAAGTTATGCTTAAAGGAGCAGGAGGTAAGTAACCGGTTAGGATTTTGTCTTCCTGTGTTTTCTGTTTTTGAGTTTCTGTGACAGAAGCAACAGTTTGCTGGTTGGATTGTAATAAGTTGCTGCTCTCAGATGTTTGCGACACTTGTCCAAACTGAGGCTTAGTTTCAGAAACACCTGATTGGGACCCACCAAATGGTTTTTGCGGTTGACCTGATTGTTCAATATTTGTACCAACAGTCTGTTGGGTGATTTGTGTCTGTGTAAAAGAGCTGCCTTGGGTTTGAGTACTTTGACCTAATTGAGGCTTAGATCCTTGGGAAACAAACAGAGTTCCAACAGGCTTCACACCGAACTGAGTTTCGGTGGTTTGGAAACCTTGTGGTTTAACACCAAACTGTGTTGTCTGTTTTTGAGCTTCTGTCACAGAGCTAACAGTTCCAGAAACTTGAGATCCCTGACCAAACTGAGGCTTAGTTCTGGAGATACCAAGCTGAGAACCGCCAAATGGTTTCTGCGGTTGACTTAATTGTTGGGTGTTTGTGTTAACAGACTGTTGAGTGGTTTGAGTGAAAGAGCTGCCTTGAGTTTGTGTAGTTTGACCAAATTGAGGCTTAGAACCCTGGGTTCCGAAGGGCTTGTAACCAAATGGATCTTGTGAAGTTTGGAAACCTTGTGGCTTGACACCAAACTGTGATATTACTTGCTGAGTCTTTTGAACTCCAAACTGAGAGCCAGTCTGACTGCCCTGAGTGAAACCAAATTGGGGCTTATCGAAAGGTTTGTTTCCATATGCAGAGCCTTGACCAAATTGAGATGACGTCGATGAACCCTGAGAGAAGGGACTCTGAGTAGGTTGGCCAAATGCATTTAAAGAGCTGGGGACAGAGCTAGGAGTAACAGCTGGCGATACTGGCTCTGGTTTATTGTATTGGTACAATTCTCCAGTGTACTGTTGAGTGGGTGCTGATGGCGTATTTTCTGACTGCACTGTAGTTTTATCACTGTCCACAGTAGACGCAGAAGATTCTTGTCCAAACTGGGTTTGTTCTTTTTCGATTGTAGGCTTCTGAACAAATACTGTGCTGGAGCTCTGCGAGAAAGGTTTCTGGGAGAACGCGGTTACTGGTGTAGGGGATGGGGAAGGGAATTGAGGCGTCGCTGCTTGAGGAACTCCACTGAATGAAGGTTGGTACGAACCAGATCCTTGGCTTGTTGTAGACGATGCTGAATTGTATTGGCCAGAAGAAATACCAGAGAAGGAAGATCCCAGTGGATTAATGGATGGCGTTCCGAATGGTTTAGCTGGCTGGTTATATTTGTATCCCTGATCAGCTCCCAGCGATTGTTGTACAAATGTTGGTTTTTGAGTGCTTACTTGGAATCCTGTGAGCTGTGGCTGCTTGTTGGATTCAACAGAACTAAAATCTTGGGATTGGGAAGTGAATGTAGATAATGTTTCAGAAAGAGTGGCTACAGGTTTGTTTCCAGGTTTTGATGCTAATAGTCCAGTATCAGTCGGTTTGTTACCGGAGCTGATTGAACTAGATAACGCATCTTTATTAAAAGAAGCGCCACTGCTGAAAGTGCCTTCATGTGTCTCTTGTGTAGAAGTTGATTCAGATACGGTCTGTTGAACACTTGAAAGTGTTGGTTTGGATGAGGTCTGTCCTTCGCTTGTGTACTGACCAGATCCAAAAGTTGATGGACGTTTAAAACCTCCCAAGACTTGGGGTGAAAGACCACCGAAGCTAGGCTGAGATCCAGACACAGTAGCTGTGGCGCTTGCACTTGATCCCTGAGGAGACGCTGTGCTACCGAAGACAGGTGTACCGCTACTAAAAGCGGGTACTCTACTAGCAACGGCGGGTGTTGGGCTAACTCCAAATTGCGGTGTCTGGTACTGGGCATCTTGAGGTTTTGGTGTACTTAGAGAAGGCAAGTCCGCACCATTAACTATATCTGAATTATCTGCTTGACCGAAGTTTGTAGTTGAAGAACCAAAAGTACTAGTCACAGGTTTTCCGAATAATGTACCTTGAGCTGGGAAACCTGGCTTGCTACCGCTGATAGTGCTGAATGACGTTGTAGGAACTGCAGATCCACTAACTTTCTGCTTTCCAGTTTGACTTCCAAACTGCGTGAAGGTCTGAGTAGATGGAATACTAGAAACACCACCGAAGCTTTGAGAAGATGCTTGATTAAATCCAAACTGTGTAGTAACTGGTTGAGAACCGAAAGTAGGTTTAGATTCCTGGGCGAATTGAGATCCAAACTGGTTGTTAGTGTACTGAGATCCGAAGCTTGTCTGACCGAATTGAGGCTTAGAAGGTGCGCCACTATGGATACCTTGTATGTTTTGTCCAAAATTGGAAGATCCAAGAGCACCATATGCCCCGGTACCGCCAGTTGAGAATACCTGGCCGTGTCCAGACTGAGTAGATTCTTGGCCGGGTTTGTAGTCATTCAGTAATTGGGGCTTAACTGTGGATTCAGATCCGGAACCAAAGATAGAGCCGGTTTGGCTGTTCTGATTGATGACCACACCATTAGGCTGGGATTCAGGTCGCTTCTCAAATTGGCCCTGTTTGTCATCGTACTTGCTGCTGTCAGCGTAATCGCCTTCTGCATTGTATTTTTGCGAGTTGTACGAGCCTGTAAATAAAAATGAAAGTTGTAGATCATTTGTCACGGGCGTGTCGCGAGGACGTCGCATCATTTGACAATCATTTATCAAATCATACAATAGGCTAAGCCTTTGCACGTCGCGATGCGAAAGTTTTTTAGATCATTCAATTTCAATAGCTCAATGAACGGTTCTTATGATCTTAAATCTGCAAATTGTATCACAATTTCCAAACAGATAAACGAGTATGTGATTTTTATTTGTTGATAATTCTTTGCTGCTATATATATTTTTAACTTGGAATCGATTTATTTAAATATCTAAATATATATAACTCAAAGGTGACTGACTGGACGGATCGGGCTGAAATTTGGCATGCAGATAGATGTTATGACGTAGGCATCCGCTAAGAAAGGATTTTGATTAATTCTACCCCAAGGGGATAAAATAGGGGATGAAAGTTTGTATGAAACTTTGTCAATTTTAAACCGATCGGGCTGAGACTTTGCATGCATAAAGCTATCATGGCGTAGGCATCCCCTAAGCAAGGATTTTGATAAATTCCACCCCTAATGAGATAAAATAGGGGATGAAAGTTTGTATAAATAAACTCAAAGGTCACTGACTGACTGACTGACTGACATAATTCATCATGGGACTGAATGAGACGGGACATAAATCGGGTATAACGGGACGGGAAATATAGTAGACGGCCCGCGGGGAATATTAGTAAGTACACGAAATAATATGTTGTTGCCACATCAACACTGGACTCAAAAGCTATCTGCAACCGGGCGAAGCCGGGCCCGACCGCTAGTTTAAGTATAATGTTCAGAGTAATAGGCTATTTTGTAAAACAATTTATTACATTTACCTTAAAAACATGACATTATAGATGTTATTTAAAATAGGTAAAAATGTAAACTAAAAAAAGATCCAATAAATAACTTTCCCACTTTGGCACAAATAAAAAATCCACTAAATAAAATGCAGAAACCGGTATAGAAATTTATTGTTGACCTTGAGTCGATGTATCGTTTATGCAAATCGGAATTTTTATATTGGATAAATTACATCATAACGATATAAACGGTCAGTTTATAGAAAGATGATCCAACAGAAATTGTATGGTGTAAGGATTACGTTCATTAAGCAATCTAAATAGTTACAATAAGGCAAACGGCTTGTACACGGACCGACATTGATGTCTTAACAGAGTAGATAAAAATTAACAAATTGATGTTAATGGCTTTTCTTAATGGAGAATTTAGAATTGTTTTGTTTCTGCAGTGAAGCAAGTAACATCTGTTTTAAAACGTTGCATTGTTATGAAATTTAACGTTTTTTGGTGTATACGACCTTCTGGCTTTAGTTTTAATGACTTGCCCACAGATAATACCTATTTTTAGACATAAGCGCTTATGGCTCAAGTGGGGAAAAGTGTAACAATAAATAAAATAAATAACACCCAACAGTCACATACATCATTAAGACCCCACACTAAGATCGAGTCTTTTGTCGAGGTTATGATAATAGAGATTTTCTTTTCTCACAAACACTCAAAAGAAATATTTGTGGGGAACACAAACATTTCTCTCGGTGCAAAGATCGAACTCGCGGCCTCCCGTGGCACAGGTAGCGTCTAACCAACTGCGCCACGGAAGCTATCAATAAGTTTAGATTCTTATATTATGTATATACGTCTTTTGGCGAGTTTGACAAACTCATGCGCCGCCATAACCGGGCGTCAAATTGCTATTTGATCAAACGAAAATATGTTCGAATTCATATTTTATGTAAAAATAAATGCGAAAAATGTTATGAGTGAGAAATAACATTTTATTACATAATTAAAATCTTTTACGGTCTGAATAAAATCAAAACTAGAAGATTAACATATGAAATAGGTATGTACTAAACTAGAGATGCCAGAATCTTGGGAAGTCTTCTGATTGCGATAACCAGAAGCTTGCAACCTTTCAAGAGCTGCATCATTCAACCGACACAATGTCGGCACTTTCATGTCAATTTAGAAGAGGTAATGAGAAAATGTCCTAGGCTTGATGCAACACTAGACTATATTGTCTTGATGAGACCGATCCAACCTTTTTATACTTTACGCTACTCCTGGGGAACACTATAACAATTTGTAATTAAAAAATAATTGTACGTATTTATATTTTTCTATTTATCCTTTTATAAAATACATCCCATAGTTGTCTGTAAGACATTGCCTTTGAGCGACAAGACCGCTAATTGTACTTTTATGTTTGTGATTTTCGTCAATTTTTTTTTGAGTGGAATAAAGTGTGTCAAAAATATAAATATTTTTAAGTATTGTTTCCATATTATTGCAAGCCTACTAATAATGTTAAACACTGCTGATTTGATAGTACATTTTAAGAAGATGATAATATTACAGGTTTATTATTTTAAATAAGAATGACGTTTTTGTTACACCGTCCCCCACTCGACACTACTTAAATTCTCAAATTTCCTTTGACTACGTCTATATGAAATTTAAAATAGCGTTAATATAATCTACAAATTCAATTTATATTTACCTTAAAGCAACGGTCACTTAAACTTTAATTATAATAATATTAACAAAAGCTATTTACTTAAAACCGCTGTACAAAATAAAATAACATTTTAACATGCTCGTTAAAACGAAAAATAGTAACAAGTAAATAAATAAACAAGGTTTCTCTTAACCAGAAACCAAAACTCGAGTAACTTGTTCATTTTAATCCATTTGTTTTTGGTTAACAATAAAGAGATTTGTATTCATGCGAAATCCACCGCCTTTGTATCGCAGCAATCATATTTTAGACGCATCGCATTCGCAGAAAAACTAGTTTTTATCTTAGTGACATCTTCACATTGCACACCTTTTTTAGACTTCAAAGGTGGGATATATTTGTCTGCTTAGAATATGTTTATTTTACACTATTCAAAATCAAGGTCATTTTGAATCTTAAATCTTTGTTATACTTTTAACTCTTTTATAACATGCTATGTAAGCTTTGACTATAGGTTTTGAAAATAAATGAATTATAAGTGCACAGCTATCACACTTATAATTCTGACCAAAAAGTAAGATAACAAGACTCGTATATCGGAAACTACGAGATAAATATTGATATCATAAAACCAAGTCCCGAAACAAATATTTGTGGATCACACAAACTTTTGCGTCGGCGCGAAGATCGAAACCGCGTCGTCTCGTTACACAGACGACTTACTAACAACCTGTACCATGGAAGCTGTCAAAATGTTATGGAATCTAGAGTAAACTTGTTAGCTAAGTGATATAATTTAGTAATTATAATTTTTAAACCGTCACTTTTAAATTGATCATAATTGAGACTAGTTCACTTATTACCTGCAGGCGCAAACAGGTGTGGCAAAATATATATAAAACGGAAAAACCTTTAAACATGTTCACTTAAACATTGCGATCTCTCGTAAATGTCATAATTATAATAATATATAGAGTTCGCTTTTTGTCCTGACATAACAAAACTATGGATGTAAGTGTAATTCCGTGCCACGTAATTCAATGAAATACATAATTTATTGCTGTCTTTAACGCGAAAATAAAAAAGGCTACTACGTTAATTTTAAGCTCCTGGCATAAATTTAACCTAACCCCTATCAAATATTGACAAACTTAATACTTCTCCCTACAACCTCAGGAATACTTTGGAGTGAGCTTATGAGTGTATGCCGTTAGTAAATTCCAGTGTTCTAAGTAACTTAATACAAGAAATTATAACTTACCATCATCGTAATGGCCGGCAGCTTCATCCTTAGCGTTTTGTTCAATAGATTTCACTATATCGTCTGGGATCGGGTGCGGTGTAGGCAAATGACTGCCTTGAGGTTGGTAGCCTCCTTTGTCAGCACTGTACGTCACTTTGTAGTTATGGCCATCATTGCCTTTGTATGAATATTCGCCCTGAGCGTGAATCCCGTCTTTGGCTACTCCATTCTCTCCAACAGCAATGCCATTGTCTGTTTTGAAGCCAAAGTTGTATTTATGACTTTCCACATTATTTTCATACGACAATGTGTTGGAGTTATGGTCTTTCGAGTCCGGAGAGAGCAAAGTCTTTGACTGGAATACTTTGTCTCCGTATACAGGACCCACAATAGTCTCGTGCTCAGGGATGGGAGCTATCCTAGCAAAAGTGTTAGGGATTACATCGCTGAATGCAGCCTCGCCAACTTTGGATGCTGTTGATCCGTACGATGGCCTTGATCCCCCGAGACCAGATTCTTGGGAGCCAGACACAGCCCTGGTGCCTGGTGCCGCGGCGTCTACCACAACACCCTGGGCTTCATTGACGAAGCTACCGGCAGGCAGTTCATCGCTGATCGCCGGAGTTTGCAAGGAGCCTTCACTCCCACCAGCGCTTTTAGCGGCGACGGGCGGTAGGTAGGTGTTGTCTAGCTTTGCAGCGCTGCACAGCGCCGTCAAAGCGGCTAATATTATCTGGAAATTGTACATAAAAGATTAAGTGGTACAGTTTTATGGTCAGTGGTCATGCAAAGAAATATCATCGGAATTGATTAGCTTCTAAGATATAGGCCCGGCCTGATTTAAATGCTAGTGTTCATTAAACATGTGTGTTATAAATGTGAGATAACTTTAACTTCATAATTGTATATTTCAGTGTCAATAAAGATGTTTTATTTTATTATAATTTACTTATATATTTGAATGCACTACTATAATGCTGCTGTTCATTGTGTAATGGAATTTGAAAAAATAAAGCAAGAGTTTTTTCTGTTTTATATAATCGGCAGTTAGATCTAAGTTAGGCTGGTTCTAAAAGTATTCCCATAAATGAAGCAATAAATGCAGCTATAAAATAGAGATTTAAAGTTTATAATAACGTGTCGAATTTGTAAATGTGCGAAGTTTTTTAACAATCCACAGACAGCTTCCAATTATTTCTCGCTAAAGCTCTAAGGTTTTTTATCGTTCATTAGCAAGTCTATGCGTGATCGATGTGGCTCTAACTAATTTTTAATTGGGTACAGATGAATCCAGTAAAAAAATATTCTTAAAAAACTGATCAATTAATAAGATAAAAAGGTTTAAAAGAAAAGATTAGGATCGTCTAATTTTGGATCAAGTATAAATTTGTAAAAATATTAAGAGTTTGACACGACGATGACGTGTATACTTTAATCATTTATTTGAGTTCTTAAGTTCCCAAAAGTTTTATCTTCGCTCAACTATATCTAACCAATATTTATTTTTTAAATTAGTTATACATTTGGAAGGTCATCTATATTAATCAACCCATCTAAGATTAGATATTTTTAATTTTATACCTGTAAATAAGAAATCATATATATTTATTATTATTTTTCTAATTCAGTCATGCAATATTAGCGAGTGCCTAATTTTAATTAAATTATAATTAAAAAATTTAAATCAAAATTCAACGTTAATATGTTAAAAATTTGGTTATCCAGAATTATAAATCAGGGAATCATATACTTGAAGACACTCAAAATAAAATTCCCACATTTTTAGGAAATTCTTAAACTCCAAAATAATAATTGCAGTATTAGTAATTATGTCAAAATCCACACAAATCACTTCACTACACTTAAAAGGTGTAAAAATAATTACCAATTTCATAGTAATCCCAAACCCCAGAGCTGGGATGTGTCCTCACAGATAAACGAAGATCCACTGCTCGCATACACACCACTACTTTTGCTTTTTATACTATTTCAAATGTCATCCGAAAACGTGCTTAATGCTCCCACAAATAAATTTTTACCTCCACATGTCCCCATCAATCAAAATTTAGACTCTACATCTCTAAAATAGAATTTAAAATTGCTTGACAACATACATTTCGGTGGTAATATATTGACCTGCGTAAGTTCCAAGTTCAAGAATATGAAAATTCGTTTAAGATGTTCGTTATTTATGAACGCGTTTTTTGTTTTAGTAAGCTTTTGTAATGAATTTAGTATTGCAATTATTTTCAGATTTAATCAAGGATAAGTTCAGTTACAGGATACAGTTTTTTGAAGATATTTGTTTTTAGTAGGTCGGTTGTGCGAGGAGTTAATACACATTTGGATTTTCCGTAAGCAAATGTAGGCTTAGTGCAAAGAAGCATTGTCTTTAAAGTTTTGATGTCCAGTAGTCTGTTAGGTGCTAATGTTGATGATTATGATGAAAAGTGAGAATGTAGCGATCAATTCTTCAATGGTCGACCCATTATCGACATAACATAATCGTAGATTTAGTAGCAGCATCTAATTATATCCGTATAACCGTGAAATCTTAAGTTTGATTCCCAAGTACAGCTCTCCACATCGTGTGATTGTTTTACTTTAGGGAGAGCTCATCGATATTCCCACTCAGCCTAACCTTTAGGGTTATGGAAATTTTTGAGGTAAGCATTTTTTCACCGATGCCACTTCCTTTGACTGAAGAAAGTGACAAATATATCGTGAATATTAATTAAAAACAAAATATTAATATACCCTGACACGATAAAACATTGCTTATATCACAAGCCCTATTCATTCCATTGTAGTATTTTCTAGCAAGCAAGATGCCCAAAGCGTTCTTGTAATGAGTCATGCTTTGCCTTTCGGAATCTTGCCAAAAGTATGTGCAATTACTTTATGAATGGACGCCGCGATCGCGACCGATAAGAATTTGTCACCATTGCCGGTTACTATTGAACGCAGCGGTACAACCTGAGATTTTAAAATTGTTCGCATCATTGTACTACGCCAAGACTTTCAAAAGTTAGATTTGAAAAGACAAATCACGAGTTCGTCTTTATACCAAAATAAACTTACGGTAATCCATTCCTTCAGAATAGAGCATCTATGTCGGGGAACACTACTATTTTTTTTTTCGATACGATAAAAGACACATCGGTATATTGAGAATCGAATCGTTTAGCGTTCACTGTCATTAAATGTGAAAAAACCTTGTTAGCAGTACTAAATCCTTTTAAATTATACCATTTTATAATTAAACGTGATTCTTACGAGTAAATTGCAAAATCATTGATTACGCCTTGTATGAAAATAAATCGCGTCAGGAAGTCAACCGATCGAAATTCCTCCCATCCAATCCCTTTCAAGGCAACGTATTAAATATCAACGTAAAAAAGTGTCATACTCTACAATTATGCGACTCTACCTTCTGACGTTAAGAGAGAGTCGTAAATTTTATGAGTTGTATACGTGACCCGCGGATGTGGGAGAGTCGAGGTCACGGGACACATAGAGCTGAGTTTAATTCGTAGTTCAGGAACTGACTCCACATTATCGACGATGATATACGAAATAAATACGTTTGACGTTCACCGTCGGACTCGTTAACCGAAGTTTGAGACGAAAGTTCCACAAAAGACATTTTTATGCAAAATGCTGAGCTCAAGACCAATTCAATGCCGAAAGATCCAATAAACCAGTAGTCTGATAAATAATAGCGCATAAAAGTTGTCACGTATCTACGTCATACACTAGGCGAATACAGGTTAGTAGAAGATAATAGTTGCGTTGTATTTTAATTAATTATTTATTATATATTGACATTGGCCTCCTCTGCAATCGACGACGATTTTGCCACAGATATCATAAGTCTTCCACTCTACCTGAATTACCAATATTGTGGCCAGGCCAGGCAGTGCAAAAGTTCACGAGTGAGGTGACCACTTACCATAGGGCGAGCTTTAAGACCGCCTGCCTACACAGGCAATTAAAAAAAAATGTGACTGGTATTGGTTGTTGGTACACGTGTTTTTTTTTTTTTTATAAAACACACCTGATGTACCTGTAGGTACCAAATATATTTTGGAACCTTGTTTATTTTTCTTTAAAACAAGAAGTTGAAGATAAATGTAGTGCAATGTTAGCGGATGTAAAACTAGAGGGCGTGGGTGTTATATCGACATGATATTTGTCGCTATAAAAATATTGTTGTTTTATTTTTTCTAATACCTAAATTATCCAAAATGTTAGCGTGGAACCTGAATGATAGATCTTGTAGCCAAATTAAGTTATTTTGAGCTAAATTCAAACCAAGCTTAATTATTTAATTACGAGTCAATTAGTTCTCGAAATGATTAATTTTCCTGTTATTAATTTAGTTATTCATCATGTCAGTCTAGCCACTATATATATCTTTGTAGGAGCCTTATGTTTAGCAGTGGACTTCCTACGGCTGAGTATAATGATGAACATTCCACCTCTCAATGGTCGCTTTGATTTTGAACCTTACACCCGCACTATCAGCTAACCTTAAATCAATCAACCTACTTAACCACTTTATCACAAAATGGAACACTAGCTAGTCTAAGCTTTCTATCTTTCTTCTCATTCTTCGTTTCACACTTACTTTTCAAAGTATGCGAACGTTTTTATGATATATAGTTGCCATATTGTTTAAACATGGATATACTCTTCCATGTGGCAATTTGCTACTTTATGGTAAAAAATAAATACAAAATGTTAACTGGCCACATTGGTGTGAAATAGGTCGTTAATAAGGTAGTTGACTTTTGCGCGACCTTACGACGTCTCTTCATTAAACCTTTACAATAGCCATACATGTAAATTTACTATGAAGTTTGTATGTATGTTTTAAATATTATTTTCATACATACATACATAAACTCACGCCTTTTTCCCAGAAGGGGTAAGCAGAGGTGCCAGGACACCCACATTTCGCCTTGTATGCTCCGTCCCACGATGTGATAGGTGGCGAGCCTATCGCCATATTATTTTCATGAATCAAGTTTTTCCCGCATACTGTAGTGTGATTGTGTGAAAGTGAAAGACTATGCTACCGAGTAACTATAAGCCGTAACAAAAAAAATTGATCCATTAAAAAAACATTGAATTAGCACTCTGACGTCAAGCCTTGAGATTTTAAAATCTCTGGGATACATACTATAAAAATCTAAAAAAAAATACTCCGCCGTTTTATGTATGTTGACTTCTGGGCTGTGAATTGAACCAGAAACTTTACAGTTTGTAGCCACTGCCTGTTGTAACTAAACCAGGGACGTAAAAATTAAATATTTTATTAATAATTAAATTATGAATGCATATACGCCATCGTGAAGTTATTAAACAGATACATTATTTATAACTTTATTAAATGCACAGTATTGTTAGTTTAAGTAGCTCAATAATTTTACAGTTATTATGAGATCATGCCTATAAAATTTAAAAGGCACGACTTGTACTTGAAATAGGAAACCTTTGTTATTATTATACCACTATTAAAATACCTAATGTAATGTTTTTAAGCTATTAAGTATTGCACCCATTATAATGAAAGGCGTAATTAAACTTATATACAATTAAGTAGTTAATTATAAAGGCACGAAACTCGAGGGAAATTTTCGCTCCATATTTCCCGAAGATTTTCTATATTTCTCCTTCCAACTAGCGTTGTCGCGGCCGATGTCAGAGTCCGCCATTCAACTAATTCTTTATTTCGCCCGATCTTCGACGTTGTAAATTATAGTAAGGCCATTGACCCTCATATCTTCCTTGACGTCATGTAGCCAGAGCTACTTTGATCTACCCCTCGGTCGAATTCCCGGATAAATAAAGGAGATTCTCTGTTAATATTATCACAATTATTATTTGAAATTTATAAGCAACATCGCGCTACACTCCTAGTGTATGTCCATGTTTATTTCAATTTTAGCAACAATAAGTTTTTTGTTTATCGCGGTGTAAAAGTAATAAAATTACATCATAGCCAAATCCTGGTTCCGACGCTCGTCTCATTTGCATATTTTAGTTTTTGCTCGCATGTTTAGATTTTGTGGATATTTTACCGATCATTATTGGTTTGAGGTTTGGTATCTATAACCTTTTTCTCGGTAAAGCTAATATCACTAACTGACATGTCTGGACGAGTTGAATAATGCCTAAATGCAGAATTTACCTTTAAGAGCCTGATCAAGTAAAATAAAAGGTTAAGGAATCTATCTCAAGTATTTTTGGTGTACAAACTGCTCCCGCATTATTTTAAACGAAGTTTTAATTTTTATATCATTAATTTGAATAGTGTTATCGTATGTCTTCCAACCTATTTA
The DNA here is from genome assembly GCA_030180105.1 of Hyles lineata. Lineage (NCBI taxonomy): Eukaryota > Metazoa > Arthropoda > Insecta > Lepidoptera > Sphingidae > Hyles > Hyles lineata. Next base: position 11,510,479 of record JARJEE010000018.1, on the reverse strand, counting down.
AGAAGTCAATGATCATAATTTGTTTCTGTATCAGCCCATTATCGTCCCACTGCAATGCACTTGGCTCCTCTACAATCGAGAGTATATTTTAGAGTAATTAAGTCTTATAGCCCACCACGCTGGCCTGTTGCGGGTTGGCTGACTTTACTTACCATAGAAATTCTTTTAAATCCTTATGGTATGCCAATTCCCTCACGATATTTTCCTTCGACGTTATTATAATACGTGGTGATTAACCATATCAATCAAACATAACCCCGAAAAGTCAGAGATATGCCCTGAGATTTGAATCAGCGATTGCTGTGAATATGCTACCAGCTGCATCAAGTCTGTTACCAACAGGCTACCACAGATACTTTTATATTTAAATTTATTTATCTTAAAAACAACATTCGTCATTGTACTTTTATTGCCATGGCAAATATTACAAATCACTTGTGAAATAAATGACTTATTTAGCACAGAGTCTATAACAATAACAATTTATTAAGCCAATGAAAATCTTCCGGTTTATATAATCTTAACGTAACCTATAATAATAATAATAATAATAATAAGCCCCCCAAAATCCTACCTTACGTCCGTGTCGAACATCAGACCACGTGGGGGGCGGGCAACGTGTATAATTTAAACTTACACGGCTAACAAGGCAAAGGTAACCCATTTAAACATGGAGCGTCGTAACAATGATTTTCGTATATTGTCGCTGCCTGGGGGCGATCGCCAGGGCACGTCCGGAGCTGGCGCTGGACGTGGCAGCATGCGGACCGCCAGCGGCCGTCTGTTACATCGGCGGGCAGAGGCCGACAAAAATGCTACCGCTGACTCCGAATCCGATAACGAGGACCGACTGACAGACACAATATCTATAAATCCCATATCAAATCCTACCAGAAGTGTTTTGCAGGACATGATGCCTGCAACCACTCTGGCGGGCCGAGGTAGACAGCGGATGAAATGGACGAACGAAGTCAATACAGCATTACTCCGCTGCTACTACCAAGTTACAAATCTAGAGACGAATACCACTGGCTATAGGCCACAACTGCACCGAAGATTTTTAGAAATATATCCAGAATTAAATTCCTTAATAGAGCAAAGATTAGCAGACCAAATCAGAGTAATACACAGAAATAACCGAATACCACTAGCAGAAAGAGAAAATATTAAGAAAGAAGTAGAAATGGCACTTAACAGTGATAGATCGATAAACAATATGGTAGAAAACACACTAACACAAAACACTGACATACAAGAAACAGTAAATAATAATATAAGACTACTCGTAAATACACAACAGGTTACACAAACAGACTATACAATAGGATTAAATAATGAAGAACTATCCGAAAATACGGTAAACACATATGAATTAAACCAAACAAACTCTACAAATATTATAAATAATCTAGATGATGAAGATTATAATAAACTAAGTGATAGATTCCACGAAACATTAATACGATATGAAGGAATAGATCCAGCTAGGAGACCATCAATACCTAAGCTACAAAAATTTAATAAAAATACATACAACGTCATCCGAATAATAAATCAAATAATAGAAAGCTTGTTAAATAAAACTAGAGATACTGAACCCACATTACTGTATATCCTAGATATAATATATTCAGCAGCAACTACTATAACTAATACTATAAACACTGCAACTACATCTAAAACTAATAATCAAAATAATAGTGTAAAAGATTCTAGTAAAAAAGCGCCGTGGGAAAGACGGTTAGAAAATCAAATACTTTTATTAAGGAAAGAAGTAAGCCAATTAACTCAATATATTTTAGGTAACCTTTCTATAAGAAAGCAAAATAAACTTAACCCTGATGGTAAAAACATTGATTATATAAGAGAAGAACTAGACAAAAAGAAACAATTACTCCAAGCAAAAGCAAAAAGGCTTAGTCGATATAAAAAATCCAATCAGAGAAAAATAGATAATAAAAAATTTAATACCAACCAAAAGCTATTTTATCGTTCATTAAATAAGGAGGAAATAGATATAAAAGAACCACCTAGAATGGAAGAGTTAGTAGATTTTTGGACTAATATATGGTCAAACCCAGTAGAACACAATCGTAACACAGAGTGGATTAAAGAAGAAAGCAAACGAGTAGAAGAAATAGTACCCATGACTGAGAGCATAATAACAATAGAAGACTTAAAGGAAGCAATAAATAAAACACAGAATTGGAAAACGCCGGGGCCAGATAAAATTCAAAATTTTTGGTTTAAAAAATTAAGTTCTACACATATACACCTTACAAATATATTTAATAAACTTATCCAAAATCCACATATTGCACCACAGATATTGACTCATGGTATTACATATTTAAAACCAAAAGACAATGATACAACTAACCCAGCGAAGTATCGCCCAATAACGTGCTTGCCTACAGCGTACAAATTATTAACTTCAATAATATGTAACAAAATTGACGGTCACATAGAAGAAAATAAAATAATGTCCGAAGAGCAGAAAGGCTGCTATAAAGGAGGAAGAGGGTGTAAAGAACAGTTGATAATAGATTCCGAAATACACACACAATGCAAGAAAAAACACAGAAACCTACACTACGCCTACATAGATTATCAAAAAGCATTCGATAGCGTACCACACTCATGGCTTATCCATATACTACAAATATATAAAATTGATGGTAAAATAATCTCCTTCCTAGAACATATTATGCAAATGTGGTCTACAACACTTAACGTAAATACAAAAACTGAAAAACTCGAATCAAAAACAATAGCAATATCTCGGGGAATATTCCAAGGTGATTCATTAAGCCCTCTCTGGTTCTGTCTAGCACTTAACCCTTTATCATATAATTTAAATGCCAGTCAGTATGGTTATAAAATAGACGGATCTAACAAAATAACACACTTACTGTACATGGACGATATCAAGCTTTTTGCAGCAACAAGATTAGAACTTCATCATCTCCTCCATGTCACGGAACGATTTAGTACAGATATTAAAATGACTTTCGGTATTGATAAATGCAAATTGAGTAGCATTAAAAAAGGTAAATATCACAAAGAAGAACTATACAGACTCGATGGTCAATCTGATACCATTCGTAGCCTAGAACCTAACGAACCATACAAATACCTCGGATTCCATCAAACACATGAAATTGATCATTCTAAAATCAAAGGATCCCTTAAAGCCAAGTATAAAAATAGACTAACTTCCGTATTAAAAACACACCTATCAGCACGTAATAAAGTTAGGGCAATTAATACTTTCACTATACCAGTACTAACATACTCATTTGGAATCATAAAATGGACGGATACTGATTTAGAGACCCTGAATACCCTTACAAGAACAACTTTCAATAAGCATAACGCACACCATATACATTCCGCAGTTGAACGATTTACCTTAAAAAGATCAGACGGAGGGAGAGGCATAGTCGACATTAAAAATCTGCATTACCGACAAATACTGAATTTGCGAACATATTTCATTAATAGAAGCAATAATAGTACCATACACAAATCTATATGTGATATAACAACATCAGCCTCACCACTCCACTTAAATAATTCTGAATTTAACCCAGAAACTAAAATTATTAAAGACGAAATTAAAATAGCCAACTGGAATTCAAAATCACTGCACGGAAAATATCCAAACCAACTGAAACAATGTCATGTAGACTCAGAGGCATCAAATATGTGGTTGATGAAAGGCAATATATTTACAGAAACAGAAGGATTTATGATAGCCATCCAAGATAGAATAATCAAAACCAAAAACTATGAAAAGTATATAATAAAAAACCCACAAATAACATCAGATAGCTGCAGACTCTGTAACAGACAACCTGAAACCATAGACCACATAACAGGAGGATGCTCATTCTTAGCCACCAAGCAGTATACAGATAGACATAATAATGTTGCAAAACAAATACACGCGTTGTTGGCCAAAAAGTATAATTTAATAGAAAACATAGAACCATATTATAAGTATAAACCGAAGAATGTGTTAGAAAATAGTCGAGTTAAGCTTTATTGGGACAGAGAAATAATTACAGACAGAACTACTAACAACAATAGACCAGACATAACGTTATTAAAGAAAGATGAAAAGACCACTTATTTAATAGATATCTCCGTGCCTAACACTGATAACATGCGGCAAAAACATGTAGACAAAATTCAGAAATATCTACCGTTAGCCGATGAAATACAACAAATGTGGCATCAGCAGCGGATTAGAATTATACCGATCATCATATCTTCAATAGGCGTTATCCCCAAATCTTTACATAATAGTTTATTAGAATTAGGTCTACACAAATTAAGTTATATCCCACTCCAAAAGTCAATAATTTTAGATACATGTGCCATTGTACGAAGATTTCTTAATAATACAACGAGCTTTAGCCAACATCTATCCAACACTCAAACTACCCATGAATAAATATTGTGAAATAGGTTCATTGGCATTTTGCCCGTTCCTAGGACACTTTAAATTCCAGGGTTAAACCTGAGTAAACCCAAAGGAGAACTACAATAATAATAATAATAAATTTTATTGTGAAAAAGCTCCAAGAAAATACAAAATTCAGAGTACACATTTTACAGTTAATGATATATCCAAAGTGTGGGTCCCAAAGTAGGCAAGCCCGTATCTTGGGCACCCATCCTAGAATAACTACTGCCAGTGCAAACAAAATAAATTACAAACAATATATATCTAATCATTTAAACAAAACAAGTTACTATTTAAATACTAATCGTCGCAGTTTATTAACTCTCATTCTCTATACAAGATAACATCACGGATGTGTGCAGTAGGTTCGGAGAGTCCATTTGCTGATAAAATTGATGAATCCGGTTCATCAATTTTATCCGTCTATCAGTATGCACTTTATGCTTCTTGATGTCGTAAAACGATAGCTATTAAACCTCAAAACATTTTCGTCGGAATGACATTTATTTCTATTATTAGTTCAAACTAATGTCACAAGCCAAAACAAATAAAGGAGTTTTTGGCATTATAAATTATCGAATTTCGATAAAATGCTATCAAGGTTCAATTTTGTTTTTTATTTTTAATCATACCGCCTAAATTGATAACCCTAATTTACTCATGATATTGCCAAAAACAAAAAACTAACGTTAAATGATTAAAACTGAAAAATATATTATAATTTCGTATTAAAACATGATCCGGGCAACTCTTGAGGTTTTGCAAATTAAAATCTAGAACAATATGAATTGCTTGACCTGGGAATAAAACACTAGGCGGTCATACGTGCTGCTACATATTCAATGAAATTACGTTATTAAAGTAAGCTAAACCGGAAATTACGTATGTTATGAAAACATCATATTATGTTTTCGATAATTAATTATGCATACTTTATACATAGCTAATGATATTTATATGTATAGGGGCATTGGTAGAGTTCAAGGTCAAGCATGTCATGTAGTCTCGACAGAGTCAGAAACTGTGAATTCCAGAGAGTTTAAGTTTGATATTTCCACCCATGGGCCATTTTGATTAACTTATGGATGGATACGGTTGCTACCCACAAATCTGTATGGAAAATCTCGAGGAGACATATGTTCAGCTGTACTTTCTGTGGCCGAGAAGAGAAGGGAGAAAGGGAGACAGGACATAGGGCCGACCCAAGGAGTGTTGATTCTTTATTTTTAGTATTCGATCAAATATACAGTAGATTATATGTAACGGCCTAAAAAACGGCAAGAGAAATAAGAGCACAAATAAGCATGTGGTCTTATTTGATTTTAGTATGGTCAAAAAACATAATAAATCTTAATAATTTAAAGGAATAAGGTTTATTGCAACCTCGGCCACTTTTGGCGTGTGCTTTTGTTCCGGGCCCTTTATCTATACACATAAATAAAATTGAAGTGTCTGTCTGTTACAGGTAGCTGATATAATGAGGAGTAAATTAGGCTACATTTATTTTAGAAAAATAATTTATAGAAAAAGTTTTTTTTTTAAATTCCACGCCGACGAAGTTGCGGGTACAGCTAGTCTGGTATATATTTGATCGAAGTTTTTAGTACTACTGATAAGGCTGATAACGGGCAGCAGCGTCATCTTTCGAAAAGGCAAATGTTCAGCAATGGACATCCTGTGATTGAACTTTATTATTATAGGTATTAGGTTTTATAATGCAGGCAGCATTATAAAACCTAATACCTATAATATTTTAAGAACCTGATTGTTCGTCATAAATTAAATAAAAATATTTTAAATTGTGTTATTAATGACCCATTATCACGTGACTGAAAATAGCGATTTGAGGATTGACGTCACAGACCGCGCGACAAGTTGAAAATATTAGGTAAATTATTTCTCTCGATAATATACAACAACAGCCCCCGTGGTACAATCGGTTAGAAGCCGCCTGTGAAACGTAAGACCGCGGGTTCGATCCGCGCATTCAGAGAAATGTTTGTGCAACCCACAAATATTTATTTCGGGTTTCGGTGATTGTGTGACCGAAAAATCTGTCGTAGTTCCTAATACTCACGACACAAGACTCGATCATAGTGTGGGGTCAAGACTTTCCATGTGACTGTTGGGCGTTATTTGTTTCTTTATTTGAAACGATGATATTGTAACATTTTAATCACAATTGACACTAGACCTATTAAAGGGAGTAGGTAGTTATATCGTAAGAACTTAGTCAAAAACAGTTTATTCGGACAGAAAGCGAGATTCGGTCTGGGGCTGGTGACGCCGATTTTTGTATCACTTTGGAGCGTTTTAGAGGAAATTTTGCAAAGCGTTTTTGTTTACATATTTTAAATTAAACTTGTATTTTTTCGTAAAGTTATTATTTTTGAGTTGATACAAGGTCTATCGACAAAATAAAAGCATTCCAAGAATGACTCATGACAATGAATATTTTAATTGTATTGTATAATTTGCCTTTCTAATTTCTGCCTGCCGTATAGGGCGACAAACTTTCAATAAATAAATATGCAAATTTTGTTTCGAGTTTTGAAACCCATAAGCACAGTACAGAGAGACGAATGGGAGGCTAAGATCTTCCACTTGAATTTTATATCGTTAACAATATGATGCCCATACATGGGCTTACATAGGTATAATAATTTGATGTCATTCATATTAAATGGAAATTTTTATGTGTTTCCAATTCGATGATAATCTAGTCACAATACACAGAAATAAAATAAATATCTAAAGTTGATAATTACATGCATCCATAAGCAGATTCACAACTCATAATTTGGGATTTATTTATTCATATATGTGTCTGCTCTGACCTCTACAGGGTCATGGCCTTCAAGCCGGTCACACGTTTCTAAATATTTATGTATTGCAGTCCCACGAGAAAATTGCTCATGTTTTCTTTTATTTGTTTACTGCATTGTGACATGGTGTGGTCATCTGATGATAAGTGATCACTGACACCCATGAACATTAATTATGCTTGGGTCATGGATATGTTGACAGACCAACAAATCGGGGAGAATTAATTATGGGAAGGGTGACAGAGTATTGGGTATCCCGGAATCTCACTCATCCACCAAAACGCGGCAGCAAAGCTGTAGCTTCAAGTCGCCAATATTCGAATCCAACCTAACAACCAACAGTTACATACATAGTCCTAGCCTTACACTAAGATCGAGTGTTATGTCGTGGGTATTAAGAACTAAGAGAGACTTTTCGGACTCACAAATACCCAGACTTGAAACAAATACCTGTGGAACACACAAATATTTTTCTCGGTGCGACGATCGAACCCGTGGCCTCTCGTTTCACAACTGACGTCTAACCAACTGCGATACGGAGGCGGTCAATATCAATATCAGCTACTGCAGTTAAGAAATCATCACACTAGTGGAAGTAGATAGTGTTGGAATGAATAGCAATAGCAATCACAAATAGCAAGTGAAGGCGATAATAACATTTCACAAGTCATAAATAAACTACATTTCGATTTGTAATTGTGATTCATAAAGCCGATCAGCTAATATTATTATACAATATCGTGTAATATATGAAGGAGTGAGGTTTTTTTTACCGAACTCATTTAAAGAAGAAACTGAACAGTAAATCTAGGTTGTGTAATTTTAGATATGAAAAATGGTTATAATATATGACCAGTTTTTTGTTTACAAATTCTGTGGTGAAATTTAGCAATAGCCAAAATAAAGAGCATGCTAATCCTTCAAAAATAACAAGGTGGTGATGTTAGTTTAAAATAGCAATAATTCCTAGTACTGCATCATAACTTCGTAAGTCCGCGAGCTTGGGTTTATCGTGTTTATATCATGCAGGACCGTGGCTTTGATTCGAAGTTATAATGTAATTAAGTTTACTGTGGTAATCATTTTACATTTTATTGAGGAATAAATCAGAACATAATAATAGGTTGCAGACCGCCGGCGAGAGATTGGGGCCTTTAATACTTCCATGGCAAAAACATTCATAATTACATCACCATAATTAAATGGTATTTTATTGATCCCACAAATATTTTGATGAAAAACATATCAAAATCTTTGAAGAGAACATAATTTATAATACCTCCAAGAAACAGAAGTGATCCGTGGGTGAAATTTCAAATCACAAAAGTTATTCGTATTTTATAATAAAATCCCGAGTAATTGATCTGACCATTGCTGCAGTATAACATCGATACGTGACTACAAATAAAATAATACAGGTTTAATTTGCAACAAAATATAAAAAGATGTCTTCTCAGGACGGGCTGCGTTAGATCCGGTAGGAACAATAAACCGCTAGGCACTATTTTAATAATACTCATCATAGTCTTCTAATAAATTTTATTTAATTTCCTTACCGTAAATTATGTATTTCTTTGAAAAATACGTTACCGTGAAGTACCATAAGTAGTCATTGATATTTCAAATAAAATACTTCTAATAAGAAATCAAATAAATAAATAATTATACATAAATATATAAAATAAGAAGTTAATATACATAATACTTTCGAAAATATTTAACATTTAGAGATTTTGTGCTATATGTATTTACATAAAAGCTCTTTAATTGCCTACATGCCCAATAAATACATTTAAAATTAAATACATATACAGTAAGTACTAGTAAGTACTTTCCGCCAGGCGAATAACATGCTCCTCTCAGATCACAACAAACAAGGATGCTCCTCTTACCATTATATATGCAAACAAGCTTAAGGAACTCGACCTTATAACTAATAGCTCTCACACATTTAATAATATTTTAAAAGAAATGGTATAATATTTTAAATTCCAATATTGTTACGTGGTTGCTATTTATATTTATAATTATATTATCTTTTTTAAATATTTTATTGTCTTTTTTGTGTTGTCTCTATTGCATGGTATAATGTTACTGTACTTTTAAAATATTAATATTAATAATTTCAATGATTGAATTTATGTTTCTTGTTTTTGTTTTGTCTTATTCAAGTTTTATAAAAAATTCATTCAATTTCTATAGCTAATTTAATTTAATTTTGTTGTGATTTTGTTGATTTTATATTGCTGTGTTACCGTATTACTATTACTGTGATTTTTGTAATTAGTTAAGTTTTCGCACTTAGTGGACTTATATTATTTTAGAAGTATATCATTTTGTTATAATAATATTATGTTTAGTCTGATTATGATATGATGTCACGTTGTTGTTCACGGTGTTGTTACGTTTCTGTTTTTTATTGTGTTCTAAATAACTTTGTTAATTTCACCTTAATTTTAATGTTAAGTCTGTCTAATACTCCAAAATTATATTATGCATGTTGTGGCACCTACAGGTAATACTTTAAGCATGATACCAAATCAATTATGTATTGAATTTAAAAATCATTGTAATTACCATTGGTTTTTTTTTTTTTTTTTTTTTTTATAATGGCCCGGCATAGTGGCGGCATTGCACCTGATGGTAAGCGCAAATGCCGCCCAGGCAGAGTATCCATTGGCATCGGACGACAGTCCCATGCCAATGGAAACAATTATGCCGGCCTGCTAAGGTGCCTCTTCACACCACGGCGGAAGAACCCAGGATTGTAGGAAGGAGGGAACACGTGAGATGGCAAACAATTCCACAGCCTGACGGTGCGGCACAAAAAAGAATTATAGAACCGTTTGGTTGGTTGAACCGCCGGGATGGTTTGGACCGACAAGCTATGGCTTCGCAAGCCAGCCCGCGTGGTTCTGGTAAGGAATGGAGAGGAGGGGATCAAGTTATACAATTCCTCAGAGCATTCCCCGTGATACAGGCGGTAGAACACGCTTAGAGAGGCGACATCCCTCCGGAGTTGTAGCGACTCTAAGTTGCTCGTAACGTCTGCATCATTGACAATGCGGATGGCCCGCCGCTGCAATCCATCCAAGGCATCAAGCAGGTACTGGGCGGATCCATCCCAGAGGTGCGAGCAGTACTCCATACCCGGCCGGACCTGCGCTTTATATAAGCGACAAAGCTGACCGGGCGTGAAAAACCGACGCACCCTGTTCAGGACTCCAACCCTGCGTGATGTGGCAGTTATTACGCCCTCGATGTGGTCCCTTGGATTGAGATCACAGCGGATATCCACACCAAGGATACTTAGGTCATTCCGCATTGAGAGGGGAGCACCCTGAAGAATGGGGAGGGGAGAGAACGGGAATTTTTTGCACGTGAACGCACACACCTGGGTTTTCTTGGCATTGAACTCAACCATATTCCTGGAACCCCATGTAGAAATGAGATCCAAGGTCCGGTTGAGCTCGATGACAAGACCTTCGCGTCCCTTCACAGTTTCGGCTCGGCAACCTGGAGGCCCGCAGTGGTATCGCCCATGAACCGTGCTGTCATCTGCATAGCAATGAATGTTGCCAAGCGACAACATGTCATTGATATGCAGAATAAACAAGGTGGGTGACAGCACCGAGCCCTGAGGAACTCCGGCATTTACCGACATGAGCGCCGAAGCGTGTCCGTCAACGACTACACGCATTCTACGCCCATGCAGAAAGCCGGAAATCCACGAACACAGGTTGCCGGGCAGACCGTATGCCGGTTGTCCTCAAATAAATAAATAAATAAATAAATAAATAAATACCACTAAAACATAGATCTGTTGTGTGCAATTTAGTGATTCTCCAATAAGGTTCCGTATTATAGTTATTGTGTGTTAAAAGACATACATCCAAAATTCTAGATCTCTCAGATTTCTTCACGATATTTTCCTTGTCTTTTATGAATGGCAAACGAATTCAACGCTCGTTTATCTTAACTAATATTTTAAAGAGGAAATATTTCTTCAATAAGACGCGTGCCCACAATAGTAATGGGTCAAGTGATGCAACAGTACCAATGAATGAACTGTCATTGAAAACTCTCGCATGGCATAAGTATTAGATCATAAGCGTGTTGGTAATGAAGCGGGCTCGTGTTTAACACATTATTACAATTTTCCGCCGATCATTATTTAACGGCCGAACGGTTACGAAGGTTTATGGGAGCTGAATCCTACATCCATTTAATTAAAACTATTTTATTAAATACTAACAGTCATGTGTAGTCTTGAACTCATATCACAGGTGGTAGGTCTTTCATATGTGAGAGGCCATCTGAGTGGGTACCACCGCAGTGTCTATTTCTCCTGTCAAACAGCAGAGTAAATGCATTGTTGTGTTTCGGATTGAAGGGCATTGTAGCCAGAGTAACTACTGGACATATTCAGACTTAACATCTTATGTCTCATGATAGCGACACACGAGCACAGTGGAATGCCAAGCATTGCTTTGTAATTCAAGGTGTTGTTTGGTTTTGCTACTGTTTATAAGCGGTCGTATCGCTTACCATCAGGCGAACGGCATGCTCGTCTCGCTATTCATAGCAATAAAAAATAAATAAATAATAATATTAAGCATTCTTGTCTTAGGTACAACACTTTGATTAAAACACAATTTATCAAGTATCAGACTGGCTCGGTGACGTAATTTTTCTACTGTACGATTACAAAAGCTAGGGACTAGGGTTCGATTCCCGAGCCGGGCAAAGCGGTATTGGATTTCTCGATTAATTATATGGGTATCATAGGGCGGTAGACTCGTTCCCTATCACATCGTGAACGGAACACATTAGGAGAAACGTGGGTGCTCTGGTTACACCTCTGCCTAGCCCATCGGGAAAAAAACGTGATAATTATATTATAATATGTTCTTTTTTCCATACACTAAAGTCAATAGTGTACCTAGGAAGTACGTTGCTTTTCGGTTTCAACTTGGTTGATTAATAGTATAAATTAGCTCGACGGTTACCATACTATCCGGTGAATACTTCAATTGGATTGCACAGCATTTCCCATCTGGTGTATTTTTGTACCAGTATAAAAATACAAATTGAAATGTATAACTAAAAAAAGGATCTTAAGTTCAACAAACCTGATGAATGGCTATTGAAGAAGAAAATAGAAATGTATCGAAACTACTTTCGATAACCAAGTCTATTTCGGTTTCAGTGGTTTTGCATCCCAGTTGTTGTTATTGACTTTAATGGTTTCAATCTGTTTATTTTACCTTTTTGGTATCATGTAGATATATTAAATCTATACCGGGTATCTCAAGACTGCTATCGAAAACGAAGCCAGGTGGTAGTTCCAGTGACTACAAACACAATGCAACTAAAAATTTTGCTAAGAAACGCGACATTTTTTTTTTATAAATTTTTAAATGTCGTCATTTTTGGGTGGTAAATCCATAGTTTTTGCTAAAATAATAATTTAAACTCTTTTATACCTTAGATTCTTTATAGATAAAAGGGTATATACTATTATTTTACGAAAAAATGTATTTACTTCCCAAATACGACAATATAAAAAAGATAATTAAAAAAATGTCGCTTATTTTTCAACATTTTCTGTTGCATTGTGTCTGAAGTCGCTTAAACTACCACCCGGCTTCGATAGCAGTCTTGATATACCCTGTATGACTATTAAGTATGTTTCTTTTGGTCATTTCGCACCTTTAAAATTAAATAGACCTAATTAAAAAATCATACGTTTTTTGGAAAAGGTTAATTAAAGATTTGTAACATAAGAAATTTTGTACTTAAGGAAAATACATCAAGCAAACCGAAGTATACATCTTTCTGTATTTCACGCGTCAATAGGTCCTTCTTTAAGGATCGATAGAGATAATCATTTTGCGCTAATATATGATTATAAGCTAAATCTATTTTTTTTTGTGGATTAGGTTACTTTAATTCTAAAGGTGCGATTTATATTTATAATTTCACAACGATTGCGACTGTTAACTACAAACTACGACACTACTTCTACTCTAGCATGCCGTAAAACAATATTATGTATTATAGTTTAGAACTATAAGATGTTTGATGAATGATGCCAACAGATTTCAGACAGCCTTCTGTGGCGCAGGCGGTTAGACGCCGCCTATGAAAGGAGAGCCGCGGGTTTGATCCTCGCACCGAGAGAAATGTTTGTGCGGTCCACAAATATTTCTTTCGGATCTGGGTGTTTGTAAGATCGAAACGTCTCTCGTAGTTCTTGATACCCACGACACGAGACTTGATCTTAGTTTGGGGTCAGGACTATGTATGTGACTGTTAGACGTTATTTATTTATTTATTTAATTCTTTATTGTACATAGTAAAAAAGTAAGACAACAAAGTACAAATGGCGGTCTTATCACTCTAAGGCAATTTCTGCCAAACAACCATAGGATGGATATATGAGCAGGAAAAAACAAATGGCAGTAACAAAATAAAGAGAAGGAAAGCACGGAAACATAAATAATAAAACGTTATTTATTTAGATTTGACTCATTATTTTTCCATCAAGTCTCTCGGAGAACCCTTTCAATATCACCAGCATAACATCAGTTTTTTTTTTTTTATTGCCTTGTAGGCAGACGAACTAGCGGCCCGCCTGATGGTAAGCGGCTACCGCTGCTCATGGACCTCCGTAGTGCCAGGGGACCAGCACAACAAAGTCGCTGCCTACCTCAAGGAAAGTACTCTCCTTAAACCTCGTTTGAAGAAGGACAGGTCATAGCGCTGAGGAAACACCGATGCAGGGAATTCATTCCAGAGCTTGCACGTACGTGGTAGAAAAGAACGCTGGAAACGTACCGTTCGGGAACGGTACGCCTCCAGGTGGTGGGAATGAACTCTACTGCGGGAACGTGTGGTGCGATGGTACATAGGCGACGGTGGTACCAACTCAAACAACTCCTCGGAGCACTCCCCATGGAACAAACGATAGAACACACAGAGAGATCCGAAGTCTCTCCGCAGTCCTAACGGTTCCAATTTGTCCGTGAGATCGGGATCATTGACTATTCGACAAGCTCGTCGCTGCAAGGAGTAAAGTGGTTCGAGCTGGTATTTTGGGGCACCTGCCCAGAGGTGGGAGCAGTACTCCACGTGGGGCCGGATTTGCGCTTTGTAAAGCGTCAATCTATGACCCGACGTAAAGTACCGCTTGGCTCTGTTCAGGATTCCCAACTTCTTGCTCGCCAGTTTGGCTGTGTCCTCCAAATGACTCCTAAACTCGACCTTGCTTGAGATTTCGATGCCAAGGATTCCAATACTCTCGGATCCTTGGAGAGTAACTCCTTGGAATTGCGGCGCCATGACAAAGGGGTCCTTCTTCGCAGTGAACACGCAAACTTGTGTCTTCGAAGGGTTAAATTGAACTAGGTTCAATTCACCCCATTCGGAGGCACGCCCCAGAGAGCTCTCGACTTCAGACACAAGTTGACTCCGTCTTTCCATAATGGAATCCCGAGAGTGGCTCCGTTGGCCGATGTACCGCGCGTCACTCGTACTATCATCTGCATAACAATGCATGCTATCAATTGACAACATGTCATTGATATGCAGGATAAAGAGTGTCGGCGATAGCACCGATCCTTGTGGAACACCAGCATTAATGGTCTTGGTCTCGGAGCAACAGCCGTCCACTACGACTCATGCTCCGACCATCCAAAAAGCTGGCGATCCATTTGCAGAGCCCCTCAGGAATTCCATAGGCAGGTAGCTTCGCCAGAAGGGCGCGATGCCACACTCGGTCGAACGCCTTCGCAATGTCAAGGCCGACCGCAATCGCCTCACCCCCACTCTCCAAAGCCTCCGCCCAACGGTGCGTGAGGTACACAAGAAGATCACCAGCCGAGCGACCGTGACGGAAACCGTACTGGCGGTCACTAATCAACTGGCGATCCTCAAGATACCTCAGGAGCTGAGTGTTTATAACTCGCTCCAAGACCTTGGAGAGTAGGGATGTGACAGCAATCGGCCTGTAACTCGAAGGGTCCGAACGGTCACCCTTTTTGGGGACCTTCCACGAAGCTGGAACCCAGTTGGCTTTATAAGAAAGACGGTAAAGGCGCGTGAGCACGGGTGTCAACTCAGGGGCGCACGTTTTAAGAACCACTGCGGGGATACCATCTGGCCCACTCGACTTATGGACGTCTAGAAGCCTGAGCTCCCGTCTGACAGCACGCTGGGTGATTTTTACGTCAGATAGGAGGCTCTCACAATGCGGGATGTTCGGCGGTGTGGCGCCCCCGTCATCTAAAGTCGAGTTCAAGGCAAAGAATTGGGTCAAGAGATCGGCCTTCTCCTTTGCACTGTGGGCCAAACTGTTATCGGGCTTGCGCAGTGGTGGGAGACTGGACAGGCAGAAATTACCCTCCACAGCCTTAGCGAGCGACCAAAAAGCACGACTCCCAGAGGGATAGCTCTGGAGTCGCTCGCCAATTCTGCGGATGTGCTCCGCCTTGGCTTTAGCTAGGGCTCTTTTGTTGGATCTAGAGGCGGCGTTGAATCTCCGTTTCTCCTCCTTTGAGTTTGGATCCCGACGCCTTCTTGCGTCTTGCCACGCCGCGTATGCGGACTGCTTAAGGCGCGCAGCAACAGCACAGGCACGATTGTACCAAGGCCGGCTGCGACGCCCTGCAGGTATTTTTGAGCTGGGTATGAAAGTCTCCATACCCAAGCTGATCGTATACGCAACGCAGTCCGCACAGGCGTCAGGATCATCGGAGGAGAAACAAAGCCGCCCCCAAGGGTAGGACGCAAAGAATTCTCGCAGTCCATCCCAATCTGCTGACATGTACCGCCAAACTGTGCGAGTTCCAGTAGTTGAAGAGCGGCTAGAACTCGCTCCAGGAG
Source organism: Hyles lineata (assembly GCA_030180105.1). Lineage (NCBI taxonomy): Eukaryota > Metazoa > Arthropoda > Insecta > Lepidoptera > Sphingidae > Hyles > Hyles lineata. The sequence goes on along the minus strand of JARJEE010000018.1, from coordinate 11,494,297 downwards.
CCCATGAACGAACCAGGCAGTGGTCAGAAGATCCAAGAGGAACATCAACCACTATCCTGTATCCGTCCGGGTGGGTCGTCAGCAGAAGATCCAACAAAGAGGGCTCATGGCTCTCAACGTCTGGAACACGGGTGGGCTGTGTTACCAGCTGCGAGAGACCATAAGCCAAGGCCATCTCATAGACAGCCCGACCGGGGAGATCAGTGGTCCTGGATCCCAACCACTCTTTGTGATGAGCGTTGAAATCACCGAGGACCACCACCTCCGCGGAAGGGAACTGCTCGAGAATCTGGTCAGTCCCCACTTGGACGCTCTCAAATAATTGAGTAGATCCCGTATCACTGGCGTGGGACCTGTACAGGCATGCGTAGACTCGGGTCCTACCCCTGTGTTCTACCCGTAGCCACAATAAGGACAGGTCCCGACGCTCGAGGCCCCGAAGGCGGTGACAACAGATATCACCCCTGACGAAGACGCACACCCCAGCTTTACGTAGGAATCGATGTTCCAATACGTAACCGGGGTAATTTAAGAACGAAACATCGTCAGGGGCGGATATTTGCGTCTCCGTTAAAAAGAGCAAGGCAGGCCGCGCCGTCTCAAGATGGTGGTGGACGGCGTCGAGGTTGCTATGTAGACCCTTGACGTTACAGAAGTCCACAGAAAATGTGGATGAATTTCCCGCCGTGGAGAGCCTGCTTTGTTGAAGTTGAAGCCGAAAACTCCTACACGATTACTCATAATTTCACCACAAATAAAACTTATTATAAAATAATACAGGTGTGGTGCGAGTTGCCATGCCATCATCCATAGATCACGAGCGTCAGGTTCATGACAATAAGTTTTTATGTGGGCCCGCGCCCGGGTCGACAGCCGAGCTCCACTCCAACCGGTTCCACAAGCTCGTTTCACATTATATCTATTTCTGTTCATTTTTCTTAATTGATGGGAGTCATTTAATATCTAATTTTTAGAGAAAATAAAAGATTTTGCAATAGCGTATAGGCTAATAACATAGACCGTAGGCCTTGGCGCTTTATATTCCTACCTACCCCAATGTGACATAGGCCTGAGTTCAAGTAGGTATGCTATTGAGCTAATGAGGTGGCTGACAGCACACCAAACCGGTGAAGCCAAATTACTCCTATTGTATACTGCTGTTATTTTAGTAACTAAGGCTATAGCTGTTTGAAGTTGTAGATGTCTATGAGCGGCGATGGTCACTTACCATCATATGAGGCGTCTATTAGCCAACCAATGTATTAAAAAAAAAAATATTAATCTCCTTGTAAGTTCATACAGACAGAGGTCATGTCAAGTCTACTGTTTCGACAATAACACCGTTTATTACTGCTCACATACCATCCATTAATTCATAATCGTGATCATTTTGGCATATAATGTTGAGTTCTCGATTGTCTTTTAATTTCCCATCTGTACCCTTGTCTATCAACACAATGACAATTAAAAATGAACTCTGAATCATTCAGATAAAGTTTAAATTAAATAGATGATATTTTTTGGTAGATCGATCATTACTTACTTCCACAATAATTAGAAATGACAGCTCATGCTTTGGTTATCAAATACATCAATATCTTGTTCTCTGATCAAGGATGATGTGTTCGTAACAGGGGTTCTATGTTCAATAGGTACATCAATAGACATATTTCGTCATCATCATTTCGGGATCATAGTTCGTCCACTACCTTGGGCTAATTTTGGTTAGTTTTATTCTATCCTATGCGTGCTTTCTTGACACTTACGTGTTATACGTACAGCGTAATACGAGTATGTATTTTTAGGAACGCTTACTTAGTATTATAAGTTCTTTGCTTAGAATGAATACTAATGTATTTGCTCTCGTTTGAGAGCACGCGTGAAGCTTTCCATCACGCGAGCGACCTATACGCTTCATATTTCGTAAATCAGTATTCATATTATTTGCAGGACTAGAGCAGCAATTAGTAACCTACAAAACCCGAAATTATTATCCCCATAAATCTTATAGACCACAAAGCCTACAATTACTCATGTAAATAAACGAAATTGCATTAATTAATTTTCAATGTTAATTGTCTGTTATAATGCGAGGCCCGATTGATATTTCGCACGGGGAATGGATTGTTCGTATCATATTACATGACAAATACTCTTAGATAAGGAATATTAAGATTTATTCGTAATACAGCGGTTACAGCATTTTTCATGTCTAAGTTTTATCTATGATCTAACGGACAAATACGATAAATTAACTTGAAGTTGTTATGAATGTAAAGGTGATGTGTTAATGATCTAATGTTTCTGTTCTGTATTAACTCTGAATAGGAACATAACTTCATTGTTTCTATTCTGATCGCAAATTACTAAGCACGTAAAATCTTTGTGATATATAATTTAATGAAGATATTAGCCAGTAGCCCACTACGCTGACGAACTGCAGTTTGGCGAAATTCTCATTCGACAAAAAGATTTTATCACGATGTTTTGCTTCATCCTTAAAAAGTCTTATACTCGTATTAGAAATAGAAATTAAAAATGCTTGAAGAGGAGTGCTCTTTTATATCCACCACGACTACGACACGACCACTGTTCCATTTAACAGCCACCGTGGCACAGTTGGTTACACGTCAGCTGTAAAACGAGACGACTTGATCACTGCACTGAGACAAACGTTTAAGTAATCCACTTTAATATCTTATGTGTTTTCGTTTCCGATACCCATAACACAACTCGTAGTTTTATTTGTTTAGTGTCTGGACTATTTTTGTAGCTGTGTATTTATTTATTCTTCCGCATAGCCTATGCTTCTAATAACAACTAAGCTACCATTAAGCATCTGTTAGGTACAGTGAGTGGTTGCTCAACAGTGCATCGTGGGCCCTGCGCGTGCAATCTGCTTCACACAGTAAGTGGGTCGGCGACTCAGCGCGCGCAGCTACCGGGTCACTGGCACTGCCTTGAACCAGCTTCCGACACACTATCGCTCTTTAATCTTGGATTATTAGGGAAAGTTTCTAAACTCCCTTATTAATTTATCTATTTTAATCTTATAATTAAAACCAAATACATATATCTTTATAAAGGTTATAAAAAAAAAACATCTAATCAAATAAACCACCCGTCATCATCCCTGGGGCAAAAGATCCCAAAATACTGCAGGCATTTCGTCTTTGGATAGCGATAGTTATCTTTTGCATAAGAAACCACCCAGAACGATAATCCCCACCCAGATCTCTAAGACGACGGCCAATGTCCTTAACAAATGTATCTACATCTGTATTTGTCGTTAACGTAAACGCACTTCTCACCTTTTTCTTATATCCATCCTCTGGTTGTCTACAAGAAAATGCCGGTTGCGATTCACATTGTTTCCTGTATATCAATTTTTTTTATTTGCATTATGCACACTGCGAACGAAACGCGACAATAAATTTGTCGCTTCGCATCTTTGCTTTAAGACGAGGTGTCCTTTAGCGGCATTTCCAATACAAATGTTTACTGATGGGATTTTCACCCAGTCCCCAGACAGCTACTACTGTACTAGTAGTAAACTCATCATTGTATTATAATTGACGCGTCTGCTTCGCGATTTGAACTTCTGCCTGTATTTATCCGGTATCACAATCTCTATATAATGGTACTCCACTTGCCATCAAAACGTGCGCCTTAGATACTTCGTAGTGCCAGCATAAAAAACTTACTCGAAGACGAAATTCCTTAAAAATGAAAAATTCGTAATTCTATATCAAAAGGTACGGATTCGATCCCCGCTCGAATATAAACGCGTTCAATTTATAACCTGTTTTCCACTTCCATCTTTATCAAACCAACCAATATTTTAACCCGAAATTAAACATTAATGGATGTTTTAAAATTAGTTAATAATGTCTTCATAAACTTTTTAATCCAAAGTAAATATTTTTAATGTAGTAATATAACTAATTAGTAATTTCTATCAAAAAAGCCGAAACCAATCAGCAGATTGCTAGTAAAATTAGTAATATTTATTTGTCAATCAGTATCGCAGCGCGGCTCGTAAACTTAACTTATGGTGTATTAATATTTGCCTAATTGGATTCTTCGATAGGAAACTCTAAATCGTCGGGCAGACCTTGAACTTGCTCCTAACATAAACCATATGGATATAACATGATTTATGCTGAATTTATGTAGATTTTAACGATTTTCTTCACCAGAGTTTGAAAGATTGCAGAGATTTTATTTAATTCCCACATCTTTGTTTTGCACTTAACAAACGGGGACCCATCACACAAAAAGAAGTTCAAATTTGAAATGAGGAATTGAATTGAACAAAACGACATGCACCCGTATTTTACATTCGTAAACTAAGCATTGTTTGTGTGTTTCTTTCAGGTAGAACAATTCTGATTCTGTCTTGGATAACATTAAATATATATGACACTAGCTGTGCCCGCGACTTCGTCCGCGTGGAATGTAATAAATAAGTTAAATAGTTTATTTTGTTTTGTTTTTTTGGTTAGATTAGACAGAACAAACAGACAGACAAAAAAAAATCTAAGGTCATTTTCGTTATGGGTATCGTGTATATAACGATATATAGTTGGATTTTTTTTTTATTTTCACTTTTAAAACAGACACTTCAATTTTATTTATATGTATAGATGTATAGATTAGAAAAATCCTATACCTCTTTCCCTCTTTCATTTAATTTATTTCTATCCCTCTTTCAGATTTAAAAATCTTTATAGCCTCTCAAAGATTTAGCAATATAAAATACAGACGCAACAAACAGCCTTTCTAAATACTTCTTGTCATCAACTGAGCTTTTTATATTCGTTAGGATATATTATTGAGCGATATGGTGAGATCACAGAATTTAATTAATGATCGTAGGTATATTAAAACTTAATATTTACGACTTCATTATTAAGTCATTCTAAAAAACTTACACCTAAAAGCATTTTATATTGTGCTCTATCCAACGGCTATGCATATCACTTAAGTGATGTTATGTCTCTTGTCCTTTTTGGCAATAACATCGAAATTACATTCATACTGTAGCTGGGGTCTGGCAAACAAGCCCAATATGGGTTCCTGCACTTATGAACTCTTTCAGTAAACTCTCTAGGGATTAACGCAGAAGCTACTAGTGGCAACTTTATCCTTGTTTAGTTTATTTCAGTTCCAAGATATAATACGGTACAAGAGTATCGCAATGCAAGATACAAATACATGTATATAATATGAGTTTTCTGAAATTAAAATGTCACATCAAGTAAATCGTCCCACTAAAAACGGGAGCGAAAACCACGCAGTTCGCATATGACCGCTGTATAATTGTGGTATCCACTGTTGCATTCTGTGTACGAAACACGGTGGTAGTAATGAGCTAAGACAAACGTGATATTCAATGTATTATAATATTGCGTCTACTAAGGTGGGCTAAAGCCCGATATTACTTTTATTCACTGGTGCTAGAAAAAGTGACCTTTTGTAGTAATTTAGCTTTGACAAAAAAGTTTAGATTGCTACTTAATGAAATGCAAATGAGTGAGATGATCACGTGACGTGTAGCAGATTAATGATATGCATAATATATACAATGATGAAATACAAATAACAAGTATATGGGTTTCACATTGGTTAATGCCAATGGTTAAGAATAAATATTTCGTGTGTGTGTGCTTTTTTATTGTAATGAATAGCGAGACGAGCATGCCATTCGCCTGATGGTAAACGATACGACCGCTCATGAACAGTAGGAAAACCAAACAACACCTTGAATTGCAAAGCAATGCTTGGCAAATGCCAAGCATTGCGAGCGCAGTGAAATCACTGCGCTCACCATCCTGAGACATAAGATATTAAGTCTCAATATGTCCAGTAGTTACTCTGGCTACAATGTCCTTCAATTCGAAATACAACAGTGAATTTACATTGTTGTTTGACGGGAGAAATAGATATTGAGGTAGTACCTACCCAGGCGGCCTCACACATATGAGAGACCTATCATTAGTAAATTTTTTTTGGGGTAAAAATTAATTAATTTAGCATCGGATCTGTATGTTTATGAGATCAAAAGTCTCATAGTTTTTGTTATTTGAAACATAAGACCTCCATCTGACTATTCAAGGCTGTTTATGGGACTGATGAGAGGTAAGTGATTTTTTAAAATTCAATATCCAAAAACCGGTCCACTAAATTGAATTATTTTTTAATATATTTTTTTCTTAATATCCTGTTGAACTGTAAATAGTTAGATAGGTATCTATTATTGTTCTGAAGGCGACATAAATCTTCGTTTAAGCGTACAGTCGTAAATATTGCGGTTCCCAAGCCAATTAGGCGCGGGATGTGACTGTTTACGATTCCTCGAAACATTCAGACACTAGCGTTTTATGAACTTCAGCATCTAATTGTCTGCAACCCACATCCTTTTAAACGCCATGTTATGATTTGTATCGATTAAAGATTAAGCGATTATCGATCCATCAGTTAATCGATATTAACTAATCGTTGTGGATTTATCGCGTATTGTGTTTTAATGGAAATCGTGCGCTCTGAGTATGAACGAAAATATTCATAAAATCCATTGTTTATGATAAAATGTGCTATTACGTTCATAATAATATTATATTAAATTTATCGGCGTAGTCAAGTAGATATAATCAGATTTCAACATCGATCTGTTAGAACTGTTATAAGTGCCTATGCGGCTTGCATCCACCGGCTTCTTGCTACATTTATGAGCCTCTGCATTTATTTATTGTTATTATAAATGTGTACAAGTAATATATCGTATCTAAGTATGGCATAAAGTAAAATAAAAGAATATTTACGGATTTTGTCGCGAATGTGGTTTATTTTTTTATCTACGTGACGAGCGTAAATGCGTGTAAGGCTTGTATGTCGCTGGTATGTTGAGTCTTTTGTCTGGGCGTCCTAAACTATAAAGTAAGTATAGTTATTCCAAATAGAAAAGTACTATTATTATATAGGCATAAAAGTTATAATTCAGACAATGTTACTTTGTAGCGCTCTCCTACACTTTCTACGGCGCATCAGGGCATTGCGCCGCGCCGCAGCGCACACTAGTCACCCCCGAGATAGGTGCGACATATACTAGGAAAAGCTGTACTTAGTTGGCCTCAAAATTGTAATAAAAAGAGAGAAAGAAAACTAATATTTTATAAATCTATATTACATAAAGCCAATAATTGTTCAAGGTCGGTGCCAGCTGGAAGGCTAAGACATAAGTCTTGTGTCGTAGGTATCTGTGACAGGCTTCTTCGGACTCACAACAATTGATAGAAATATTGGTGGACGGACCGCATAAACACTTGTCTCGTTGCAGGGATTGAACCCGCGAATTATTATTTCTCAACCAGCTATCCACCAATCACGCTATCAATAATATTAAATAGTCTTCAAAATAAACTAAAGCAGCTTTTTTCAGATTCACTGGTGGTAGGTCTCTCATATGTGAGAGGCCATCTGGGTGGGAACCACCGCAATGTCTGTTTCTCCCGCCTAACAGCAGTGTAAATGCACTGTTGTGTTTCGGATTGAAGGGCATTGTAGACATAGTAACTGCTGGACATATTGAAACTTAAAATCTTATGTCTCAGGATGGCGAGGCAGTGGAATGCCAAGCATTGCTTTGTTATTCAATGTGTTAATTGGTTTTTGCTACTGTTTATGAGCGGTCGTATCGCTTACCATCAGGCGAACGGCATGTTCGTCTCGCAATTCATAGCAATAAAAAAAAAAAATATCAATGAAATGGCAAATGATTTAAATATAGCCTGATCATTTCACCGTATAATTTGCACGGTACAAACGTGTTATTAAAAAATAAAGTTTCTTATATTACAGATGGGTCTCATTACTTAGTTTATTATTCATTATTTGTATTTGAAACAACCACGCAAATATCAAACAGCAGTCAGCATGAATGGTAATCGCATGCCGTGTGTATTTTTTTATAAGTGCAAGCTCACACATTTATTCAATCTTTAAAGTACATAAATACAATGTACTCTGTAGTACATAGACATTTTTATAGTATATTAATAAATAGTTAAATATGTGAATGCTGTGCTGTGTCTGCTTTAGTATAATCATGTACTTAGACTAAGCTTTTTTTATTCTGTTTTCTTGTTTAAATGTATTGATATGTGATTGATAGTAGACCTAATAAATAAAAATTAAATAAAAGATTATGTGTTCAAACGTAACTTAAATACGAGTACCTACTTTTATAAAATTTCAAATAACTCGAGTGTTGATAAATGTGGCAACGTCAACTGGCTATTTATTTTCAATTAACAATTTGTTAAAATAGCATAATAATTTCATAATTCAAGTCGTGACCGCCCATCCTCGCGCGATGACGTGCCAAACCTCGTTTCGATACAAAATATTGCAAGGTTGAACCTATTTACTGCAATATTTATATTTACTCATGGATAAACTATTGAAAGCATCGTCTGTACGTTGAAATAATGAATAATCAATAAAATAGAAAGACACGAATTTTTAGCCCATAAGAACTAGTTCTGGCTACATAGGTAGTTCCTAACACACATTAATGCGTCGTGGATTTAGAAAACTTTGACGTAGCTTTCGATACCAAATCAGACCCAAAAATTATTATCACTGTAATGTGGACAAGTTCCGAAAACCAATTTTAATAGTCATCATTCCTGTTTTCAAAATACTAACTTATTTTTAAAGAACCGCAACATGCAGAGTTCAAATTTAAATACCTAAGTGCCGTCGAAATTGGGGTTCATCAGATTTTAACATGTTCATGTATTTTTCAGTGACCATTATGGGGCATACTACCAAGGTACACATCAAGATTATAAAGACAGATTCCTGAATGTGCATTATAAAATCGATATAAAACAAACATACTCGCGATTGCCCACTAGTCGTTTAATAATTCGATTAAACTTTTAGAGATCACGGCCCGGCATTATGCGAGGTCGTTCTCATTAATGCATGAAATATTTCACGTGACTTCAAACATGGAGATTTCAACAACACACGTCTACCAATAAATACATTTTTCACGGTTTTTAAACAAGTACAGTATCTACTTGCAACTCATCAGCTTGTATGATCAATGACAGAGCAACGGGCATAATATATATGTGGTGGTCAGTTGCTAAAAGACCATACGCGGTTGCCGGCACTGTGATCCCGAATTCAAATCCCCAGGGCACATCACTGATGTCGGACTCGTGTGTGTATTGAATAATTAATTAACAAGCACTTTGACGGTGAAGAAAAACTTGTTCAAGAAACCTGCAAACAATTTGATTTTCAACAATTTTAATTTTTTGTGAAGTACGCCAACCCACTCTACTGGAGTTAGAGGTCTCATAATATGTAAAATGCCACCTGTGTGGTACCACCACTATGTCTATTTCTCCCGCTAAACAGCAGTGTGTAGTGTTGTGTTCTGGTTTGGAGGACATTGTAGCCAGAGTAACTACTGGACATAATGGGACTTGACATGTTATGTCACCATAGATGTAGTTTTTATACAAAATCTATGTATGTCACAGAAAGGCGAGCGCAGTGGAATGCCAAGCATTGCTTTGTAAGTCATAGTATTGTATGGTTTTGCTACTGTCCATGAGCGGTTGTATCTCATAGCTCCAGGTGAAAAGCAAATGACTATTTCAAGTAAAGACGTAAGGTAAGAACGAACGAAGTACCTAAAGTATATTCATTTGGACAGAACACACCAGGCAAATGGGAGATGTCCTAGTAGCACCTCTGCACCTCCCTGGGAAAAAGGCGTAAGTTTATATTTGTATGCAATTTATGAATTGCAAAAGCACCTAGCAACCGTCTAGCGTCTAAACACAATAATTCAATATCTTAATTTAATTAATCTGATTTATCCTAATCAGACCCATTTTGAAGCTTTGCACGAAGCTAACTAGGCGGCACCAGGAATGCACTTTTTTAATATGTGTATACTAGTGTAGAAATCCCAGATACCGAAGCAAAAAAAATCTATCAATTATAAATTCATGCATTCGGTAAAAAGCCTACGCCTGCTAAAAAGTATACGCAATTTTAAATAAAGACCAATTGAAATATTCCAGGCGCTTTGGTAACATGCATTTTTGAAGTGATTAGAAATAACTATTGCCAGTTCCTCTTGAGCAGTTATTAGAAATCCATTGCTGAACGTAGAACTAAACCATGAATCACCACTGCGCCCTATTGGAAATTGTAATTGGCCTGTAAATGTTTTCCTCCATATTAAAGTCATTTTAAAATACAATAGTTTATTCTTAACAACAATTGTTTTAAAACAAGGTTAAATCATAAAAACATACATCCGAACTCAGCACATTAAACTGTCCATGTGATATAATGTACTGTTTTGAAATTTCGTATATCCCTTTTTTTAAATAATCCTGCGGATACATTATATCCTTCTTGATTATATCTAAAAATGACAAAACAACTAATGCCAGATACGGCAAGCAATATTACTAATGTTCGCTAATGGTGGATCTACGTGGTGGATTTACATGTTGAATGAGGCTGGGCCAACGTCTACCAACTCCAAGCTATTAACTATGAAAAACTTAAGGCCAGCCGAACCAAACACACGATTTACACACGCTGGCGTTGGTGGAGGCTGGCTGAGGGTGTAAATGCAGCAGAGAAATCTGCACCTGCACACGACCTCTGTACTTAATTTTTTTAGTCAGTGTTTCCGAACGAAATAACTCACGAAAATCTAAAATAGAATAGTATTTTATGTATTTTTGTGGCATCATTTAAATATTATTAAACGAATCATGATTATATACCTTATAGGTCTACCAGAATCTCATGGCATTTTGGGAAATTTGAATTTACGCATTGCAACACTGGGGTAATTGGATGAACATATTTTGATACTTTCAATAATTGTAATTATTTTTTATTTCAAATTGACATTATTTTTTTAGTACAACTTTTTAAATAAATTACATAATGTTTTAAGTAAAAATATAAAGGTTATTTAAACATTATAATTACTTCAAAATTGTACTTTTAGATTAATAGCCAATTAAAATAGGCAAATAATATTTTTTTCAGTTTTAAACTATAACATACATACGAGTCTTACGAGTATTTATAATATAGATGGAGCGCTGGTACTTTCAAAACGTAGATAAAAATAGTGGTACCGAGCCACCAGTTTCGTTTTAATTCTCTCTTCTTGTTAGTTCTCACTTAATCAAACAACTTTCAATTTCCAAATTGTAAGTAGTTTGATTATGAGTCGGTTTTATTTAAATAATTATTAGATTCGATAAATGTAATACGAAAGATGCAAGATTGTATAATAAAAACGTATAATAAATTTTATTTCCAGTCCTCTTTATTTCATTAACACTTTAGTCAGAGCTTACTTCTAAATACTTTTGCTGTAAATCTTCTGATGAAGACGATGAAATTAAAGGAATAATAATAAACCGTTCCTTATCTAATATCTCTGGAAACTCCTGTAAATAGGTATTTAATGCATTACTGTTTAGTTTCAAAAAATGATATCAATATACGATAAAACACATACACATATCTAACACTAACCAAAAAAAAAATGAAGTATCAAAACTATTCACTCCGACTTACTTGTTAAAACGACGTCGATTTTAAAATCGACGATTTTGTTTAAATTTGACCAAATTATTCACGGATCTAGCGATTAACCTTGTAAAAAATGTGTCGCACTTGTGATTGTAGAACTAATTTGTACCTTTTCGCTAAGAAAGGATAGATATCTTAAAATATTCACATCGAATGACATAACTCAAGTTTTGAATCAGCTGTTCGTCGATGGTATTGCCACATAAAAATCATTGTTTTTTTTTTAAATTTTATGCCATGAGATTCTGGTAGACCTATACATTGTTTTAAATTATATTCCGACACTTCCAATCGCCTTAAAACTAAATTAATTTTTATTTCACATTGATACTGGTAAGTGGTAACCCTACAATGACAGTCGGAATTGTTTGACACATTGTGACAGCGCTGAATTTTGCATTGTTCGCGAGGCAGCCAGAAAATTCATCATATTGATCAAACAACAACAAAATAAGGTAGTTAACTTCAGGTTATCAGCGTACAATTATGGAAAAAGCTTTTGGCATACAAAGACAAATCCGCGATAATGCCAAAACTGTTAACAGCTATTTGACCGACTTGCAAAATTGGGAACTCGAGATGAAGAGAAAAGAAGCAGCACTCAACGGCCAATTCGAACAGGTTCAAAGCAATTGAACTTTGTAGTAGTATTATATGTTACCTCTTCAATTATACCGTATTTGTAGCTAGAAAATCATGAATTGTTAATATTCTATGTCTGTATATTTTATTATGTATAGTAAGTAGCTGGTTAAATAAGGTTATATAAAAATAAACAATGCAGATTTTGAATGTAGATTTGAAATTCGAGTTCTTGGTTTAAAATTATAGTTTTTATGTTATGAAGGCGACAGGTTGTACTTAGTATTTTGGTATTCCATTTCTTAATGAAACTATAGAGTTTAGTATCAACTTGTAAACTAAGTATAGATAATAGAAAATTAAGGTGAAGTTGAACACCTTTAGCTTAAGAAAAATCCTGGTTAGAGATAATATCGCATCTCCAGTAAGTCAGCATTCTATAATAACATTTGTTTTACTAGTGCTGAAGCTCAGAGCCTCTTGTATTAACCTGCAATCACATTTAGAATAGGAAAACGAAAAAGAGGAGTTGAATTAATAAATTAATGTTCCCTTTTTAATTTCAAGTCTAGTAATATATCTAGTGAGAGTTTATTATTTAGGAACATTTTATATAAATTGCTCTGGTCTGAGATCAGTGCTGGCCATCGCAATAACCACATCCCCTATTGCATCTTAAGGTGAGAATTAGCTTAAAAATGGGTGACACCAATAATCTATCCTGCCAGAGATACCAACATGAACTTATGATAATGTAAATAAATTTAAGGGAATTAAAATATTTCAAAGTTCCCGTATCTTGCTTATTGTAACATGTTTTTCATTTTAAGGATCTTCCTCCAATACGCAGCAAGGCAAGTAAAGAAAAACCAGTAGTACAGGTAAAGAAGAAAGAGGCAAAGAGGATAAAATCTTCCGATTACCAAGCCTGGGAGAAATTTGATGTTGTAAGTTCATACATTCTATTTCTTTAATGATATTGATAGATATTGACAGTTAGTAAATTAAAGTTTCAATGGCTTTTATAAAGTTATATTAGATGGACAGCAACAAGACATAATTATAAACTTAGTATTTTTAATGCTGCTTTGCTCCATAAATTCACAATATTGAAATCCCTCGTATTTTTAGTACTAGGAAGTTGACTCACTGGGTAAAACTGTTATTGACCTCATATTGTTGCAGGACAAAGCATGTGAAGAGGTAGATATGGAAGACAAGGGTCCCGTCTCACTGGACGGCAAGAACAGCCAGGCAGCTAAACAGGAGAAACTCCGTGAGGAAGCACAGTATGAGAAAGAGAGGGTAAATATTGCAACAACTTTCTTGTATACTGTTAATATTGTTGTATGAAATAGTGTGAAAATCCTTGTAATAATAAATAATTATTTTGTATGTTATTGAATATCACCATCATCATACTAGAATAGACTGCTTTAGTTGTTGCTCATAAAAATAATAAGTTACCATAGTAAAACTTTCACAGTATTATGTAACTTTGAACTTCTAGTGCCTTTGGTTGTAAAGTCACATTCAAAAAATTTAGCATTATAATTCAAGTGCAATATTTTTTTAAAACTTCAGTAACATAAATGAAGATGTGAAGTGTGTTTATTATTGTAATAATATACTATGTAAACTTAATTTAAGTCAACATACTTTAATTATGGTTTTAGGGTAATGCATTTGTGAAACAGAAGAAATGGAAAGAGGCGATACCGTGTTACAACCGCGCCATAGAGTTGGTCAACGATGACGCCATATACTACGCTAACAGAGGACTCTGCTACTTGAAGTTGGACAGGTAGGATACCAATATTGTGCAAGGATTAATGTAGGATTCCAGCTTAAGCATTCATTTAATCCAGCTTATTTTTTTATTATTTCAAAGAATAGTGAGACGAGCATAACATTCCATTTACTAAAATATATATCAGCATGTGCGTCATTTCTTTGAACACCCTGTATAATACATGTACTGATACAACCAAAAAACGAACTCCTTTGTTACTCGAATAAACCATGTATAATGTTAACTTTTTTGATAATTAAGTTACTATAAACTGTCCCAAATCCATAGCGAACTCAAACATATCCATTGCTATATAAGGATATTTGTAGTGTAATATTATAATTATGATGTTTTTATTGTGAATAAGGCTTGTTTTTTGTAAATTATTTGTATATCTATAGGTGAAGGCTTGTAATTAGCAATAGGATTAGTTAGTAAGATATTATATTTTTGTTATTAGTCTGTAAGCTTTCCGAAAAGTAAATAAATAAATAAACATTCCAGCCTGCAGCAAGCGGAGCGCGACTGCACGGAGGCGCTGCGGCTGGACCCGACGTACGTGAAGGCCCTGCAGCGCCGCAGCGCCGCGCGCAGCGCACTCGGCTCCCTGCGCGGCGCCGCCGCCGACCTCGTGGCGCTGCTGCAGATAGAGCCGCACAACAGGGAGGCGCAGAGGCTACTGGAGGAGCTTAGAGTGCGCATGGGCACTAAGGGGGTAGGTACAGGGTGTGTACTGGGTTCACTATACCGGGTCAATTCATTATATAGGGTGAATTCACTATACAAGGTCAATTCAGTATGCGGGGTTAATTCATTATACAGGATCAATTCACTATGCAGGGTCAAAACACTATACAGGATCAATTCATTATACAGGTGAATTCATTATAAAAGGTGAATTCACTATACAGATTTTTTTCAAGTGGCATGGATAGCTCATTCTAGAACTATAAGGAATAGCAAAAAATGCTGAAGCGTTAAGAACCCGATTTCGATGAAAAGTTTTTGTATACTTAGACTTTTTGATAAATCAATATGCTTAGCTAGAAATCAAATGAGATAATTTGAAATGGAAAAGGTATGTTGTATTATTAAACAATTATGTTGCTAATTAGGATTCAATTTTATGAAATAATCACATATAACAAAAGGCAAGAGATTAGGTGGCATGAAATGTCCAACAGGCCTCGTATAGAAATTCTTAGTAGCGGCCTGGGTGTGAAGAAAAAAATTCATGTTGAATGAATATTGATTGTCTATTTTCTAATATCCGCAGTCGAAATCCAAGTCATCGCCTGCATCGACGCCCGCATCCACGCCCACGTCAGACAGCGACAAGTCGCTAACGAGTGCGAACGTACAGCAAGACGAGCACGCGCGCGACCCACACGAAGAGTGGAAACAAGGAGGGCCAGAGAAACACACCGTCATCAAACCTGTTAAGAAACCACCGCATCTACGGTCTAAGGTAATAATTCAGTAAAATAGGGGTGCTGTTTAATTTGAATCGTATTTAATGATCAGTGCAAAATAAAATGTATCAAAATTGGTTGTAAAATTGCCAGAGATATTAAAATTTTAGTAGTGCAGTGGGGATGCTTGCTTTCTCTTAACTATTTTATACAAAACATTAAATGAAACTAAAACTTAAAACAATTTTTGCCTTTTTTTGAGTAAAGCAGTAACTACCCAGGTTAGTTCAAGTGATACCTAAAAAATCATCATTAACCATAGCCTATTTTTATTTTCCAGAGACCATTAAAAACCATCCCAATCAAAGAGATATTGCTTGGAGAGAAACCACCAACCGAGGTGCCCACCAAGATCATAGAGATTCAGGACAATATTCCCAACGGGTGCATGGACAATCCTGCCCAGGACAGGTTGGCCCAGAGTCCCGGGGAAATTGTGTCTCCCCCGGAGTCCAGAAAGTTAGCTACAGAGACGGTATCAGAGAAATACATCAACAGTCTAGTGGCCCCGACTAACAGTGTTCAGTTTATGGCCGAGTGGAAGTATCTCAAGGGGAATGATGTGGCCCGGAGCCATTATTTGAGTGTGAGTAATGTTTGAGAATATTTTGTTAACAATTATTACTGTATATTAAGTAGGAGTTTTTAAATTGACAAATCTAAGTCAATGTGGTGGAATATACCTGGTGGGTTTTACACCTTTGTATAATGCTTTTTATCCAAGCTAAACATATGGTTGATGGGGAGCCATCGTAATTTATGAATTTAACCTCTTTGCCTGTAACAAAAATAATCATCTCAACTACAAAAATAACAAATACCTTGGCAAAATCTTCGCTTCCACAGGGGAGCCATCTATCATTTCATCAAAAAGAAGAAGAAAACATATTTCATTACTCAGCAGATTAAAGATTAAAAAAACATGAAATATTATTCCGAAATTCGATAAAACCTTTAGAATAATTAACACATGATAGCTGTAACACAATTTGACTCGATAAGGCAATAGGCTTATTAAGTTTTTTTTAATACTCACTCATCCCTTTTTTCCAGTTGATAGAGCCATCGAAGCTACCCACAATATTCGCGAACGCTCTAGAAAGTTCGGTGATATCGGACATCCTGCGAGTCCTGCAGGAACACACCCACAAGTTCACGGGCCGCGTGGTGCGGTACCTACGAGGGTTGGCTGAAGTCAAGAGATTCTCGGCACTCGCCATGTTCCTGTCCATCCCGGATAAACTCAGTGAGATTTATTATTACATCATTTTTATGTGTATATGTATATTAAAGTGCGTGGTGGTCTGTTGGTAAACGGACCAGACGCGGCTGCCAACATGTTCATGGTGGTCGCGGGTTCAAATCTCAGGGCACACCTCTGACTTTTCGGAGTTATGTGTCTATTGAGAGTCGATCACCACGCACTAAAACGATGAAGGAAAACATCGTGAGGAAACCTGCATACCATAGCAGTTTATAAGAATTTCTATGGTATGTAAGTCCGCCAACCCGCACTAGGCCAGCGTGGTGGACTTTATAGCCTTACCACTCTAAATCGTACTGTCGATTGTAGAGTAGGCCCGTGCCCTGCAGTGGGACGCATATGGGCTGATACAGATGTATATTAAACGCACGAGGTAGAACACTGGTTAAATGGTCAAACATCGTGAAGAGAGCGGTTGGTGTTAGTCTACACCACGCGGTCCATGCCACCCAGAGGGGTTATTCTATGATCCAAAACGAAGTTCGTGCCTAGGTACTCCACAAACTGTTCAAATCCTTGATCATACGTCGTAACCATAGACTAACTTGACAACGAAAACAACGTTGTGAAACGAGAGGTCGCGGGGTCGATCCCCGCACCGAGAGAAATGTTTGTGTGGCCCACAAATATTTCTTCCGGGTCTGGGTGTTTGTGAGACCGAAAAGTATCTCGTAGTTCCTGATATCCACGACACAAGACTCGATCTTAATGTGGGTTCAGACTATGTATGTGACTGTTGGGTGTTATTTATTTATTTAACTGCGAAGTGAATGATTAGTATCATAGAGTTCCCGTTACTACTTGGTCGTGATCCTCAGCAGTGAGGGAACGACGATGTCTTTCTCTTACATGCGTAAAGACCATTAAGAAATAAGATAATACAGTTTTATCTTTTATTCTGTATAATAAATATTTAAAATAAATATTCCTTCTTTACCTAAAATTGTTATATTATGGACTGTAGGCATATGTTTGGCACCATGTCACAAATATAAGAAATGGTATCAAAATATAAATCTGTGTTGCTTAAGAATAAACGAAAATAATTTGTTTTTTTTTGACAGCCTCCGTGGCGCAATTGGTTAGACGCCGCCTGTGAAACGAGAGGCCGCGGGTTCAATCCCCGCACCGAGAGAAATGTTTGTGCGGCCCACAAATATTTCTTCCGGGTCTGGGTGTTTGTGAGACCGAAAAGTCTCTCGTAGTTCCTGATACCCACAACACAAGACTCGATCTTAGTGTGGGGTCTGGACTATGTATGTGACTGTCGGGTGTTATTTATTTATTTATTTTTCAGTTCTAGTAAAACTGCTGGACTACTGCAGAAAAGTGGAGAAATGTACCGAAGAAGAGATAGTTGAACTCAAGAGGAAATATGAACTTTAAGTGCGGATCTATAGGGTTTAGTTTTAATTGAATTGTATATCAATGGAGTTGGTCACAAGGCGGCGCATATGTCAACATATACATGTATTAAAATATAGTAATATTCGTTCTATGGATTTTATTAATGTGAATGTTAAAGAAGTGTAGTTAATTCACCTCACGGAGTCCGTTGTTTATTGTTTTAGGATTAAAAAGATGTAAATGTATGTGTGTAAATTTTCTATTTGAACTGCATAATTACATGAATTTTACTGAACAAACATGTACTAGCTCTCTAATATCATAGAGAAACTGTCTTAGTATAATGGAACATCTATTATATGTTAGATATTTCAATGTTACGTGTTCAATACTATTATAAATGTTAGTAATTATGTAATAGTAATGTATTTTGCGCCGCCATGTCACACCTTTGCATATAATGAATTGTGTCTATTTTACTTTGGTAACACGTTCTACGCGGCACACACCAAGTATTTGCATTTTTGTCATATCACTTGTTTTGGTAATTCTCACATTTACTTTACTGTCCTCCCTGCACCATAGATTTAATATTAAAAGCAATTATATAATTTTATATGTAAGAATCGCATTTATAACTTTACTCTCCACTAGTCGTGCTAAGGACAGGCCAGCCAAGCAATCTAAAAGTTATCATGGCAAATTCAACCTTATCTCGTCCATGTAATGCACATAATTCTATGAAGGTAGATAAATGTGACTATCGTATTCGCGCTCATTATACGGTACACTCCCATCATCATTGTGAAAAGTTTATGGCTATAGAAATATGTGCCTTATATTCTGTAGATAGGGGTGAATTTACTGTGTTAGCTTGACTTCGTATTATTACTTGCCTACACAAAAATCAATGTCACATTTTTTTAGTTTTCGCAACTCTTTTAGTACCTAGTTATATCCTAGGAATATACAGGGTGAGATTTTCAAATGGGTATAGATGGCCAATTCCGTAACGGAGAAGCATCACGTCCAACAAACTTCGTGGAACTGAATATAATCAGCCTTATTCATAAACAGTTTATTAAACCTATTTTAACTTTTTCTTTTTTATTGCTATGTATGGCGAGACGTGCATGCCATTCGCCTGATGGTAAGCGATACGACTGCTCATGAACAGTAGAAAAACCAAACAGCGCCTTAAAATACAAAGCAATGCTTGGCATTCCACTGCGTTTGCCGTCCTGAGACATAAGATATTAAGTCTCAATATGTCCAGTAATTACTCTGGCTACAATGTCCTTTAAACCGAAACACAACAGTGCATTCACACTGCTGTTTGGCGGGAGAAATAGACATTGCGGTGGTACCTACCCAGGCGACCTCCATCAGTAAAAGCTTTCAAATGTTGTCTTTTTCGCTTAAACTGAATTCAAAAGTCGTTGGAAACGAACAAAATATTCGATAACTAACTAAAATTGTCTATGAATAAGGCATTATATTAAGGGATGACCATGTATGCCATTAAGATATGAAGTATGATAATCTAGATCGCCAGTAGGTAATGTAGTATTGAGTTGATTGATTGAAGTCATTCTCGCTAGAATTACAGTCTCCGTGGCGCAGTTGGTTAGACGCCGGCTATGAAACGTGAGGCCGCGGGTTCGATCCCCGCACCGAGACAAATATTTGTGTGAACCACAGGACACAAGACTCGATCTTAGTGTAGGTTCAAGACTATTTATGTGACTGTGTATTTGTATTTAAAATAATATTTGATCTTGTGGTGTAATAAAATGTAGAACCCGCATAGAATGTGTTACAGAAATATTCAAGTAATTAGAACATGAGTTTCCTAAATGTCTGATTATTGGAACCCAAGAATACTATTTAGTGTTAATGTTTTTTTTTTTTACACTGGTGCAATGAAAGCGGTTTGTGTTTGTGATTGCTTTTTGGGCTCCAAATAAATATATTGAATTTATTGTTGCTTTTTTATGTTTACTGTTCATTACATAGATTCAATATCCCTATCCATCCCATATGTGATAAGATAATTTAATAAATGAGTTTGGCTTGTTGGCCAACCCGCATTAGGTCAGCGTGGTGGACTATATGGCCTAACCACTCTCAATCGTACTCTCGATTGTAGAGTAGGCCCGTGCCCTGCAGTGGGACGTATATGGGCTGATACAGATTGGCTGTAGCGTTTCGTTCCGTGAGTGAGATTACCGGATGCACGATATCCCATCACATCCATGATTCAAGCATTGTGAATGTTCATAAGCAGCAATGATCACTGAATATCAGGTAAATTGTTTGCTGCCGGACATACGCCATAAAAAAGAGTATAGCAAATTAATGGATCATATGTTTGTTAACAAAAATAAAAATTTAAATAATGTTACAATTGTGTTGCATATTCATATGTTACATATTCATTTATTATATCCTTCAAACCGCAACACATCAGTGTATTTACACTACTGTTTGGCGGGAAAAATGGTCATTGCGGTGGTACCAACCCAGGCGGCCTTTCACATACAGAGTATATCAATTTTAAGCAACTTCAGACACAATGCAACAGAAAAAGTGAGAAAAAAAGCGACGATTTTTTTTTGTTATTTTTTTCCTATGGTCATATTTGGGTGGTAAATACATTTTTTCCTATAATAATAGTGTATAACCCTTTCATTTATAAAGACTCTAAGGTATAAAAGTGTTTAAATTATAATTTTATCAAAAACTATGAATTTACCGCCCGAAAATGATATTTAAAAAATCATAAAAAAAATATCGCGTTTATTTGCGAAATGTTTGGTTGCATTGTGTTTGCAGTCACTAAAACTATCACCCGGCTTCGTTTTCGGTAGCAGTCTTGATATACCCTGTATGAAAGACCTACCACCTGTAAAGTAGTAGTAGTAAGTAACCACCAGTATTTCTCCTATATGAACTGCTACATCAAAAAAACTATCAACAATGTCCCCTCGTACCTCAGCTCGACTCTAATTAGTAATTTCGTTTCCCCGACATAAATTCAACAATGAAATACACAGTTCCTTGCCTACGCTAGCCTTATCACGACACCCCTTTACGTCTTCACTCCTCTGTCGCTGAGACAATCCACAAAGGATTTCCCCACATAATTATTTAGAGATCATTTAACGCCACGGTGGCGTAGTTGTAGGTACTACTGCGACGCTAAGGTTCGAATCTCAGGTCAGGCAAATTGATATTGAATTTTTCTATATATTATCAGCCCGGAGAGAAGAATTTATGCTCGATCTGGCGGTTGGCTCGCCCCAGTTGAATGCAACTTACACTCAAATATTATGTAATCTATTATTTTTATAGTCTAGTTTTTGTAACTTCCTTTCTTTACTTCACTTGTATTAAAATGATGGACTAGGTGTGCATTTTTATTTTATGCTACCTAAATATTGGTTTGCATGTCTATATTTATCACATCGTCGGACGGAAAATAAATGGTGGAACGTATGTGTCACGGTAGCATCTCTACTTACCCCTTCTGGGAAGAAGGCGTGAGTTTGTGTATCTTTTGGAACTAACTACCCAAGTTAGTATAAGGTAATGTATAGAAACTGGAAGTGCATATAAACTAGTTGCATTGAAATTTAAATTTTATTCTGGCTCTTTGCCAAACCTTTCTTCGGGTCGGAAAGTAATCAGAGGCGAGTTGGAGCCAATTTATAAACAGGCGCAGAGCAAAAGAGTTCTATATAAAGACGTATACCCGCTAGAGAATTTCATTGGTTTTCTTATTACAATAAATAAGAAAGTTGCGCTTTTGAACACCTTTTGTGGCGCTGTTGGCAATCAAGTGCAGAAGAAGTTATTAATATCTACTATAAGAAGGAACTATATGTAGGTATATTTTATTCAGATGCAAAACCATTATAAATTCAAGCCAGCAGGATTACCTACTTGAATTCTGAAATGGGAACCTCGTTCCAGTAGCATAGTAAATTAATTTAAAGCACTGACAAAATGTAACGTATTTCATGAAGCAAATAAATATTACAATCCGTGAAGAATAAAATTGTTCGCGCCAAGGGTAATTTTGTAATAAATGATGCTGCATTTCGCACTCATAAATACTGAAACAGACATAACAATAACGATGTCTACCTTCTCGAAACCCCATCTCAAACCCTTGCGAGTTTATAATAATTAAGGATTTCTCGTCTTCATGTATAGTGGTCCTTTCCTATACAGCTAGTAACTAGTAGAAGTATTACTAGTTACTAGCTGTCTACTATTACACGTTGTTACTAAGCAGTTCTCCGGAAATCTCACTAACCGAAGGGAACAAAAGATCAAAGAGCTCACACAAATATTTATCCAGGGATCACAAATACACAAACAACGTCCAAAGCCTTCGTCATAAAGGTCCTTGTACTTCCTTCTAAATCGTATATCTGATAAATCACAACAATATTTTACATCACAAAGAAGCTGTATTACAGCGCCGAAATGAATCATTACTAAGCAGTTAATATCAAGGACGGAGCGGACGGGAGCTTCGGCGTTGCGCTTTATTGTATAAATTTACCATAAATAATTACGTGGATTTATATACAGGACATTACTGCGTGTCGCGGTCATTATCACAATTTGTGGCCGTCATCACCCATTGTTTTCTGCTGTTCACCTTATAATAAAGAGTGGAAAATATTTTATGGCGAGATGATATACTCACCCGTAACATTTATGGTCATCAATTGAAGTGTGGCCTCGGTGGCACCTCTATGGAAAACGGGGATACAATGCTTTTTTAAATTTGGTGAAGGAAATTGCTAAAAGCCTGATATGTCCCTCCCATCAGTAATATTTAGGTACACGAAGACTGAAGAATCTTTAAGAGCCTTACCTTAAAATCAAAATTTCATATCGAGGGTTAAATAATATACAGGTATTGAGACTGCAAAATCAACTTTAATAAAGTTGTATTTCGTCAGAAATCGAGATTTAATTAAAATTTTGTACATTCCTGGAATACTGTAGTTTTCATCAACATTATACGTCTTTTTCCATCATGACTACAACAAACTCGATTCAATTACATTAGCAGAACTAGGCAACTCGGAATTTTAATTGGAACGCAGCTCTCATCTACAAAATGAATTCGGGAAAATGTATTATGATTGTTCGAAATTATTTAATGAACGTGCCGGCAAAAAGTTAGCGCGCCGGTTTGCAATTAATCTAACTGCGGTGGGACGAACGATCCTTAGGGAACTTTTCCGTGCGGCGGGATGCGTGCCCACGTTGCCTATTTATGTGGAAACTTTGCTCCTAACCTATTGTTCATTTCATTTCTTCCATTGTTTTGTGGTAGTGAAGTTGGTTTCTTCAATTGTATTTTAGTTTATTTCTATGTTCGATGGACTGTTGTGATGCCGTGGATATAAGTAGATACTTTTTGCACTACATTCCATAATACGCAGCATACTTGCTTTATAATTCTAGGAAATAAGTACCTATATGTACTATATCTTGCCCATGTTTCGACTCCAAATATGATTTATTATGAGGTCAACATTTTAATTTATAATATTCAAAAACGAGTATTATTGCCATTATTCCTCCAAATTTTATTTATTTAATTGTATTTTAAAGAAAAGAACTATTAAGAAGGGCCACCTTTTGAACCTACTAAAATATGACCCAATAAATTGTAATCTTTAATATTTTAAAACTTTCAAAACAAACTTAATCCCCAAGTCTGAATGAATAATAAGTAATTACTATTTTCATAGCACGAGCCGGGAAGTTTTTATAGTTACAATGAGATTGGAGACAAAAACTTACAAGGTCTGTAGTCGGCTTTGGGAGTTACTAGTGAATGTAAAAGAGATAAAAATAATTAAAAATACAACTTATTTAAAGCCTGAATATAATTACAGAAGATGTTTCCATAATTGTTAAAAGAAACTCTATTTGGAACCCGTCAAAGACGTGTATTTTTACTGCGGTGTCAGGATTATACTGTGTGAAAAACATACATACATACATAAACTCACGCCTCTTTCCCAGAAGTGGTAGGCAGAGGTGCCAGGTCACCCACATTTAACCTTGTACGTTCCGTCCCACAATGTGATAGGTGGCGAGCCTATCGCCATATCGGGCACAAATTCCTGACTCTGGGCTGATAATGAATAGAAAAATCCAATATCACTTTGCCCAACCCGGGATTCGAACCCGAGACCTCAGCTTTGCGACCGTACCGTAGCACAACTACGCCACCGAGGTAGTAAAAAACGCAGTTAATTATTTATTAGTCTCAAAAAGTCTCACACCGATTCAATTTCACGATCTGTGGTTCGTGGTACCCAGGATTTCACTCACAGTCCATAAAATCAGCCACTAGTCAAATGAGGCGTTTTATTTTAATCAACGCTCGGAGTTACTCTACTGCCGGCTCTTGCACTACACTCATCGCGAACCGTACTTTATGCGTGATGTTTTCATTACTTTTATGGTCTCGAGCGTGTAATAAAGCACGCGTTTGTCGGTACACCCGTCGCCGAGATTTAATGCCATATTTTCCGTCGTTTATTTTGATAACTTGGAATTTTCAGACGGCTCCGAACAGATTAGGAGCGTGTCCTCTGAGAATTTCTTGTTGCTAAGTCATTTAGTGTTGAATGTATATTTTATGTTTTGTTGATTGTTTGTTTGTTTATATCAGCACAGGGACATTCTAACACCAATATTCTTGTATCTGTTGAGGATTTCTATACCATCACCAGGTATCCTAACAAAGTAATAAGTGAATTATCTCTTTATTTCTTAATAAAAGTAAAATATGTATCGGTTGCCCTCGTCTCGTGCACGTAAGAAGTTTTTGTTTCATATTGGTACTGCGAAGACAAACTATAGCAGGAATGTATTTATTAGAAGAACTTGTGGATAGTACAATAAAATTACATCTTGGGATACTGACAGCTTCGATATCTTGTACCTTTCTCCATCCCAGTACAAGAAAAATATTAGAACCATGTGCAATTGTAGTAACCATATCAATAATTTTAATTAATGTTTTGTGGGTGTAGGTGCGTACTTATATTCGGGCTGCGCCATTTTTGTTTTTGTTTATGTGATATTGTAATCTTTGGGAACTGTTGTGGATAATGTACTGTTTAATTGTACTTGATCTATAAGGGTTATTTCTTTCTGTAGGTTTCCAAATAAAGTAAAATAAAAAAAAGAATATCGTCTTCAAGCTTACCGAATTTGCATCTTTTGACTTGTTCGTCACATCAGGTTGATTGTTAGGCCCACCCGCATGATCTGTAACCGTACCGAACAGGAACGTTGCGGAAAATAGCTCACACATATAACTTTCTTCTAGAATATTGACACGCACACGTTCATAATTATCATGTAGAACTAGAAGTTCATTAATTTCATAATAATCCCGTTTTTATTTTAGTATAATATGCATGATATAAACCACGGATATAACATGATGATAGAAAATCCTACGGCACGTTTGTCATTCTTTTATTGACTACATTTTTTATTAACTCAAGAGAACAATATTCATTAATGTATGGTGGAGCAGATTCAACTTAACACCTAAAAGGCATTCGTTTCCATTTCAAAATATTCCAATGAACGTTTAAATTATACTCAATATCTACATAAATATCCCTGTAATATATTATGATCGGTTTTGACCACACATCTATAATTATGTCGGTATAATTATATATTTCTGTGGTGTGTAATTATTGTAGCTGCATTCACTATTTGGATTGCAATATGCATTGTTGGTAGTAGAAAGTGATGTTAGCGATTTTTTTGTGTTTTTACACATTGTTACTGTTGGTGTCACAAATGTAAAAAAAACACGCTCATTATTATATATTGTATGCAGTACGTCCTTACAATAGCGAAATCAACATGTAACATTGTAGAGAATACAATATTCATGAGGATAAAGTTTTATTTTGTAAAAAACTCATAACACAAATGAAACACCAGTTTGTTTCGCTCGTAAACAAGAAACTATTCAACGATTGAGAATTGAGGGACATACGTTTTTAGTCCAGCAAAGTATTGGAATCAGATTGAACGGGGTGGTTTCATAGTTGTACAGAAAATTTTCGAGAATTTCCTAACAGTAACCAAATGGATTGTAGGTACTTGGTTTTCATCAGATGCAGTATAATCTTTATGTCACGCGCGGATAAGACATCGGAATCTACAATTCTTTTCTTCCAACCAGGCTAAACATAACAGTATTTTGTACGAAAACAGATGAGCCCATATCACCAATTTGTGTATTTAGAAATTGAACAATTCTTCAGAGAAGAGCGAACAGGAAAATAAACATTAATTGGAGCGTTGCCACTCAATCAATTTCCACTTCAGATTCTTGATCATTCTTTGAAATCAAGAATGATAAATAATGAAGTGATTTTGTATTTGTTATTACCATGACAAAGTTAGCTTTTTTCCTGAAATATTTGTATCTGAAGATATCTATAGATACAACTTGTAGAATGAGTTAGAACATTACTAAATTGAATTTCCAAGCAAAGAAATACGATGACAAAATTTCTTCGAGAAACAATATGCTTTTAAATCTTTATTAATATTCAATTAAACCTTATGTGCAATAAAAAAACCAACAAATTATTATAACAACAAAATGTTGTAATTGGGTGCATGTTCTTTTACTGAATTGGAATGTAATTAATGTTGGGAAATGAGTAGGAATGAAACGTTAATATTTTCTGTTCCTAACGACATTTTTTGGGAGAAAAAATTTACTATTTTAAAAATACCATAATATAATTTACACATTTTTCAACCAAATAATTCGTTGGACTTATTTTAAAATGTCACTTTCATCAGCCAAGAAGATTTTCGACCTTATTCATAGACAGTTTATAAACCTATTTTAGCTATCAATTATTTTGTCTCCTTTACTCAAACTAAATTGCTAAGTCGTTCGAGAGGGTCGGACATTTGATAATTAAAACAGCCTTATAAACTGTCATAAATATTGGCCATCTCTTTTGTATATTTCCTTTTGGAAATCTGTAAATTATAAAGCAATAAATACAAAGTAAAACGAAAGAGCTAAACTCAAATACGACGTAGGAATACCACATATAGTAATGTACTCTGTGAATACCACATGAGCGTAAAGGTACAAGTCGGTAAAACACATAAAACGGTAATGCCAACATTCAGGGATTATATTCGACGCGACAACATCAGCTCTGCTTTATGAGAGCGGCAAACATGTTGTCGAAAATAAATTTATTCATGAGTCAATCTAACTGCAAATATTAAGTTCTGGCAATCGGATCGCACCGCTTTATGTACCAACGTGCAGTGTACACGGGCTTAGGGCGGGATCGCGCCGGTAACTCGATTAATACCACTAATTGTACAATCAGCTGCGTGTCATTTAATTATTGTACAGGGATGTAATATATTTACATAATTTTACTGTTTTTGTACTGATTTGGCAAAGTGCATCTGCTGGGAGGTACAATACCATCTTAATCACGCATTTGAAGATAGAAAATTTTTGGCACGCTTGATTTCTTATTTCTGTTGATTCTAGCTGACAGGAGTTACTCGCGACCTAACGGGATGTAGTCTCTTTGGTTCCTTACGAATTGTCTAAAACACTAAATATTAAACTGTTCTGTCTAGTTAATATCTCAAATATATTCATATATCACCTTGCCTGGTCGCTTTTGTACAAAATTTGATCCTTACAAGGGTGCAAAACCTATTAGGCAGGTGTATAGTTGTAGCCGCATGTTTTACCCTATGATTACTACAATTAACATCTATATTTACGACGTATGTCTGAGTAGAGCGCGGCACCGATGGCATGGCCCTAGAATATTCCCACACTTTCTTGTTACTTTCATGTTTGATATCTTTGTTCCAATATTATTTATTTCATACTGATATGACGCGACAAAATGACTTGAAGGTAATTCCAATTGCATTAAAATAAAAGTTATTAACGATGAGACACAATATAGTACAATTGACCTATTTATACATTTGATCGAAACCGAATATTATGCATAGGCTGAAAACGAACCGCGGCATAATTGTCTCATTATGACTTGTTTTTAGCTTCATCTACGGTGATAGCGATCCTGTTGAATACGAATATACATCAGTTTTGCACCAATCAATTTCCAGATAACTGTTCGATTACAAAACACTTTTTCCTGGCTGCAAAGTGCAATGACAATTGAGTTGGAAGAACCTTTTATAAAGTCCCGAACGGAATCATTATGTGAACGGTGAATTCAACGTCTGTGCTTGATAATGCCCGGTCCCCAGAGACTACAGCATTAGTTTTGATAGACGTCATTTACATTTTAGCAAAACCAATTCCTAAATCCGTACATAGCGACAGTCCAACTTGGCGTACATCTAGTTACGTTCCAGTTATACAATTGAATTTTAGTTTCAATATTTGCCGCGCATTCGTTTAGTTAACGAATTGTTGTTTAATTATTACGTGCCGCTCGCCGCATCAAGTAATAAGGCTAATGATTATGCATTTTGCTAATTTATTAACAGTTTAATTGAAAATAGATTCGCTAATTTTCCATCGAATTAAACATGTGGTGATCGGGTAACAGTTATAGGATTTAATTTCTATCCACTTCGGTTTTAATTTTTATTTTATATGTGTTTAGGCTTTAAAAATTGTTTACTAAATAACTTAGACATTTATTTAAAATTTCTATGTTTTTGACATTCATGAGATTGGGAGGAAACGTGCATACCATAGTGATTCGTATGAAATTCTATGGCTAGTATATAAGTCCGCGTAGGCCAGCGTGGTAGACTATATGGCATAACCTCTCTCAATCGTACCATTGATTTTAAATGAGGCCTGTGCCTTCAGTGGGTGGTATATGGGCTGATACAAATACAGATTTCGAAATAAGCTTTTCGTTGTTCACATTTTCAAAAGAAGTAAATGTTAAGGTTTTGGCTATTCTATGTACTTAGTTCCTGATGTAATTTTAATATATCATTCAAAATCCGATATTAAATAAAGTCTAAAAAATGTAGATAGACAGGCGGACAAAAAAAAAACTAGAAACAAGAATTTCATGTGCTATTTTAAAACTGCAATAAATCGATGTCGTCTTTGATGCACTGGTTATCGGTGGTTTTATTTACTTTACTACAGAATATTTGGAAATTCCCGAAATTTGTAGTTATTTCTATATTTCCTTGAAATTTACCCGGGAATAGTGTTTGAGGTTGTCATCCCACACTATTTGTACCTATTTGTTTTATCTATGCACCGGTATTTATTTATCATCGAATATCCGTTTGCCATGTGAAAGCGTTCGTATTTTACCAGGACAAACAGACTGCACCGGCCTTTTACGGGTCTTTGATTGGAGTTAAACCTATCGAACGTCTGATTGATTTCTGCACCAATACAGAATTCGTAGAGATATAGGAATTTGTTGGTTGTTTGTATACAGAGTTGTAAACTGTGACCAATTCTAAGTATTTACAATATGGATGACCTCAATTCAACTGGGCAAAATCGCTTACTCTCATAACAGCTATAATGTTTCTCTAGTTTTGTTCGAAACTGATGGTAAGTGCAATGAAGTGAAATGAAATAAAATGAATTTAAAATCCATCGGTAAGGAAACATAATATTTAGTTAGTCAAGAAGATTATGCCCGACTGTTGAACACTGGGTTTCCAATGGCATCCACCGGAGATACATGCGTGGGCCAATATGATGTGCTTTATTTTATATTTGGAGATCCTTGGGGAGGCCTATGTTCAACAGTGGATTTCCTGTGGCTGAGATGATGATGATGATGATACTCATAGCAGGCCGGCATAATTGTATCGAATGGCATGGGACTGCCATTTGATGCCATTCTATACTCTGCCTGGACAGGATTTGCGCTAACCATCAGGTGCAGTGTGGTCATTATACCAGGCCAGTGCAAAAAGAACACAAAAAAATGGTTGCCTGTAAAGTCGGTTTTACGGGCGAAGATTTTACGTGACAACGTCTTTTTCTCGGTAGAATATTTATTGATATGAATATAATTAAATTAATCACTCAACTATAATTAGATCATAGTTGAGTGGGAGAGAGACGCAAGGCATTCGGCGGGCCTCTCTCTCGTTCGGTGACTCATCGTAACGTTACCGGGCGTTACACTTTTTCATAAGTGACTCCCAGCCGCAACCTAATTTAAGACGTTGTCACGTCAAAAATTAAATATTAATTTAGCTGTACTGAACTAGATAAATCTATAGAAAACGTAATAAACTTACCCCGTTTAATTAAGGTTTAATTACAATTAAAACAATATTTAGGTCATTCAAAATAGATTGCAATCTGTATTCTAATTTCGATTCGGTATTTAACAGTTATCGAGTAATGAACATCGCATGCAGATTATGAACGACTAATGCGTTCCCGCGAGAACATCTATACGTACAGCATTTAGTTCACAAAATACCATATAGAGTTTGTGTAATCAAAGCTGATTAGTGAATGGACGTTTTTAATCGGATAACTATCCAATATAAATATAAATACAATAGTTATTGTATCTCCATCTGGGATTATATTTGCTGTTAGTGTCTGTATCTTTAAAATTGAAGGACATTGAAGCCAGAGTAACTACTGGACATATTGAGACTTAACGTCTTATGTCTCAGGATGGCGAGCGCAGTGGAATGCCAAGCATTGCTATTTAATTCAAGGTTATGTTTGGTTTTGCTACTGTTTATGTGCAGTCGTATCCTTCACCATCAGGGGAACGGCATGCTCGTGTCGCTAGTCATCGCAATAAAAAAAACATCCACTGATTTTACAAAGATATTTTTAATATGTAGATATTCGTCATCTTAATCATCTTTAGGTATAGAGCTAAAGATTAAAGAGCTATTTATCTCACGAACTATATCATTTACATCAGGCGAAACGTTCAGAAAAGACGGTAGTTCCGTATTCCATTTTATGTCATACCCTGAAAACTTTTCCAAGTTTGAAATAAAACTATTATTTACGGATTTTATTCCGCCATAAAATCCGTGAATAATAGTTTTATTTCAATGAGCGTAACATTCGCGTAAATCCATAAAACTATTTTCCAAGTTTCATGTTTATCCAGCGATTACATCGCTCGCCTGTACCTTGACGGCAAACACAGAAAGCCCTCAATATAGAAGTAGATGTAGGTAGTTCACGAAACCTATACCTAGAGATAAGCTTATAACAATTCTCGGAAGATTTTACGCCATGCAATTGTGGTTGATAGCAAAATCCAATCCTTTAACATATTGCTTTTAATTCGTTTGTAGTATTATATTGATAATCGTATAAAATGATAAAATAAAACTGCTTTGTGATAGTGAGAGCGCTAGTTTTTTTTTTTATTGCTATGAATGGCGAGACCAGCTTGCCGTTCGCCTGATGGTAAGCGATACGACCGCTCATGAACAGTAGCAAAACCAAACAACACCTTGAATTACAAAGGAATGCTTGGCATTCCACTGCGCTCGCCATCCTGAGACATAAGATGTTAAGTCTCAATATGTCCAGTAGTTACTCTGGCTACAATGCCCTTCAACCCGAAATACAACATTGCGTTTACACTGCTGTTTGACGGGAGAAAAAGACACTGCGGTGGTACCCACCCAGATGGCCTCTCACATATGAGAGACCTACCACCAGTAAAGTTTGAACATTACACGAAAGGCGCGGCAATGAATTACTGAACGGATTGTCGATAGTTAATAATATTAAAACAGAGGAAATCATAGAGTTTTTTTAATTTTACTGCGTTAGTGCGGCCACAAATATTTCTTTCAGGTATGGGTGTTTGTAAGACCGAAAAGTCTCTCGTAGTTCCTGATACCCATGACACAAGACTCAATCTTAGTGTAGGGTTAGGACTTTGTACGTGACTATTAGGTGTTATTTATTATTTATTTAATTTTATTCAAACCCTTCAGTAGAACTTGCCCTTACCTGCATTGGGACCGGGACCTATACGGGCTGATTTATAAAAAATATTTTAAAGATTTATTGAAAAAGAATGAACTATGTATGAGTAATTACATATGAATGTAATTAACCCATGAGGCTCTATTCCCTCGGCGTGGATGCAAATGAGGCGAACATAGCGATAGCAAGGTGGATACCGCGAGGTCTACGTGTGGGCGTTTAATAAGTGGTAGTCGGTACTTCCCGCTTCTAATCCACGACTTTCAAGACTGCACTCTTCGTCTCGGAGGTTTGTTCCACTCTGTTCCACTGGATTCGTATTTTTTTAAACAGACTGAAAAAGTCGAACATTTATACTTTTTTACATTAGCTGTGTTTTGTTTTGTTAAACAATCCTCAACATTCGAAAATGATTACTTTTTATACTAGCATGACAAAGTAAGTGTAAAAGTCGAACAAGAAATTTAACCAAAGATAAATAATTAATTAATTTAAAACAATTTGTGCACACAAACAGTACAGGCATTAAGCCTCAAGGCATTTTCTACCAGCCAACCTTAATGTAGTGCAGAGAGATGGAAGCAAGTGCTTATTAATTAAGTGGAACATAAATGACAAGAGAAAAAAACACAAAAAGAATAAAATATTAGTACATACAAGTGCTACACATATATATTTTCGTATATAAAGAAACACTTTTAAATATACTTCTCAAATTATCTAACCATTGCTGGTTAGTTGCCTCGCACCTGTCTTCGATATCATGTCAGTCTTGGTGAACCGGGACCACACCGAATAGTTACTTTTCCGTAACAGATAAAAAAATCAATATTCGACACGGTTGCTGGATACTATGACAAGCTTTTTACCAATGTGTACATTGATCTGTTTTCGGACCATAATACCTAATTACCATCTATTGTGTCTGTGGCGATTATATTCATTGAACGGAACACAATAACATATTTGTCGATTTCACTGAGAGAATAGTATCTAGCAACTTGGCCGAACGGACAAAAGCTTTCACAACTACACCAAAATCTACCATTACACTTTTTTTTGCTATGAATGGCGAGACGAGCATGCCATTCGCGTTATGGTAATATCAATACGACAATACGCCAGCTCATGAACAGTTGCAAAACTAAACAACAACTTGAATTACAAAGCAACGCTTGGCATTCCATTGCAAAATTAATTTTATCGCTCGCCATCATGAGACATAAGATTTTAGGTCTCAATAGGTCCACTAGTTAAACCTTCAAACCGAAACACAACAGTGCATTTACACTGCTGTTTGACGAGAGAAATAGACATTACTGTGGTATCTACCTAGGTGGCGTCTCACATATGAGAGACCTACCACCAGTAAAATATATCCTAATATATATCAATACCAACCTCAAAGAAATAAATAACTAAAAATAAATCTATTTGGAACGTTGAAGGCCACAAGCGGCATGAGCGCTTATTCACGAGCGCGGTGGAAGTTGGCACAATTATTCGGAGCGAGCCGAGGTGCCGGCGACGCTCAACTTGCGAGTCGCCCTCGCGATACATTATTAATTAATTTCATGGATTCCAAGTTCCAACACTCACAAGGAACTTATACTGGGGTTCACTTGGTTAGTGCTGACTTCTTAAAGTCGTAAGATCTAGTAAACATACATAAGCTGACGCCTGTAGAAAGAATCAAATATTATGAATATTTTTAAAGTATCTATTTTCCATCTGAAGTAATGATGAGAACAAGGCTCTCACCATGATATTTCGAAAAAACATCCAATTTATAACAAAAATATGTGCTCCGCAAGATCTTTCTCTACTCAATCGTGGGCAAGTGCTTGTTATGTACGCTAGCACATTTGTTCCAGTGTAAGATGTGTATGTTGGTGTGCACATAGATATACCTAATACATTTTTAAGTGATCGATGTCTGTAAATAGAAGATAATCTATTATGAAGGTACTGTGTGAACGTAATAGAACCCAAAACAATGATTGTTAGAATTTTTGTCAATTTGTCAATGCAGTTGCGTACATTAATCTCAAAAATGGCTCAACGAATTTCAATAAATGATATGGAGGTAGTTGACTCCCTGTATTAATACGTAGGCTACTTTATATAGCGAAAAATTTAGAGTTCCCGTGGTGAGTAAAAAATTCAAATATATTTATTACTCCTTCAAATTTAAAGGGATAGGATGCGATAGAACATGATTACATGCCTTGAGTTAGGGAAAAAAGGAGACGTGACCCGACGGAACAAGAAGGGAAAAACAGTATAGACGGCGGAAGTTTAATTATAAATAAAACAGTAAGAACGCCAAATGCAAAATAATTCTCAACTCTAAAATAGAATCTGGTTGATGACAAACAACCCACCCTGTAACTAGACCCTCCCCTCAAACCAACACAAGAACCACAAACAAGATATAATCAGTAAACAAATTCTGCGTACCTCATAATCCATGGCAGAGATCAAAGCGATGCGATGTAAACAGTTGTTGTGTACAAACTGAGTCAACATTAAGTCGAACCCCAATTAGAGCGCAATGGACTGATACAGCACAAACATACTCGGCTACATTAATCATTTTGGAAATTTGAAGGCTCTTTATAAATATCAATGTCTATTTCTCCCGCCAAACAGCAGTGTAAACGCACTGTTGTGTTTCGGTTTGAAGGACATTGTAGCCAGAGTAACTACTGGACATATTGAGACTTTACATCTTATGTCTCAGGATAGCGAGCGTAGTGGAGTACCAAGTATTGCTTTGTAATCAAAGGTGTGGTTTGGTTTTGCTACTATCCATGTACAGTTGTATAGCTTACCATCAGGCGAACGGCATGCTTATCTTGCCATTAATTGCAATAATAAAAAAAACTATTCTGCCCATAAACCCACTTGTGAAACTCTCGCCAGCCAGGACCAATAGCGCACAAAGAATTGCCACTAAAACTTATATTATGGCGTGTCGCTTAGAGGCACTAGTTTGCTGTTGTGATACTTTTGAAGCATAATGAAATGCTGCCTTTTTAACAGAAACAAAAGAAGCGACTGCCTCGGTGGTGTAGGTACGGTTACAAAGCTCAGTTCTTGGGTTCAAATCCCGGGTCGGGCAGAGATATTGGATTTTTCCATTCATTATCAGCCCGGAGTCAGAAATTTGTGCCCGATATGGCGATAGGCTATATATCACATCCCCCTATCACATCGTGGGACGGAACATGCAAGGCGAAATGTAGGTGCCCTGATACCTCTGCCTACCCCTTCGGGGAAAAAGGCGTGAGTTTAGGATGATGATGATGACAAAAGAAGCACATAATTTAGTTGACTAACAAATCGTACATGAATCTGAAAATTCAGAGATATGCCCTAGAACAAACTTCATGGACAATTCTCGACAGATTGCATCCGGTGTTTCACAACAGGCCACCACAACAGTTGTTACATAATATTACGCGCGCATCTGGACAGGGCAATAAAATCAGCATGCGAAGTGAGGGACGCACGCACGCGGCGGATCGGATGCTGTTTGCATTAGCCATGAGCTCATCCGGGCACAGTCAATATTGCCGAAAAATTCACACAACGATTGTTGGGACTACTACAGGCAGTGTTAAATACTCGTTAAAATATTCTGAGTTCAGATTTCTTATAACTCAGCGAAGAATTTTTAATCAGGTTTGGATGTTAGCTTATCAGGACGAATGTTAGTGGAAAGCTGAATCTTATCACCAATGTTAATGTCAGAATTTTGCCATATTAAGAAGCCTATTGCGTGTTAGCGGACTTCACACACTGCATAAAGTTTTGTCAAGGACTCTACGGTATGCAGCTTTTTTGTCACCTTTAAAGTACGTAGTACTTGCCTAGAAATAAACTCATGAGTAATGAGCGAAAACTGAAGAGTCAGACTACCCAGCGACCACTTTCATCGCGCTTGATTCGTTACGAACAAGCTCTCACATCATACCGAGAAAAAGTTGTAACTACTGATCTACTGATGTAAGCACGAGTACTGTTACATAAATTATGACATGCTGGAGGCGCGTTTTAGACGTTCATAATCAATATAGCTCGATGAGGCTGCGATAATTGGTCACCCGATACTGTGTGCAGTTTTATCACGGGTACGAGGTGGTACATAGCTTCCCGTGTGCCTATTTTTAAGTGCTAAATTGACGGAAACTTTGTCTTTTCCTTACAAATTAATTAATATTAGGTAGATCAATAAAATACAGTCTCCACGCTTCAGTTGCGTAAGACGTTTGTTGTGACTTAAATGCTGCGGAATTGATTGTGCACCAAGACATCTAATTAAATCCACATTTGAGGATCCAAATGTTATGGGATCCACAAGTATTTGTTTCGTGACTCATGACTGTACATTGGAGATCGATAAATGTCTTAAACTTACTGATTTCTATAAAAAACACATATAACTCAAGTCACATAGTTCTGCCCCCACACTAAGAACAACTCTAGTGTCGTGGGTATAAGAAACTTCGAGAGAATTACCGGTGTCACAAACACTCAGACCTGAAAAAATATCCGTGGATCGCACATAATTATCTCTTTGCGGAGATCAAACCCACATTTCACAGTCGGTGTTGAACTACTTGCGCCACGGAGGCTATCAGGACACAAGACTGTATTTTTGTGGGACCAAAAATCTCTAGAAACTAATATCTTTGACAGAAGACTTATAGCGTCAGGCCTTTATAGGTGACTGCTGGGTTAATTTGTTTTTATTTATATCACTTGGAAACTGGAACGCTGAAGCAAAAGAAACAAGAGAAAAGCAACCCATTCCAGCGTACTACTCGGTTAGTGCATTCCATCAAACAATTACATGCAAATGAAATTGAACCTCAACGATAAATCCGTAAGATTTAGTTTCACATGAGGGGGTTGAATTAACGCGTGGCGATAAAACGCCCAAGATGTACTGCTGAAGCGCTGTGTGATGTAATGCAGTAGGAATTCTATGCGGCGTGTGCTCATATTGTTAAAAACGTTTCAACTTTGATAGTTATAACATTTTGTTAACTATGTATAACTTGGCAAAAAAGTACGATGCGTTGAGAATTAGGACTAAAGAAAACAATTATGGCAACACTATTATTATATTAACACTATAATTGTAATTGTGGTCGTGGAATAATTTCATGCGTAGGTATTTCTATACATGTTAAATTGGTTTTTGTTTATTTTGTGATTTGAAATAAACAAAGAGACTATTAACAACAATTAATAAAAATAACAAGTAGATATCGCAACAATTTCCGTCGTAGGATATCGGGTTGCCATATTAACAATAAATTTGATCCTAGCGCCCCCAATAAAAACAGACTCTTTTTACCAAGCTATATATCAGTATTTGTATATGCCACGAAGGACATACGTGCCTATCTTGTGAAAATCTTACAGGGACTGTTACATGTTCTACTGAAATTTAACCTGGAAGTTTACAATTATTAGCTTATGAACTATACTACTAGATCAGGCAGAAATTATTATTTTTATGATCACGAGAAAGTTACAGCTGTCCATATACAAGAGCACCTCACATTTTATATTATTACAGCCATTCTCAATTTTATTCCAATGACTGTTTAGTTCAATGGCTCCAAGTATTTGTATATTAAACACAGCATTACTGGTATTTACACCTCGATATCTCTCAATAGTCTACGCCTACATCTTTGAACTGACTTGGGTGAACATAAAAATATATTATTGGGTCCGGGTCGTGACCTACGATATTCAATGTCAAACCTAACGTTTTACATAAAATTGCAATCACATTTCGCCCGTTTAGAAATTTATGCATGTTTTATTTGTTGGAAAAATATAACATTTGCAAGCAAATATTATGCTTGGCATTGTTTTATATAGTTTTTGTTAATATGAATTCATAATGAGTTTCATCTGATTTTATCTTACTCTTGCTGTATTTGTAAAGGAAATTAGTTACTTCGACTATTTGTATTGGACTGGGAAACTACCTTACCTTATCTAATAGTCAAGTTTTGTTGTTAATCGAGTTCAAAAAGAGGAGATTATTATCAATTCGATGTGTATGTATGTAATATTGTTAGAATGGCACAGTATTTGATACCTTAACTGCTGGTGGGTCTCTCATATATGAGAGACCATCTGGGCAGGTACCACCGTAATGTATATTTCTCTATGTATTTTCTTTAATGTCTCAGAATCGCGAGCGCAGTGGAATACCAAGCATTGCATTGTAATTCAAGGTGTTTGGTTTTGCTACTGTTTATGAGTGGTCGTATCGCTTACCATCAGGCGAACGGCATGCTCGTCTCGCCATTCATTGGAATAAAAAAAGGTTTAGTTTCGCGCCAAGATGGTTTGAATCGTCAAGTTATAGCTCCGCAACCCAGCACGCGTGGTTCTGTTTAAACTTTAGAGTATCAAATTGAACAATAACATCGTGTTGAATATGGACCATTTATGTACTTATTACATAAACATGTAAGGGCACGATAATATCCTTAAGTATGTGTACAATTTCGCGTGTGGCGTAGTTTCTCCAACGTCAATGGCGTCGGTACCCACAAACAGTAAATTTCCATCGCGACTGTGAATATTAAATGTTCCAGTCAGTCTGATTAAGTCGAGCCTACGCGGTGTGGTGCCGCTTTTAGTACACATTAACTGATTGGTTGGCTAACTATTGCTTTTTGTCCGCGGTTTACTTCAGTACCGTCAGTTTGGCGTAGAAGCTGTATGTAGTTCGAGATATATGAGTAAAAATCTCCTTACTGCTTTTTGAGGTGAGCAATAACGATTAATAAAATGGTCCCGATTAATAATAGATGATAATATTCTGCCGTTGGTCATGCTCTCATTGAACGGCTGAAAAATTATGACCAGGTTTAACGCAGTCCCTTTTCAGACCCTGAATAAAAATACCTATATCCAAAATATATTCATTTAAAGTGGTAATGTATGGACTTAAATGCCTCATTTTCTTCTTCGACTTAATCATTTTCTGCAGATGTGATTTTATTACCACTTTTAAAAGATCTGCAATTATATTGAAATACCTATCATAAGAAAAAAATACATAGGTCTTCTTTGAAATCAAATGCGAACTTTTCGAATTCCAAAACTTGCATCTCAATAGCCTGTACCACACT
The DNA here is from genome assembly GCA_030180105.1 of Hyles lineata. Taxonomy (NCBI): domain Eukaryota; kingdom Metazoa; phylum Arthropoda; class Insecta; order Lepidoptera; family Sphingidae; genus Hyles; species Hyles lineata. The sequence continues at coordinate 11,454,993 of JARJEE010000018.1, read as the reverse complement.
CAACTAAACTATCGCCCAACAACTTAATATATTTAATCAACAAATTCCTCTTAAAACGATACGAAATTCCAATAGCAAAATAAGTTTCAAAAAGATATATAGCGTATTTATTGGACGCTCGAAAAAGCGCTCATTACATTGTCTGCAGTGGACACGATAAATAAAATAATAAGCCGTAATTTATCAAATACTTTTATGACAGCAAAATATGTTGAATATCGTGCCCGGGACGACCGCGGCTGCCCTTGGGCTCGCGTACAATGTAGCTTAACAACCCTGGGTTACCCGGACTAAAATAGTCCGAACGCTTCTTTATTATCCACACATATTTTATTATTTAGATATGTTAGAATCTTTCTTTAGTGTATTAGTATTATTCTAGTAAATAATTCTATGAAAATAGACGACAATATATAAAAAAAAAGGGTAGATGAACCCCAGCGGAGCCGAGCTGGGCCGCTAGTTCATTATAATTTGTTTTAAAGATGAATGAAAACGTTGTGGAGTTGTCTACGTAACTGAGATTATCCATAATTAAGAAGAAATATGAAACTATCAGCAATCAGTGCTTCGTGCTTTGTGCTACTTGAATGCGCGAATTAATGCGATACCTAAATGAGATAAATATTATTATCAAAAACAATGAACTGGTACAAAGAGAACATATTATAAATAAAATAATCTAGAGTAGGATTGTAAAGCAATAATTATGGTAGAAACATTAAAGCTAGAGAATTAAAAAATGTATGCCAACGGAATACAAAGTTAGGAAATTTAAGCGAGGGGAATAAACAATTCAGTTTAGCAATATATCGTCCAGGGATTATTTAATACACGAACCACACAATGGTGACGTCAGGTACTTGATTCTAAATGCTATAGTGCATTCCAGGTACCCATATCATCAAATACATGAACCCAAGTGCCTAATAACAGATCTGGCTTAAATGTCTTTGTTATCAGAAACTGTGGGAGGCTTTATCCTGAAAAATAAACGTAGATCACTTATTAATGCACTCAAAGATCATACATGTACTGGTGGTAGGTCTTTCATATGTGAGAGGCCGCCTGGGTGGGTACCACCGCAATGTCTATTTCTCCCCTCAAATAGTAGTTTAAATGCACTGTTGTGTTACGGATTGAAGGACATTGTAGCCAGAGTAACTATTGGACATATTGAGACTTAACATCTTATGTCTTAGGATGGCGAGCGCAGTAGAATGCCAAGCATTGCATTCATATTCAAGGCGCTGCACTGTTTGGTTTTGCTACTGTTCATGAGCGGTCGTATCGCTTACCATCAGGCGAAGGGCATGCTCATCTCGTCATTCAATGCAATAAAAAAATAAAAAAACGTAATTTGGACTCATGGCATTCAGATACAAATCTTGTGTCATGGACAAGAGATACAATGAAATACTTTTCGGTGTCACTGCTTACAACACCTACGAACGACTACTCAAACGCCATTCAAATATTAAGTTTCTATTTATTAACTGCGCTCGGTCCACTTGGTCAGTACATTTACGCGGGATTTGCGTAGTCAAGTGCAACATAATATTTAAGTCGCATTTCAGTATTCGGGCGGTAAACAATCAATATTTGTGGATCATACAAAAACACTTTTCTCGGTGCTGAGATCAAACACAGCTTCCCGCATGTTCCCGGTTTTCTCATTGCATCTATGCTCTCGACTAAACTAAAGCACTTAATCCCACTCGTAGTATGTGAATCCCGTAAAACAAAACATCTTGGCAAAATGTTTTCCGCGTTTAATGCGATCCCGCCGGATTATGGTTTAGTTCCGCCTCGACGTATGTTCCGAAGTTGCGAAGTTCCAACCAGTTCTAGTGTAATAGGTGCTTTAATCCACAACTTCTTGTTTTGTGAACATAGAATAATCGCTGGCTTGAAGTCCTGATTGTTGTTAGGCTGGCGGTGTAGCGGGCGATGTTTATATTTTGTTATTTTGTTTGAGCAAAGCTAGCGCCAAGGATAACATGGCTTCAAATACGGCTTAGGGGATGAATGAATTTTATTTGACATCTCAGAGATACCAAATTTTATTTTTATTTAAGCACTTAATATTTTTTTATGAAAATATTAGTCTTTTATTTCCATCTTGATACGAACTGTATTTTTATACATCTCCATTTTCAATCTAGAAGATCGAATTCTACAAAATAGAATGATTCTACGTACCGCATATGTACTGCACGGTATCAGCCCATATTCGTTTCACTGGCACGGGGGTACTCTACAATCAATAATTCGATTGAGGGTGGTTAGGCCATATTATAGTCCACCACGCTGGCCTAGTGCGGGTTGGCGGACTTTATATACCATAGACATTCCTATTGTTCTTGTATTTGTATTGTTGTTGTTGTATCCTTATGTTTTCCTTAACCGTTTTAGTGCGTGGTGATTGAATACTTATACACACATGAGTCCGAAAAGTCAAAGCTGTGATCTGGGATTTGCCCGCGACCACCGTGAATATGTTGGCAGCCGCGTCTGGTCTGTTATCAACAGGCCATACTTTTTTTATGTTGATCGATACGACCGCTCATAAACAATAACAAAACCAAACAACACCTTGAATTACAAAGCAATGTTTGGCATTCCACTGCGCTCGACATTCTAAAACATAAGATGTTAATATGTCCAGTACTCACTCTGGCTACAATGTCCTTCAATCCGAAACACAATAGATAAAAACGTTCATTTTGGCTACAATAAACATAAAACAATCTTAAAGAGTTACATCAACATTAATAATAATTACAGATAAGAACTTATGTACAACTCCAAGGAGCTAAGCGCTGGTAATTCTGATGGTACCTGGTATGCAGTACTAAGTAAATATTATATATTATGCTCCAAGTGACGTAAAACTAAAGAAAGAGTACAATAAAAAAATAATAATCACAGAATAGGAAACTAAACAACATAAAATATGTCTTATAACACTAGTCTTAGTTACGAATATGTAAATTAAATTAAGTTACTATGGTTTAAAATTAACTTATTAAAAATTAAACTTACTTAAACATTTAAGGCAGTCTTCGCTACTGTAAAGTGATTCATAACAAATAAATAAAAGTTTGAAGGGAGAAATAGAAATCGTGGCGGTACCTATCCAGACTTTTAGGTTTTATTAGGTTAGGTTTTGTGTGTTACGCACTTTCTTCCCAAAAATAATTTTACCTGTGTTTATTAATTACTAGCGGCCCGGCCCGGCTTTGCCCGGGTACAGATACAGATTCCAGTGCATATTTTATTTAAACTCAACATGACTGCCATCCTCTATCCTGATCAACCAATCCCGTGCTATATTTTCTGTCCCATTTTATCCACCTTATATTCTATTACACCCCATCTATCCAGATTAAAAACATTATTTTGCTACGGAGATATTATTAAACTGTTACTACTCCGACGACATTCATTGAAATCAAAAGATGTCAGGACAACATACACATCGGATTTATAATTACTAACAAGATGCAGAAATATGCTTATAATGCGCTTACTAAGGGCGAAATACGAATAGTAAAATTTGAATATGGCTTATTATTTAAATGTTCGTTTATATTGACAATCCCTGCATTATGTATAAAATATAGCTATTTTTTGCTATTTCGTTCGCGTCGCACAGTTTTTTATCCTTATTTAGCAAATAATACACAAACAAATCACTGTGGTTTACTACAATAGTTTAATATGAATAAAAAAGTTCAAGATGGCCGTCAAGTAACCATTTAATTTCTACTATGAATTAAGGTTATTCGAACAAAGAGTGCCTCAGAAATCAATTTCGAGACTAATCGGATCAATAAGAAAAAAGTTCAAAATGGCGGCCAAAATTTCCGATTTCGACTATGAACTTTCATTTTTGAAGTATAGAAAAGTATACTTAAAAAAATTTAAACTTCTAACAGGTCAAATATTCCACTTTATTCTTGGCGCTCGCTATGCCCCGGCCTCGAAGACTGCCGCACACAGACTAGTGCAAAGACAAAATTGAATATTAAATCCGGTAATCTCCACCAACTTACCCAATAAGTTTGCATCTCCCACCTATTTTAAGCTTAAATAATGAAATTACCAAGCAGTTTTCGCGCTCGATTTGCCTTCACTTATCGGGTTATCTCCTTATTCATTGGGGATGGAACGGCGCATATTTCTATTCTTTTTATTTACGAAATCGCCCGCTTTTTGTTTGTGTTTAATGGATTTTGTTCAATTCTCTCGATTAATATTCATTTCAGCGATCGCTGGTAAATTAAAATACCGTTTGAGGATTTATAGGGGAATATAATTTAGTTTTTATACGTGGTTGGTATATTTATTAGTCCGTGCCTGATAGAAAGTGCAATATTGTCAAGATTATTTCAACCCATTCGATCGAATCAAGCAAGACCGTTCAATTTGATAAGATTATTTTTATATAAATGGGAAAACGGTTTTTTGCTCAAACGGATAGGCAAAAGTGCTACTAGTGACAAACAGCTCTCCGAGTTTATTTCCGTCCAATACGAAATAAAGATCCAGCATCGTACCGAGCACAAACTCACCGCGTGTGAATGACCTATAAATTATTGTTATATCCAAAAATCTTTATGAGAAGAAGTTGAGATCTCCACAACCTAGAATATAACCTATGATCTCGCCTTTCTCCATGCACGCTACCATATTATCGTATGGGTGACTATACTTTTACTAATCCAAAATTTATTGATGTAATTGCTAAAATTAATTTGAATTTGATGCCTTTGATACAAAGAGGTCTATATATATATATATTTATTAAGTTCACATACATACATGTAAAAACATAAACTCACGTATTTTCCGAAGAATTCTTAGGCACTAGGCCCATTTGCTACCAACACACACACACACATTTCGCATTGTGTATTCCGTCCCACGATATCATAGGGGTCGAGCCTTTCGCCGTACCCGGCAAATTACTGACTCCGGACTGATGTATAATTAACAGAAAAATCCAATATCGCTTTTCTCGACCTGGGATTTGAACCTCAGCGTCTCGATCGTACAACAACGCCACCGAGGCAGCCTTGCTAATTTTGTTATTAAATATTATTATTTTTATTACATACCTACTGTAAAGTAAAAATTCGTGAGGAAATTTAAACACCATTGATTGAGTCCATGCTGAGCAATAGGCGAGTATAAATAAATAAATACACCCAAACAATCACATACATAGTCCTGACCCCACACTAAAATCAAGTCTTGTGTCATGGGTATCAGGAACTATGAGAGACTTTTCGGTCTCACAAGCACCCAGGCCGGAAACAAATTCTTGCGGCTGGCACAAACATTTATCTAGTACGGTGATCGAACACGCGGCCTCCTGCTTCACAGCCGGCGTCTAACCAACTGCGCCACGTAGGCTGTGTGTGGATTATGGGTCGATACAGTACAATACAGTATCATACAGTACGATACAGAATTTACTACCACTTCACATTGATGAGGAGATTACATATCCAGATCAGAATTTCCTTTTATCTGTGGCTTCAATTTACTTTATGCGTTCAGTAGCAAATTAATTTGCCTCGGTTATTTGAATTTCTGCTACTCATTAATTATGAAATGAATGCTATATTGAATTGGAAATCATCAAGACTACTTTACATTGGTAAATAATTAAGTTTACATACATGCACTGCACAATATTCAAATAATATTCATAAGGATGTTTGTAAATTAATAACATTAAATATCGAAAATATAACTAAAATTGTATAATTTAACTGATTAGACTACGTATAATTAAGGAATTCGACTAAAACATAAGTTTTATAATTAAACACGATGTCAATGAAATTAATTAATAAAATAATACAATGCAAGGCCGATGGCCCGTATACGTCAGTTGTCGGTTGTTCCCAAAGTCGCTAACCCAACATAATCACATATTATGATGAAACGGAAAAAAATATCCATTAATTTTTTTGATCATGTATTGTTTTGTTAGTTTATTAATATTTATGTCCTGCCTACTGATAGTCTAGTCAACAAGTTCAAAAACGTGTTAAATAGACATAAAGCTCCTAAAAATATGTGCCATAGCTCATTCGATTCGGAATGACGTCTAGAAAAATGTTTTTTAAGGGTTTATTAGCACATAAAAAATTGCGATTGTTATTAACAAAATAAGATTTAAAAAAAAAGGTATTTAGTTTTTCGTTAATAACTTTTAAAATAATGATATTTAAGGAATTTTGAAAAAAGAACCTGAAAGAGGAGAAAATTTCCAATAAAAAAGTCCTAACTCCCGGAACTCTATCTATATTATTTATAATTTTTTTTTAACGCTGAAAATAGGGCTCCGCGAGGGCGTTACGGCATAGGCTCGCCGCGTAAAAAGCCGGTATATCACCTAAAATAATTTATTTTTAATATTAAATAACAATTTAAAAATTTGAATAAATTATAGTGTAATCTAGACACTTGAACGAAAAAAACCTCGGCGAAAAATAATTTTTTTGTCGATTTTTCAAAAAGTTACACCATTGTTAATTAACTAATTTTTTTCCAATCTCTGTTTTTATAAATTACGGTATAAAAGTTTAAATAATTGGTCTATAAATTTTTCGCTTCGTGGAGCTCTTTTTGTTTAGGTACTTAATAAAGTTATGCAAAAAAAATGTATTAAAGTTAATTATTTTGTTAATTATAATTTTTTTAAACTAACTAAAAATGAAATTTCTAAAAAATGTTATCAAAAAAATTGTTTTTTGGTAATATATTATTATTGCTGTTTTCGCACCTAATATAGGTATTAATTAACATTGGAAAAAAAATTTTTACGTCATTTGTTAAGAAATTGTTTATAAACAAATAGACTATTTTGGGATTTTTAAAATTTTTTTTATTATCTTATAGCATAGGTGAAATGATGATTTTTAAAAAAAATATTTTTTCTTAAATAAATTTTTTTATTGTTTATAATCGTTTTTTTATATTTCAATTGTTTAAATAATTAGTTAAGAAATTATTTTATCCTTAAAAATCATCATTTACCCTTTTCAATGGAATAACAGAGAAACATTTTTTTTTTATAAATAATTTAATTGTTTATTAACTTAACAATTTGTTATAAACAAATAATATTAACCGTTATATTTTTTTTCGAAAACTTCAAAAAATTACAAAATCAACCATATATAACAAAGTTAAGAAAAACATTTTTTTGTATTTTTTACAACACTTTTAAATATTATACAATAATGAAATTACAGCCGTTACATAATTTGTCAAGTTAAAAATTGTTATAACTTTTAAACTATTAGAGATAGGGTAAAGAACATTTAAGTCATTTTTGTAAAGGATTTATTTATCTGTAAAATGAATTCAAAATCGATTCTGTAACTATTATTTATCACTTGTTATAAGCATTTATTTATAAAAATTTTAGATTTTTTTTACATCTTTTGAAATTCCATAGCTTATAAATTGTTAAATAATATAGATACAGTTACGGACCCAAGAACTTTTTTATTCTGTGATAAAATATCTTTCTAATTACGCATAAATTAAAACAATATCCATTTTTGTTTAAATAATATATTAAGTCAAATTTATACTTACCCAATTTATATTCTAAAAAATTATTTCTCTGTTATTCCATTGAAAAGGGTAAATGATGATTTTTAAGGATAAAATAATTTCTTAACTAATTATTTAAATAATTGAAATATAAAAAACGATTATAAACAATAAAAAAAATTATTCAAGAAAAATTTTTTTTTTAAAAATCATCATTTCACCTATGCTATAAGATAATAAAAAAAATTTTTTAAAAAATCCCAAAATAGTCTATTTGTTTATAAACAATTTCTTAACAAATGACGTAAAATTTTTTTTTCCAATGTTAATTAATACCTATATCAGGTGCGAAAACAGCAATAATAATATATTACCAAAAAACAATTTTTTTGATAACATTTTTTAGAAATTTCATTTTTAGTTAGTTTAAAAAAATTATAATTAACAAAATAATTAACTTTAATACATTTTTTTTGCATAACTTTATTAAGTACCTAAACAAAAAGAGCTCCGCGAAGCGAAAAATTTATAGACCAATTATTTAAACTTTTATACCGTAATTTATAAAAAGAGAGATTGGAAATAAATTAGTTAATTAACAATGGTGTAACTTTTTGAAAAATCGACAAAAAAATTATTTTTCACCGAGGTTTTTTTCGTTCAAGTGTCTAGATTACACTATAATTTATTCAAATTTTTAAATTGTTATTTAATATTAAAAATAAATTATTTTAGGTGATATACCGGCTTTTTACGCGGCGAGCCTATGCCGTAACGCCCTCGCGGAGCCCTATTTTCAGCGTTAAAAAAAAATTATAAATAATATAGATAGAGTTCCGGGAGTTAGGACTTTTTTATTGGAAATTTTCTCCTCTTTCAGGTTCTTTTTTCAAAATTCCTTAAATATCATAATTTTAAAAGTTATTAACGAAAAACTAAATACTTTTTTTTTTATCTTATTTTGTTAATAACAATCGCAATTTTTTATGTGCTAATAAACCCTTAAAAAACATTTTTCTAGACGTCATTCCGAATCGAATGAGCTATGGCACATATTTTTAGGAGCTTTATGTCTATTTAACACGTTTTTGAACTTGTTGACTAGACTATGAAATAAAATTGGTTAAAGAACTTTATTTCCCAAAAGAAATTTACAAATTTCACTTAATGAGAAATTTATACATCAAAATATATATACATATATATATATATATATATATATATATATATATATATATATATATATATATATACTGGAATAAATAAAATATTGAAAACCATCTTGACGTATTTTCAGGTTTACTTCAGAGTGATGTAAAGATTTGCTACAAGTATAAATTCTTTAGTCTTTGGTATGTCGAAAGTTAAGTTCACCAGACATTTAGTAAAAGGCATCTGGTAAGGGAAACGTTCTATGTTTAATGAGAAATTGTTATATTCATGCAGACCCTGAAATATAAATAACACGTTTGTAGAAAACACAATGTAACAGATGTCACATTGAGGGCGTAATATCTGCCACATCACGCAGGGTTGGAGCCCTGAACAGGGTACGTCGGTGTTTCACGCCCGGTCAACTTTATCGCTTGTATAAAGTGCAGGTCCGGCCGGGTATGGAATACTGCTCGCACCTCTGGGATGGATCCACCCAGTATCTGCTCGATGCTTTGGATGGATTGCAGCGGCGGGCCATGCACATTGTGAATGATGCAGACGTTACGAGCAACTTAGAGTCGCTACAATTGCGGAGGGATGTCGCCTCTCTAAGCGTGTTCTACCGCCTGTGTCACGGTGAATGCTCTGAAGAATTGTTCAACTTGCTCCCCTCCTCTCCATTCCTAACCAAATCCACACGTGCAGGCTTGCGAAGCCATAGCTTGATGGTCTATACTATATATATATATATATAGTAGTTTTGGAAGAGCGTTACTAAATATACTAATTATTATTCAATAAATATCTACTGAATATAACACGTTTCAAAACAAAAATACAATTTTTATAAGATTATGTAGGTGATATAAAAAAAAAAAAAATAGTCAGGCGTAAGAAACAGTAGTTGACAATTATAATGAAGCAAAAAACGGGTGACGTATTTTACTGCAAAACAAAGAATAATTTGAACACATTATACGTTTATGTATAATATTATAACTATAATCTAGTATTTTTGAGTCGAAACGCCGGCATCGCATCTTTATGCCCGATAGTGTTGCATACAGTGGCGTAACAATAAGGTGGCAAAGTGCGCAAAATGCCACGGGCCCCCGGCCTAAGGGGGCCCCCGGACCGGCAAGGCCCTGGTCTGACAGGGTCTCAGGCCCGACAGGGCCCTGGCTTGATAGGGCCTCAGGTTCAAGCCCGACAGGGTGTAAACAGATAAGAATATAACATTAATAACGAAATTATTAAAAATAATAGAAATTATTTAAGAGGTAGCGAAAAACGAAAGAGAAAGAGGGAAGCTGAAGCGATGAATAAAAAGTTATCTAAAATAAGTTACTATTTTCGAAAAGAGCAATTTATTGATTTGATTGAGTCTTGCAAATGATCAAATGGACGAAACTAAAACTTCCCTAATAGCAAATCCCGATGAAAGAGAATATTCAGACCCAAAACAACTACAAGTACACCAGCAAACATGAAACTGAACTAAGAATATTTAGGAATGAAAAATATTAAATCTCTATAATATAATGCAGATAAGTGAAATAAAACAAATATGATGAAGTGAAACGATGCGATTGAGAAAGGTTCACTGTTAACCCAGTGACCATTGGGTTAAAAAGAGACAAGTCTAAGAGACAGTGACAATAAACAATAAAATAAATAAATAAAATAATAAACAAACGCCCCTACGTTTCGGTGACGATATAATCTTGATGTCGGAATCGCTGAAGGAGCTGCAAGTTGCAACAAATGTTGGACGGTCTGGATTCAGCCTCACAGCGAATAAGTCTTAAAATTAACTTCGACAAAACCAAAATAATGATCCACCCTCACCTTGATCCAAAACCTGTCGCTTTATGTGGCCACCAGCTCGTTGTTGTTCCCAAATATACTTAACTGGGGCTTACCCTTTAACTAGGTAGAAAAAACTTTGAGAAAGAGGCTACGAGTCTTCTCGTCAGCTAACACTTTTTTCCCAAAAGCTTGAAAACGGTAGTTTTCAACAAGTGCCTACCAGAGCCTACGGTACCTACGGTGCTGAGCTCTCACAGCACGGCTGGTCCAATAGCTTATGATCGCTCAGCGAGCTATGTCTCTATGTCTCTTTGGAAAATAAGATCCGTAATGAGCTGATCGGACAGAGAACCAAAGTTATAGACATAGCACACAGACTTAGCAATCTGAAGTGGCAGTGCGGTAGCCATATCTTGTCTTGTGTTCTTGAGTGGAAACCGCGTCGTGGCTAACATAGTGTAGGACGACCGCCACTTAGGTGGAGTGACGATTTGCAAAAGGTCGCTACCTCATGCTGGATGCGACAAGCTGATGACAGGGTGAAATCGCGAAATTTGGAGGAGGCCGTTGTCCAGCAGTGGACAGCAAAAGGCTGATGATGAATGTTTGAGTTGAGGGTTATGACGACTAGAAATAAATTTTAAATGCGCTAAAGAGATACGAAACATCAAAAGTTCACTTAATTAAAAATATGCCTTTTCGTGGCCATAGAGAAAGCGCAGATAGCCGTAATAAAGCAGTTACTAGCATAATGTGATACTAATTTAGAGGAATGGTTAAATAAGTCCAAGGGCCAGATAAAATACTTAAGTCCGAAAATACATAAGAGATAATTGCTGTTTTAGGCCCAAAAACTCCATTATATTTGATACTCAAGATTTTTCTAAAACAAACAAATTATGTGAAGTTTATCGGTACTGCGTGATAGAAAGAAATGAAAGTGGAGTTACAAAAACACTCTTTAATCATTATTAGAGAATCCTTTTTAGATTATATGCAGTGATATTAGTTCATAATCCAATGACAAATATGAAGCCATGCCATTAAAAGATTCTGCATAATCCCATATAAGTCCCATTGCAGGGCAAGGGCCTCCCCTACGATCCAAAGTACTATTGAGATTGGCTAAACCATATAGTCCACCACGCTGGCCCAGTGGGTGTTGGCGGACTTTACATACCATATAAACTTGCATATGGCTCCGGTTTCCTCACGATGCTTTCCATCACCGTCATAGTGCATGGTGATCCATACACACAACTCCGAAAAGTTAAAGGTGTGCCCTGGGATTCAAACCCGCAACCACTGTGAACATGTTGGCGGCTGCGCCTGGTCCGACAGGCCACCACGCACTTTAAAATATAATCATAAAAACGAAACTACAATGTAATTTTTTTTACATTTACAAAGGGCCCCATTTGATGATTTTTGCCACGGGCCCCCGATGGGGTAGTTACGCCACTGGTTGCATACTTTCATGGGGGGCGGTGATCACTTACCATCGCTACAGTTTCTTGGCTGTTCTTCTCTGGCGAAAACAGTCTAAGCGATACGACCGCTTATGAACAGTTGTTAAACTAAACAACACCTTGAATAACAAAGAAATGCTTGGCATTCCCCTGCGCTCACCATCCTGAGATATAAGACAGTAGTTACGCTGGCTACAATTTCCTTGCACAACAGTGCATCTGCACTGCTTTGGCGGGAGAAATAGACCGTGTGGTGGTACATACCGTGGCGGCTGTCACATATGAGAGACTCTCAATTGTTGTCGTCGTCGTTGTCAGTTCTATTTTGGTACCATTTTCTTACTTTGGTCCTACTTTGCTTATCATTGAGGTATAGAGATTATTCCCTCAGATTACATTTCCTTACACACATTGGTCCAGGTAGTAGTTTACATCAGTGATTTGATCAACCAAATCTCCGAAGGCCCGTATACAGGCTCCAATAACAATCGTGTCTTCACGTCCTAGTAACAGAAAGGGCGTATCTGCTTTGTATGTCTCAGTAAGATATGTCGCTTTGTCTGGAAGGTGGTATAGAGTAGGGATGTCATGGGTATAAAATATCTGTATACCTATACAGATTTAGAATATATTTGATAGCAGTTTTGATCGCGGATATGCAATAGGGAATATGCATGTCATTTTTTTATATTTTTAATCAATTCTGTATGTTATTACATTATCGGAAAAAAATATAAGTCTTTGAAAATATCAATTAATAAAGTACAAAAAAAATATCAAAACTGCTATCAGTTTCGAAGCATTTGAACGCCATGTTGGCGCGAACTCGTTGTGACGTCATAGGGCACGTTATGAGCAACGTAGTATTTGGATTAAGTTTCTTTAATGAATTGCTACAGAACTGTATTTCGTGACAAAATAATCCATTTTATTTAATAGCATAAAGAAAGCACAAAATAACTCATAAACAAACGTAAAACAACAAGCTAAAACTTCATAAGAACGTGCACATTGTCGTCACTTTCCTTTTCAAGCAATAGATCGCGTTTTGAAAAAAATGCGCGGCAAATTTGAAATGTCATTTTTTAAGTATTTATTTTACCGATTTAGAGTTGATAAATTTAAAAAATATCTTTAAGGTATATTTCTATATTAAAAAAGATTACAAAAAAAATATTTTGACTTATTTTGAAGTCTGGTGCATATTCCCTATTGTCATATGTAGTAGTATGCAATTGTCATAGTACTAGTGGTCGGGTCCAGCTCCAGTCGGGTGCAGATACTCGTTTCAAAATGGCGGTCAAAATTTTCAAGTCCGACTATCAATTTAGAATATCGATCAATCGGACCACGAAAAACGAATCAAATTTCCTCGTATTTGCTAGAAATGTCACTACTGCTTCCCTCCTATAGGTCATAACGTGATGATATATAGCTTATAGAAATATACTATATCTATATAGCGTATATAAATATACATTCCTCGATAGATGTACTATCCAACACTGAAAGAATTTTTCAACCGGACCAGCGGGAGATTAGCGCGTTCAAACAAAAAAACTCTTCAGCTTCATAATATTAGTATAGATTTTGGTTATAAAATTTTCAGATGCCTTCTACAGGCATCTGTGTTCCCTATAATAAAAGGGCCAGTAATCATGATACGTTAGCCGTTTCTCGCCTGGGATGTCGCGTGTGACGGTCATTGATATGTTTTTAATGGATATGTTTGTGTAGGATTTGTAAGTGACCCATCTCGGGCGCCATATTCGCAATGTTCCGAATTGAGAGGCCAGTCAAGCTGATATACTTCTTTCGGCTTCCTCCGTGATACCGAAACGGGAGCTTAATAGCTTTTCGTCTTGCACAAAATAAAGAAAGTAACTAGGTGCATTCTTCTTTGAATATGGAAAAAATATATATACCCCAGGGATTCGCAGCTTCATAACCTGGTATAGTCTGAGGCTAAAGACAGAGAGATATTCATACTGTTTGGGAGTGAACCATCAATCGATTATCAACAATCTGACAACTTGTGAGAATGGCTCAGCACTACTCGACGTCCTTTTGGCGTACGACAAATTGAAAAATACATGCAACATTCAACTTTTATTTATATACAACTTTATTATAAGTAAATGTGATGTAATCTCCCACAAGTCTTTATATTTAACCCATGTTGCAACGACTACAATATGTCTCAGAGACACAAACCAAATTCGGTTACAATTTCGAATATATTTTCGGATATCCGCCGGTTTGAGAGCATCCCTGTTAGCCTGTAGTGCATGTTCCGGGCTGAGAGGCATGGCGCATCGTGTGCAATTAGCCGTGTAATCCACGACGCTGCTGCGGATTGCCGTGTTGGAATATAATCAAACGTAATTAATATTACGCAGTGTCGGCGAGGGTATCAACATTACTGGTAATGTAAACAGTACTGTGTGAATGCAATCGCGTGCTACTTTTTTGTGAAAAAGTGAGTTTAGAGGAACTGATTGTAAAAGCTGTGTAGTCCAGGTACCGTTGTGTCGAGAGGTTTCGTCCTAGTGCAGAGCACGGGCCTACTCTACAATTGAGAGTACTATTGAGATTGGTTTGGCCAAATTGTCCACCATACTGGCCTAGTGCGCGTTGACGGATTTTACTTACCAGGGAAACTACCATCTTACATACTAAGAGTGTCTTGGCACCTCTGCCTACCCCTTCTGGGAAAAGGCGTGAGTTAATGTATGTATGTATGGAAACTACCAGCCGCATCCAGTCCGTTTAACAAGTCACCACGCACTTTACTTGTTTCTTGTTAGATTCAACTTTATCAACATTAAGGGACGTGAATTTTGTACTAAAAAGTGTAAGCATCAACTCAGCTTTCAGTATCTATGTAGACTAACATCTTTGGCTCATAGCAATGTTGAGCGCAGTTCTGCTGTACGAATAATCAAAATCGTGCATCGATGCGAATAAATTTGATCATACTTACCCCTCGAAACGTATAATAAAATTATGGTTTCCCCATTCTAACATGAAACTTTCTCGCACGGTGAATCTACGCAATATATTTACCCAAATAAAATGGAAGGCGCGTCTAGTTATAAACTTATGACAACTGGCGCATTCGCATGTCAGCCTCTATCCACGCTGGTTAAAACTTTTAACGAGTATTCGTATAGTATCAGTAAAATCTAGTTAATTTGCTCCGGGACGCTGGGACAACTTATTTCCTCTGATATGGTTTTTTTTCGGAGCCTAAGTGATGTTTTAGGTCGGCGACGAGTTAATGAACTTTTTCTGCCAATTATTTAGGTCAAAATATTTAGTATAAGTAAATTAATTTATTTTTAATATTTCGACGGGTCCGAAGTAAGAAGTTATGTACAAAACAGCCACTTTTGAAGAGAGCGCATACAATAATTTAAACGCGCAAGAAAATTAATCCTGGATGTACGGTTTTCACATACACATACTACATAGAAATAGCCTACTTGTATAACCGAGCTGTACGATTACATATGTATATATTAAATGTATTCAAAGGTTTATTTATTTACTTGACCCTTTTTCAAGTTGCAATGGAGATTGCAATAAGCGTGATTTTTTGCCCAGGAATAGTTGGAGGGCAGAAAAGTGACATAGGCTTCATTTTGTTTCGGGAAAAATATCTCATTCCTACAGGAAATCGAAAAACGCGATCTATTTCTCCATTGCACAAATTTCTTTTACATTCAAAAATGTTTTGGCGTACAGAACGTAGTCGATATTTATAGCACAATATAATATAACAAGAATGAATTCTGTGATCACATATATATTTTATTATTTATTTATCATTCTTTATTGTACACAACACATAAAAAGTAAAATTAGAAAGAAGAGACTTCAATCTAGATAACAGTACAAACGGCGGTCTTATCGCTTGCAATCTCTTCCACACAACTTTTGGATGGATTGGAAAAAATAGTAGAAGAAATATCAGCATAATTATCAATCTTTACTTTATTTTTATACTATAATTGTAAACATCTGAAAGTAAGTGCAATTCAGTGCAGAGAGAGAAGAGACCAGCAACAGACAATAAGATTTGTTTATTTATTCCGCGATATCGCCATCCATCCAGGCGACCTTGTCAATTGCTTCTTCTTGCATTTTTTCCAGTAGATACCCAAAGAAGGGAAAAACCCAAGTCATCGGCTCAATGCGTTTTGACATATCGTATTTGTATTGCACAATCGTTAGGTAATTTATAAATATGTTTTGAATTTTAGAAACATTTTTTATCGAGTTTTTAAATTAGATCATTATGTCGCATTTTACTATATGTATTTATAAAATCGATAATTTATTTATTTATTATGTGCATGGAAATCCAACAGCTTACAAATATTTTATAAATAACATTATGTACAACATAGAGCCAATGATAGGTCTTCACGGTTATATGGCAAAATAAAAAGTAAACAAAATCAATAGGAAACTAAAACTATAACAAAAGCCTTAAGAGTATCACTACACACCAAGATATTAATTATAGCTCATTCAACCACATTACCAAAAAATTTAAAGTTGAGTTCCTTCCTAAATTTCAACACACCTGCTGCGTGCGGGCTAAGTTGCAAAAAAAAAAGCAAATTTGTAATATTTTGTAGTATAAAAAGCCTCTATAAGTAATTACACTTAATATTGCATTATAATTATTGTTATGTTTAATATCCGTCCATTATTAAACCCGACGTAAAAATAACATCCTTGTTTTAATTACTCTTTGTGTCATCTACCGAACTGATGGCCTGGTTTTTACGTGGTTTTTAATATATGTATATTATTCTATATGCATTATTTTTTCTTGATAAATGTTAATTTACATTCTACATGATTGTGTTTATTTTTGGAATGTTTTATACTTGGAACGAATGATGCGAAATTCTGAGTAATTTCATCATGATAGTTTTAGCAGAAGAAGCGTAAAAATGCGTTACAAATTTCAACGACCACAAAAGAGACTTAAATTATCCCTACTTTGCATTTTTGATTGCAGCATAATTTTTCACTTTTAGTTTCGAGTTGCTTGAATTATGTCAGACGTCAGTAGAGACGATCAACTCTGCGTAGATCCTATTCAAATTATATTTATTAGGAATGTTTTATATAACCAGCCGTCCTGGCGCCGTTGGTTAAGACACCGATTGTGAAACAAGAGGCTACGAGTTTGAATCTCAAACCAAGACAAATAGTTGTGTCAAGAATATAATTTTGACTAGTGGCCTGAATTAATAGGGATTGATTGCAAAAATAAATTGAAACATTTTTTTATTATATATTTTTCCACCACAAACTTACAGTTTAAACTTTAGATTAGATTTTTGTGAGCATTTCAATAAATCTGATTTTCCTATTCTTGAGATCATAGATATCCTTTAAAAATTTCTGCCGTATGACCGTTTTCATAGATTTAATAGAAATTCCCAGAGACTAGCAAATAGTGAAGATAGCTATTGAGCATATCCAATTTGGCACGTTATTGTTCATACTGGCAGTGCAAAGTGACCGCTCGGACACACGATGGTAAGTGCATTACGGTCCAAGTAGAACATCCACCGGCGAGAAACTACGACTATGTCATATCGATCGAGACAATTATACCGCAGTTAAAAATCGGATATAAATAAATAAATACACCCAACAGCCACATACCATAGTCTTCACCCCACATTAAGATCAATTATCTTTTGTGTCGTGGGTATCAAGAACTACGAGAGACTTTTCGGTCTCACAAATGCTGGTGGGCTTCACAATCATTTGTCTCGGTGCGGGTATCCACCCTGTCGCCTATCGTTTCATCATAGCATCTAACCAACTGCACTCGAAGGCTGTCACGTCCTGTGTCATTCATACACATACATTACATAGGTATATACACAGGTTGATTGCGGAAAGAGACATAATATAAAGGGTTACAATCGTGAGCTTTGTACTTAAATATTTGAATCGGGGATAAACGAATATCCTACTATACTTCTACTGGCCATCCTCACTCACCATATAAAATGCTGGGGCCACACATGTCACGGAGCGGATAACCGCTGAAGTAAGTGTGTTCTGAAGTGGAGACTGTGTCTTGGCAAACGTAGTGTGGGACGCCTTCTAGCTAGACTTGCACAAGAGGGCCGAATCCACAACAGCAAGTAGATGCATAAAGTAGCAGACCAGGTTTTTTACAGCAGTGCTAGCAGACTCTCTGTCTTCGACTATAGGAAGTCTGATAGTATGTCTACTGCTGATCGTTGGCTTCACCCAAGGATTTCTACAGCAACCTGTCAAAGGCAGGCTCAAGCCATTCTAGCTACTACTTTACCAGTAATATCTGGTGGAATCCCCGCTATAAATTTCTTCCTGGCCCGGTATGTGCTGGTGACCTTCGCCAGCAGTGGGGAGTTAGTTCCCTCCCATGATATTGAGCCGGCCGCGTGCCGGACGCTCGGCGACGTAAAATGTGTGGCGTGCAAATTTTCTGAATTCCGCCCCGGAACTATAGGGGTGTGTAAGTATCGATATCCGGTTTATCGATAAATAATCTTTAAAGCGTGGTTTTGGATTAATATTTTCCACATACATATTATATTTTATTTATATAACGTGTTTGATTAATCCATTTTATGTGAATAAAAAAGTGTTATCGTTATAACTGGGGCGTTTGGATTTTTTTATCGCATAGTTCCAGCAAACGAGCAACTTGATGGTAAGTGATCCACAATGATCATGGATGGATGTATTGCCTGCCGATTATTTTGGGAGGAGAGCGGGAAAGAAAAAGGGGTATTGGGCATCCGGCAAACTCACTCACCGAATGTCACTCACCGTCGCTTTAGACGGATCTCCTGTGAGACAGCGTTACCATCCTGGATGAGCCTACTCATTCATGCAGGACATGACTGACAACAGCGTCGCTCTATCACTTATTAAAACTTCATATTTCGAAGAAAAGAAAAAAGAATATCTGCTGCCGAGATTCAATTAGCATGGGCATAGTAAAAGATTTTATGTAGAAAGATTTACGAACGTGATTTATGGTGGGAAAGTGAGTTATTTAATCGGTCGTGAAAATCTCAAAAAGGCCAAACAACAAACCAAACAGAAGATTTACTAAAGAAAGGTTTTATAAAGTTTTTAAGTACTTGTACTCAACGGCCATGTATGAAAAGAGTTATGATAGTTCAAGAAGCGTAAGACCTACATGAACTGGCACTCTTGGGGCTATTTAATCTCTCGTGAGTTTATGTATTATACATATATAAACTCACACCTTCTTCCCAGATGAAGTAGACAGAAATGCGATTACGACACTCACATTTCACCTAGTATGTTCCGTCCCACGATGTGATAGGGGCCGAGCCTGTTGCCATGTCGGGCACAAATTTCGGACTCACTATGCCTGACCCGGGATTCTAACCCGAGACTTCAGCTTTGTAATCGTACCGTGTAACAACTACGCCACACAGACAGTACAGGCAGTTTATGTACTATGAGGTTTGAAAATGTGATCCAAGTGTAAACTAATATTACAAGCTCATAGCTTGGCAACAAATTAACTTAGAAACTAATACACTGGATTTGGAATTTCGGATGGGATTACATTAGGTAGCCTTATGGTTTAGATTGGCGCCGTAAATTGTAACTCAAACACAATTTCTTGGTTTAAATTAAACTATCTATAAGCCGTGCTGAAATCGTATCAATTTGATTTAATTTAGTTTAATAATATTAGTTATTAATTGATTGGCCTAACTTATATGACCTAACTTCTATAAATTGTACTCTTGAATACAGAGGAGGCAGACAGATACAGTTTAGTTGATTATAAAATTATGTACTTTTTTACTGGCTCTTTTCTCAAAATATGAGCATATTTTTACGTTACATATTTTTATGTGAAAAGTACTCATGATTTTATTAATATAATAGATTAATGTTTTACGGATAATTACCGGTACTTAATCTAAATCGAATATTTTTAAAAACCTCACTGAAATTACCCGGCCTAGCAATCAAACTGGGTAATTTAATTTCCCGTTCTGATCAATAACGATAAATACCATGTCGGCACATCCCTAGCCGGGTGGGCAGCGGACTGCGTCAGAGGGCCACTTGCAATGAGCCGTTAAAAGCTCCCCTTCCAATACTCCACGTTTATAAAACACATACGAGTATAGAATCAGAGGGTTCGTACTTAACATAGGTATAAATAATTCCAGTCGCCTCATTTGTCTGGATGGGTAGGTGAACCTGTCTGTAATTTCTACACCGTTTAAAAACCTATATAAATAAATAAATAAACCCAACAGTCACATACATATATAGTCCTGACCCAACACTACGATCCACTCTTGTGTCGTGGGTATCAGGAACTAAGAGATACTTTTCGGTCTCACAAACACCCAGACCCGAACAAATAGCTGTGGTTCACACAAATATTTATTTCGGTGCGGTATCGAACCCGCGACCTCTCGTTTCACAGCCGCCGTCTAAACAACAGCGCCACGGAGGTTGTCCAATGAACGATGTGAACGTACATACATACATTAACTCACGCCTCTTTCTCAAAGCTGTACTTTGCATTTTTCGCCTGATTGTTCCATTACACGATGTGATAGTGGGCGAGGCCATCGCCATATCGGGCGAAAACTGACTTCGGGCTGATAATGCATAGAAAAATTCAGTAGGTACCACTTTGCAGATATTAACGTATCCAGATAAGCTCGTCTTTATGGGAATAATTAGAGAAACTGCTTACTTGACTAATTTGTCTCCGTTCGTTAGATTTGTAATAGAACATGTGCTTAGGATTTTACGGAAGACTTTTGTAACTGAGTGCATAGAAAATTAGGTGTTGAGACAGGAAAACAAATATCAAAAATAATTTCAGTAACAAAACTGGAATGGTGTCCATGATATTTCGGCCAATGTAATGTACCTAGTCATGCTTTCCTGAGGGGTGGAGATACAACGTTCTTTAACTTCTTTTTTTATTGCGATGAATGGCATGCCGACTGATGATAAGTGACACGACTGCTCATAGCTGGTAGAAAAATAGAAAATACCATGAATTACAAAGCAATGCTCGGCACTCGACTGTGCTCGCCATCCTGAGACATGATATGTTACGTCTCATTATGTCAAGTAGTTATTCTGGCCACAATGTCCTTCTTCCTCCTTGAATTGATGGTGCTGTTTGGTTGTGCTACTGTTCAAGAGCGGTCGTATCGCCACCAGGCGAATGTCCTCCAAACCGGAAAACAAAAATGCATTTACACTTCTGTTTGGTGGGAGAAATAGACCTTGCAGTGGTACTTGGTGGTGGTACCCAGGCGGCTTCTCACATAATATGAGAGACCAACCTACCAGTGAGAAACTGGCTTGCTGGTAATAAATATCAATACTATATAAGTATCTCCCTACAATTTCAATCACGATAAAAGTAACTCGCTCATAGCGTATAAATAGCAAGGTCCATAAAACACAATGGCCTATCTAATATCAGTGAACGATAGATGGAACCATGGATTGACATCAAGCAATATTCGTTTTTTTATCCAGAGGAGAACTGGAAACTCTAGCGTTGCTCTTTTAAAAATAAGTTTACAATACAGTGATCATACATGAGTTGCAATTTAGCAAAATTCAGAGCTGTTCATAAATTATTTATAATAACTGAATAATAGATATAGTGTTTAACTCATTTTGTACGCCTGAATATTAACTCTAAGATAATAAAGCATAGATGCGTTGTCCGAGCTTTATAATGGAAGACGATTGGAAGGTAATTGCCTCACTTGCAATCAGTCACGCTTCAACCAGTGTCGCGGATACACGTTTCTCTGACTATTTGTATTCTCAAAACCAAATGCGGAAAAATAAATTAGAGTGATTTAAAATAACGTACAAATCATTCTGAAACTGTGAAACAACATAAATATTTTATTAAGTGCGCAAGTACGCACTAATTTATTTTTTTATTAAATAAAATCATTAAATTCGCTCTCATGGCGACGTTTGACAACTCTCGCCACGTCATCCCGCACTTGATGCTTGGTGCTACGTCACACGCGCTTTGGCCAATAACAGTGCGGCACTTATTGTTACGTAACTAGCGATGTCTATTCATCTTCTTCTAACTTATGTATCTTGCTTTTGGACTCATTCTTTGAACCAATTTGAAATTACTAAGGTAATTACAATACGCATCGCGCCATTTTTTTGTGCCATTATGTTAGTGTATGACGCGTCTATTTGTAAAACGTCATTGTATTAACTAGCAAAGCCATTCGAGAAAACCAAGGAGCGTTATTAATAACACAAGGTCCATTGGATGTTGTAACAAAGCAGCAGTATTAATATCCGTTTCACAGGTCGGGAATAAAAACGCGGTGTAACTCATTAAGGTAAAAGCCACTAATACAGCGAGTGCACGGAGCGCGCTGATGCGGTTTCAGTTAAAATATGGCGGGTTCGCCTCCTGCACTCTGTGTTATGGTAGCTCCCGCTGATTTAGTGTATGATTATCATAGTATATGGTCAGGTTGTGCTATTGTTTGTTTGGTGGATAGACAGGATAGACCTGGGTGATGTCAAATAAGGAAACTATATTAATGCTGTTTTTTATATCCAGGGATGTCTTCAACAAGTATATCAATATCTTTATGCCAAACAGCAGTGTAAATGCACTGTTGTGTTTCAGTTTGAAGGACGTTGTAGCCAGAGTAACTACTGAATGTATTGAGCCTCAATATCATTATGTCTCAGGATGGGGAGCGCAGTGGAATACCAAGCATTGCTTTGTAATTCAAGGTGTTGTTTGGTTTTGCTACTGTTCACGAGCTGTCGTATCGTTTACCATCAGGCCAATGACATGCTCGTCTCGCATTCCATGAAATAAAATAAAAATCTTTACTCGCACCTACTTTCAATTCATTTTGATGTGCACTTCTCCGAAACACCAACTTCCCATACCAAACAGCAAACAACACCACAACAAACAAAAATGCACAGAAATATTCAAAAAACAACGCGTTCCTCAAAATAGCCGAAAAACCGCATCATTTCCACGCACGCGTCTCAAAAATCCATTGGTCCTAAATGCAGTGTAAAATTGAGGCTGGCACAGTCGCACCACTCGACTCGTAAAAGCTGGCTCGTGTCAAGTCTCCCGGAGTGGCCTGGGCGTAGGGCACTCCGCTCTATTTACATGCTTTATTGCGTGATGTACGAATGAAAAAGGGAGTAATTTGTGCTGAGGATGCATTAGGATTCCGCAAACTGGAACGAGAACAATGGCTCGCTGAATGCTTAATATTACATGGTGCATGGCGTCCTTACAACGGGAAAGTTTAACACAAATGTTGCTAAAATTATTTGGATTATTTTTAAAGGTTCATTGCTCGATTGTCTAAATGATTCAAAAGGGAGAAAAAACACGATTATTTTTGCGTGGGATGACAAGCTTGCGATCTATTTGGAGTTAAAGGCCAACGCTCTTTACACAGAAAAGCCGCTATCAGTACAAATTTAATAATTGCCTAGTGAACAATATAATTATGGTATAAAAACTAAATTGATATAAACATGTATATAAAGATACAAGGACATGCAAACCATCTTAAATCGAGATGATACTAACCACATGTTCTCGCGAGCCAACACATTAAATGTTTGTGAGACCCACAAATATTTGATTCTGGGTGTTTGTGGGACCGAATATTCTCTGGTAGTGTGAGATTCCCGGCAGACAATACTGAATTGATCTTAACGGGTCAGAACTATGTATGTGAAGTGAAGGAAATGAAAGGAAGTGCATGCGCTATTCACCAACAGCTGAAATATTGTGTATAGATAAGGAAGCATTTTATCAATGAAACTACGTTCGTCTGCAATAGGAATGGTATTGATAAAAATTTAATCAGTTAATGTATGTGTAAATGAATGGTTGGTAGTTTAGATCTACTATCAGTGAACGGTAAAGTAATGAAAGCGAACGAGCGGGTAGATACAACTGCGAACTTATTCATATGAGCAGTACACGGTTACAACTTCCTTTAATTGAATAGATGAGAATGGGTAGGCTTGAAACTTTTTATATTATTTAAGTAATTGTGTGAAGAAAACGCCATTCATTCAATATTACAGGGTAGGTACCACCGCAATGTCTATTTCTACTTACTACTGAACAACTTAGACTTGACATCTTATGTCTCAGGATGGCGAGCGCAATGGGATGCCAAGCATTGCTATGTAATTAATGAATTACATAGCAATGCTTGGCATCCCATTTTGTTTGGTTTTGCTACTGCATTTACTTTAGGGTATTATATATTTATTTATATTTATTTATATTTATTGGAAAACCAACAGCTTACATAATATGTACATCATAATAGACAATATGAAGTATAAGAAATAGGTGACCATTTACAGGTTTTCACGAATATTTGACAGAATAATAGTAAGTAAGAGTAACAGTACATACCTAAAACAGTATGTCGTGTCCGGCTTATGTTAAATTAATTGGCAAAGAAAGAAAAAAGGCTTAGCAACCGTGCAACCTTTCTCAATATGTCTTATTTTATTCTTTTAACGCCGAGGAGTTTCTATAATAGTATAAAATTTTATATTAAAGTCATTTCGCACCTTAAGAATTAAATTGACCTAATCCAAAAAAAAAAAATGATTTTGAATTTTAATCATATATTGGCTCATCCCTATCGACCCTTAAATAAGGACCTACTGACGCGTGACACAGACAAAAAGGTGTATAGTTCGTTATTCTCGATGTATCTTCCATAAGTACATTATGTTTCTTATATTAATCTTTAATAAAGGTTTCCTAAAAAAAAAAAAATTTTTAGTTGGGTCTCTTTAATTCTAAGGTGCGATTTCTTTAATTGTACTTTTTGATGACCGATTCGATGTTCTTTTTATTAATCTAAAAAAAATATTTTTTGTAGTAGATCACAAAACCCATAAAAGTTGATTAAGCCCGGCGTGTTTAGTGGCGTAAGCGTGTAATGCTAAGCTGCTATTTAAACTTGAGTACAGCGCGGAAGTTACAACGCGGCAGATTTCCGCGGGGACTCGCCGACCGCCGACCGCCGGCGATGCGACGCTGCCAGCCACTAATGGAATAAGTGACGATTGTCTACGCAAACCCTTATATTTAACTGTTTTCATACGGTTCCTTTATACTAGCATATGGTGGCGATGTGCCTGATGGTTATTGCAGAACAAACTTAAACATGTATCAATATAATATCAACGGTACCACTCCGGTTAATCAGATTTATTTATATTTTTATGACGTACAACACGACTCCAACTCGCACAATCCGAAATGTTTAATATTCATAATTGAAGTGACCAAATTAAAATAACTTTTAAAATATTTAGAGCTACAGTCTTCGATCAAATATACACTACATACAACATGAGCGCTTAGAAAATGGCACCAAAAAAGAGTGCTTAAGCACTCTTTCGCCTTCAGTCACGCACCGACCGTTGCATCTAAAACGTCGTAAAACTTTAGACAATATTATTTGAAAAGCTACTTTAAGCTCCAGGAATAAGGTGGAATTTGTGTTAATATATTTAGAATATGTGATCTTTTTGTTTACTTTTTTTAATGTCATGCATCGGTGCCACTTTTTAACAGAACTTTTACAGGGAACTGTGTATCTAGTTTATATTTGATCGAAGGCTACAGTAATTCTTATTAAAACAATCTTTGATGTACATAGTGCTATCTATGTTGTTTTTGTCATATCAAAACAAAATCAGATCGGATTCTTTTATTGCAATAAATGTCGAGCATGCCATTCGCCTGATGGTAAGCGATGCGACCACTCATGGACAGTAGCAAAACCAAACATCTTGAATTGAAAGCAATGTTTGGCATTCTACTGCGCTCGCCATCCTAAAACATAAAGTGTTAAGCCTTAATATGTCCAGAACTTACTCTGGCTACAATGCCATTCAAATTGGAACACAACAGTGCTTATTGTATGGCGGGAGCAATAGACATTGCATTGTACCTACCCAGGCGGCCTCTCACATATGAAAGACCTACCACCGTAAGTGATTCATATCTGGTAAAGTTAATACGGAAAGGAACAAGGCGATTTGTGAATGGCACTTGGACAACTCTTTATATTTTGTATTTACTTATCTGGTGATCTAGGCGTGAACAAACCTATATGTGATCATTAAGAAACCTATGCCAATTTTTATGATATTCTTTAAGACATTTTTTTCCTGTAGCAAATAATCTAGTAAATGTGGGCCCACAAGGAGTCCCGCTGATGTTTCAGTAGTTTCGTCTCTTACAAATTGCGCGGTTCCCTGCATAATCCAACCACTTTCCTAGATGGAGTCGGTTCATTTGCAAATGTTTCTGGATTATCTTGTAACTCATATTGATATTAGTAAGTTAGTAAATATTACAATTCAATTATTTCACTACTCGATGTACATATAAAAAATTAGGGAGATTAAATATATAAATAATGCATAAAATATGTTCATACGTATTTATCATTGGCGCACCGATAATAGCATATAGAGGAAGTGCGGGCAAGGTTGAAGATTGTATTTTATTATGCAAAAAATACTAAAATAACACGTCAAGAATATATTAATTATTCTATCAGGCTTAAAAATAGAATTAAAAAAAAAACTAAATATACAAATTGTCGGGAGTCAACAAGAAAAACTGGAAAAGTATCTATATTGGCCTCAACCTTTTGGCAGTGCGTAATATATTAGGATATTATTATCTTCTGTGTCTAAAAATTATTTCTGTAACCATTCAACTATACTCAAGTTGAAATACAATTAAGTAAAGAAGAAAAAGTTTAATTTTGCTTAAAAGACATCTTTTCTTTAATTTGACGTGTGACATTACTTCCCAGAATTTACTTCCTATTAGCAACATTTTCGAGTTTGATTTCGATTCCTGGCTAGGCATATTGATCTATCAAAAATCTAAGTATGCAGTTTTAGTTTTAATCAAAATTAGGCTCGCAACTTCTTTCAGCAATATTTTAAAATGCTGATAGGAATCATGTGCCCAATCTTGACGATAAATAAAAATGCATAATTAGATTTTGATAAATCAATATGTCGAGGAACCGCACCTAATGATTAAAAATAACATAAACATAAACACACACACACACACACACACGCACACGCACACGCACACGCACACGCCCACGCACACGCACACAAAAGAATAAGAAATAAAAGAATAATAAATTTATTCATATTTTAAAGCAATGTCGTTTATTTATAGATGGCCTTTATTCGAATTCCGTTCAAAGTGTTCCTATGGTTTTTTTTTATTTCAACATAAATACTTTCAGCGAAGCAGCATTTACATTTTACTTTCAAATTATTATTGTATATGCATTAAAGGCTACAGAAAAAGAGACAAGTAAATATTTTAAATTAGAATTCAAAATGAATTGGCGTCAAGGATTTAATTTTTCTATCATATTGTCGCTTATTATAACTGTGTGCGTAATTTAATACCTAATTGATAAAAGTTATACTTGAATGTCGTGATTTGAACATGGATGTAACGAATGAAGAACGATTCGATCTATTGGAGCCTAAAGGCATATTTTGTCAATGGGAGAAGTGCCACTCGCGCCTTGATGTGGTACCATACAAGTATACTCGACGTAATTTCCCCACTGTTAATTTAAAATTAAATTAATAAACCCACGTATTTGCAACGAAAATTTAGTGATAGTTGTGTTGACCTATTTTGAATCTTTCCCTTGTAATTCAGCCGGTGTGGTACACTGAATGACAGAATATTACCTAGGCATATTGATTTATCAAAAATCTAAGTATTTTTAATTTTCTTCAAAATCGGGCTCGAAAGTCCTTTCAGCATTTTTCGCTATTTCTCATAGTTTCGGATTTGACTATCCACGCCCACTTACAAAACTCACCCTGTATATTCTTTCGACAGCCTCCGTGACGAAGTTGGTTAGACGCCGGCTGTGAAACGAGAGGCCACGTGTTCGATTCCCGCACCGAGACAACATTTTGTCTCGAGTCTGGCCCCCTTATTTGTCTCGGCTTTGGGTGTTTGTGAGACCGAAAAGCCTCTCGTAGTTTCTGATAACCACGACACAAGACTGATTTGATCTTAATGTGACTATGTATGTGACGGTCGGTTATATTTTTTTTATTAATAAATAATATATCTGCAAAATCATTTCTGGCGTAGTAATGTGACGCAAAAATAAGAACCACAAACACAAGTCGTTATGTGGCTCCAGTAGGGCTGAGTTTCTGTTCTTAAATATAAAGGAGCCTTGTGTCTTCATGTGCTTGGGGACAAGGGTTTAAAAATTTTAGACGGTTTCCATCTTGCTAGCCTTTCCTTTTATTTTATTTTTTTCATTTCGCTTTCCTTAAATGGAACAAATTATAGCCTACGCTTTTGAGAAACTTTAAAAACTTCAGAAATTTCTGATATATGCGGGCAACACTCCACTTACCATAATTACTAATATGTTCTTAGATCATGCCACTAACTTGCCCCAATCGAAAGCAAACCCAGCACTTATTCAAATTGTCTTAACAATAGGTCTAAGCTCCGTTTAATAACATACCTAGGGGTTAAACTATAGGCTGTCAGGAGCACTGGTCACCCTAAACTAATAATGGTAGGGGATGTTTGTATTGCTGGCGGTTATGTCATGTCTGTATTATCGCGCTCTCCGTTTACCGCGTATACGATGCGGGTCCATTTGTCTAACTTACTGCTATTCAAAACTTTGTTGCTCTAATTGTAGATGACTTACTCACCTTTGTGTAATATTCTTAATTAAGGTATAAAGTGTTGATAGTATAGTCTAGTGGAGTTTTGGAATCTGTTTCTAGATCAAGTATAGAGTTTTCCATTTCATTTGAAAGCCTCCGTGGCGCAGTTGGTTAGACAACGGCTGTGAAACGTGAGGCAGTAGGTTCGGTCTACGCACCAGAACAAGTGTTTGTGTGATCTACTGGTATTTGTTGTAGGTCTGGGTGTTTGTGAAACCGAAAAGTATGCAGGAGTTCCAGATACTCCCGACACATGGCTCGATCTTAGTGTGGGGTTAGGACTATTTATGTGACTGTTGGGTGTATTTATTTATTAAATGTTGATAGTATAGTCTAGGGAAGTTTCAGATGCTTTTGCAGATGCTTTTTTAGGTGTAGGATTGAGTGGTCCGTTTCAGTTATGATTCATTCTAAATGTGTCAGTTTAGGTTTGAAATCAAACATGACCCTAAATATTCTTACTTCTTACCCCTTCAAGGCTTATCTGACAGTTAGATTAAATCAGAATTAACATAAATATTTTATTTATCTGTTGTTTGTGCAGAGATATGCACACTAAATTAAGGATTACAATGAAAAAAAAAAACCAGCATTATCAATGAAGGCAATCTTGTACAAACAACAATGGGGGAAAATAAGAAAAAAATAAATATAATTGTTTTATGAACATTTTTTTATATTTATAAGTGTACTCGAATTAATTATTCTTTTAGATTCCTTATCATACATTTAAGTGAAGTGGAAAAGCAATATTTTATTTTAAAATTTTCCATCGCGCCATCTGCATAACATCCACTCATCCCGGGTTAAATATGATTATTATATGATGAAATATAAAAAATATGAAAATCACAAAGGTTTTTCAACCTGTGCATAAAATTCACTCTTTCGTCGGGCGTTAGCCAAGGGTCGAGTCATTACAAAGAAAACCGTATCATAATCTAAACAAATCCCATATTTAGCGGGCACAGCATAAACCCGACATCATGTGGGCCATAAAAACAATAAGAAAACCTCGATAGCGGGACAAAAACAATATTCGACCCGGTAACGGTGCGGACCGTGCTATAATGGGCCAATACGACCATAGTCCAGTGTTACATGTCTAGCATCCCGCCGCGCCCGCCCGCGCCGCCATCAACACAACATGACACGGACTCGAGAATAAAACGGATTCTGTGAGGTGACACACGGTTTAAATGTTGACTAAGCTACTCGGAATAAATTTATCTAGAAATTTATCAATAGTGTAGTGCTACTGAAGGATCATATTATTTGAGAAAATTACCCCGTAATGCAATATGTTGGTTCCCCGGTTTAGGGTCTTTCTGTATCCATTCTTTCATCTTACTTTCTACTCCTTTTATCTCCTCAAAAGTTGGTTTGTTCATTCCAAATCGATGAGACCCCAAACCTTTGTTAAGTAAAATCTACGGGAAACTAAAAATTGCGAGAAGGGATTGATGAACATAATATTCATGGGACAAAATATTCGGATCGGGCAAAGGGTATCTTTGTCTAAGTGTCTTTAGGATTAGGATACAGGCGTAATTTTGATCTATGCAAAACGCTACATGCAAGTCGTTCTTAACAGACCTTTTGAAAATCTTTACGAGGCGTATTATATTTCGCAGTACTTCGAATCTGGTGAATCACACTTTCTATCTTCTCTCTCTGGACAACACAATGCCTCTCATTCTCATATCTTTCTATAATGCATTGTACCACAGCAGCCAGCTAATCCGTCGGGTGTCCGTATGTTGTATGTACGTATAAAGGATCTTGTGGGGCCGACGCCGTGTATTTTTACGATCATCCGGCGTCCTCGAGGAATGTTATTAAGACGCTGATACTGTTCATAATAAAAGCAAATAACTCGTATCTACACTATGCACCGCTTCGAACACCGTTATTGTTCGCCTAGTCGATGAGAACCGTACTTACAACGTCATTAGTACTGTTTGTTCACTCGCCTTTTTCTTCCTTTATTTTTCATTTGTTTACAGTCTTACTAGGCTATTTGTTTAGTTCTGTATCTGTATCTGTATCAGCCCATATAGGTCCCACTGCAGGGCACGGGCCTACTCTACAATCGACAGTACGACTGAGAGTGGTTAGGCCATTTGTTTAGTTGCGAGTTGGATATTCGACACTGCATAGGGAGGATTGTACTATGGTAGGAACTTAGCCCGTCATCGTATATATCTGGTTCCAACCACTTCGGAATAATTTTGTCGGATGTACGATTAGACATGAATATTTTTTACAGGTGCCTACCCTATTTGGCATTACGTTTAACGCCTTCAATTAAACTTCTCAAAGACCTGCATTATAAAAACGGTTGTGGAGTCTAAAATGGGAGCAAGAAAGGGAAATTAGGCCTCTGAGAAACCGATACAACAAATGCAAATCGACTGCACTGTATTGATTTTATCTCGTTGCCCCTGAGACGATGGTACTTACCCAGTCGAGCTGGTTCATTCCTACAGTCGCCTAAGCTAGCTATCGGTATCAGCCCATTTATGACCCACAGCAAGGCAAGGGCTTCGTCTATTGAGCGTGGTTAGACCATATAGTTCACCACGCTGGCTTAGTGGTGGTTGACCGACTTTACGTACCATAGAAATCGCTATGGTATGCAGGTTTCCTCACGATGTTTTCCTTCACTATTATGATGATCAAGTGATGATTGCCTATAAAACACACATGACTCCGAAAATTCAGCTATAGAGTTAGCTACAGACTGTCTGTCTTATTAAATAAATTATGTCGCGCGGGTACAGCCACGCTTATGAGCAAGTTAAGTACATTTTGTTATAACCGGATGAAGCTCCGCAAATCCTAATCCGGTAATTTCGTTGGATTTTTCCGCACGGCTTACTACTGGAGACGTGATTGTATTATGATTGGGGCGGCTTATTGCTCTTGCGTACATCAACTGTAAACTGTGAAAGCTTGTCTTCAATTTCCGGGTTAAATGTGTTCTATGTATGTTAGCAATTGGCGAAAAACAAGACATTCTCGGGACTATGTATCATAATTCGTCTTGTTGTAAAATGTCTATCAATTGGATCATGTTTATTAGGTAAACATACATAAAATATGTATGACATAATGTCTGAATATAATAATGGCATAATTTTGTTAATAGGCTTGCTTTGGTAGACACTCTATCTGACCTATGTCACCTAAATGGCGCCTATCTTAAAAAGCGTTAGCATTTTGTAGTAATGTGCCTATAGTACCAGCAGTCAACTTTGGTTTCAATAATAATTAAAGCAATTAATTCAAAAAGCATGGAAATTCTTCATTAGTTCCGTAGTGAAATTTCAACATGTTATGAATAAGATACAAATGAAAAATTAAAAAATTTCCCGTCCAACAGACACTATTCTAAATGCCTCCAGTGTTTCGCTTAATGAGCAGTTTCGGTTCGTTAACCCCGTCGTAAATTCTTGGAGCACTTGGCTTGGTCGTAACGTGTAGTCGTCAACGTGGCTCCAAAGTAGTCATTTGCGCGGATATTGGTAGCACATGCGACCAACAATAACACTTCATTGTTAATTGTTCATAGTAAAATGGCGAAATTGTTGGTGCTAGTGAATAGATGTGAACACTTTCGGGTTTTAGACGAAGGTTGTGCAAATATGTATGCGTACTTTCAAATTGGAATACATCTCAGCATTTGATCATCAAAGTAAATTTCGTAATGTCAGTCTGCAGTTAATAGTTATTAGAAATTTAAAAAAACTCAAAGAAATAATAAGAAAAATACTGAAGACCCCTCTAGTGATGATCCCTTACTATGGTCCTGGACATCAAAAACTACGGGAAAATGACATGTTTTGGGCAGAAGCAAACATATACCGGTGACACAAACATTTGTCTCGGTGCTGAAATCAAACTCGACAAATACATTTGCAGTTACCCCGTCGCCTAATATTTCACGCCGGTCGTTAAGATAATGTCAAATCATTCCATTAAGAAATACTTAACCCGATAATACGATTAAAAACTCCCGTAACCCTTTAACAGGCACAAAAACATCGTCTGTCAAATCCGCCCCGCGAAGCCGTCGCGTCGCCGCGAAGCAGAAATAATCGCTCGATAAGAAAGTTAGGCGCAAATTTTTAATTTTCCACAGCGATGAGTTTTATTGTGACCAAAATGACCGTTTCTACTCGCTATCTCGTAAAGGAGAGTGACAAATCGACAATAAGTTCGGCCCATTTGCTGTTATTGCGTAGATCGCGCGAACAATGGCGGATGGATGATTTGGGGTTCGTTCGACCAGTGATGATTCGTTAGGGTTAAATGAATCGCGTTTAGTGGGTCTAACGAGTGCACGGATTGATTTTCGGGTTACTGTTTAATGGGGAGTGCTGGTTTTCATTGTTTGTGAATGATATCCATGAATTTATGGGTAACAGATAATGTCTTTCACTAAATTATTTGTCTGGGGGTCGGATGTTCCTGCAAGCGGCTATACAGTTTAGAGACGCAAATATATTGCGTTAGAGGTTCAACTTGTGTAATATATGTGGCTTTGAGTAGAGTATATTATGCATAATTATATCTGTATTATGAATGTAGTTGCTACTTTGCCGAACTATATATAAAAGGCAGTGTATGAAGTTATGTCCAACAGTAGTATTCTTATGGCTGAATATTTTGATGCTGACATTTAAACCGATAACCATTGTCAAAGCGTATTACCGGTCATTACCATTGCGGAATGGGGATGGAAGTGGCGGAGGAAAAGGGTAGAGATTATTGGACTTCGCTTTATCCGATACATAGCTTTCATTCCGAACCGAGGCGAGCGAACGTCAACAAAGCGATTAAAATAAATACTCTTAAATGCAAATAAGGACACAATTTAATGTTATTACAGACAGAATATACAATAAAGTAAAATTATTTTAATTGAAACGATCGTGCGATGCCAATGCGCTTTCACAGTAAGCGTATTGGTACTTAAATAAATAGACGCGCAATGAAAATTTAAACGAGAATATCCCCCTTTAATTACAAAGGTAATAAGCATATTTTAATTAACCGTTGCATAAGTATATTTACATTCCAAAATTAAGTGTAGATAGTCGTTTTTCGACGTTTCATTTGTGAGAAGTAATAACATTTGCCGTGGTTAAATAGATTTAAACGGATTCAAGTTTTTGAACAAATTATTACATGTTTGGAATGATCTTATTAAAAGCCACAGTGAGCGTTGGGTGTTTTTCATTCTCTTTCACCTTATTTCGATTTTTAATATCATAGCATGGTACAATTAATACCGCTGTCCCATCAACAAGAGACAAACATAATCCAACCGAACGCTAATGTAATCGACGTTTAACACAATATTAATAGTGGGCCATGAATAATCACGTGGTCGTGAGAAATGTGTCGACGTCAAGATGGCGTCCATCAAAATGACGTTTAATAGCCCTGCGGCGGCCCGCCATTGGTCAGCTGTCGGCGCGTGCGGCCGCCATCTTGGAACGTCCGGCATGTCACCGCTCTGTCTTAACTAATTGAGGTGAGGAAGTCTATTTTAAGTAGGTTGGATTGCGCTTTATTAAGGTATTTGTTTATAATTTTATAGGCCGCTAGTCTTCTGTCTAATTAGGCAGACGTGGATTGATTATAAATGTTGGGAAGTGTATTCATATATTAACAAAAGCACCGAAGCGTTAAAAAAGAAAAAAAAATAACTTAAAGTGGAGATGTTATTTATAATGTACGTGTTTATACCAATTTATCGTCTTAAAGCAAATTTACTATTCGAAATTGTATTTGCTGCTTTATGACATAGTATAATGTAATGACATGACTTCAGCCGTAAATTGGTCGTAAATCTGTCGACATGAATCAACCTGTAGACATGTGGGCGTGAGATCTGCCAGTATTCGGGAAAGCCGACATATTTCGTGAAGCGTGGTAATGGGCGAGTTTTATCCGGGGCCAATAAACAGCTCCCCGGGGATAAATGTCATAAAGCAAGGAAGCTATCCCGCATCAGATATTTCACAAAAAAGCTAGATGATGCGAAAAACTTGAGCAAACATCAAATAAATCGATAGTGATTACGCCGTCACGGAGACAATCGTATGTCAGTGAAGTTTCTATATTTAATCGTTTAATCGCAGTCGTCTCGGTTCTGTATTAGATTGGCTGAGGGGTGAAGACGGGTAGGAGACAGGGGTGGAGGGGAGTGTAAGAGGGTTTATTTCTGGCGACAGCGGCCACGGCTTTTAGCTCCGGCCTGATCAAGAACCGGGAAGGGAAGCAAATTCGATATAAACTTTAAACGTCGCCGAGTGATTTCGATTTGTATGGGTTTCGTTTTTGTGTGTTGAAGATGTTTTGTGGTGAAGGGAGCGTAAGGAAGAATATACAAATAAATACAGTCAAATACATAGTCTTGACCTAACAGTTATTCAACTGTGGGGTCAGTCTTGTACGAGGATATGTCTTGTTATAGAGGTGTAGAAACTACGAAAGCTTTTTGAACACGCTCATATTAGATTTGCTTGTATGTAACGGAATCTTTTTAGTCGATTTTCGAGCACTTACAAACGTCGGATTGATTTAAAATTTTGCACACGTATTAATGCCTAGGGTGGAAATATAATATCACTAGCAACCTGGGTTTAATTATTTTATTTTATTTATACGATATCCAATGATATGTATGGTAATGACATTGTTTCTTATATCTGATACACTTACAATTTGGTAACATGCTAAATGCAGTAGGTACCTGCAGGCGTTACAACATGCATTGAATAACAAATAACTGCTAAGTAGTACTAGAATCAAATTAAAATAAAAACATAAGAAAATCTACAATCATAAAATTAAAATTAAACAAATTGAAATATTAACAAAATTAGCAGTTAAAAGAATTAACAAAAAGAATTTTAAAATAGTAAATACTATGAAATTATAAAATGAATGTATTTCACTCCATTGTCTAACCTAAAACTTAGTAACAATTA
Organism: Hyles lineata; assembly: GCA_030180105.1. NCBI lineage: Eukaryota > Metazoa > Arthropoda > Insecta > Lepidoptera > Sphingidae > Hyles > Hyles lineata. Next base: position 11,419,094 of record JARJEE010000018.1, on the reverse strand, counting down.
TTTTTACTTTTTAATTGGATCTTTTACTAAAGCGCGTTTGATTAGTTCTATAAATTACTATTCATTCTTCGCAAAAAATATCTTGGGTTTGCTATCGCCCCTGACATAACTTTCTACCGAAGGCATTTTAACCAATGTGTCATGCGGGCAAGAATATTGATATATAATTATATACAATGCCTAAATGGCTATTAATCCTAAAGAGCCACCATTTAACCAGTGACACAGCCCCATCACGCAATAGTGTAAGGAATGACGAGTATTTAGTATGAGACCTGTAGTGGTAGTGTTGCCGTGTGCGCTGAGATCCACGCGCGCTGACACGTTGACTGAGAGCGCTCCATTTCATAGATACTTCGCAATGACGTAGGAGACTATCGCCCGAATACTGGAACGCCATTCAAATAATAAGTTGCTCTTAACAGCGCACGGCCCGCTTAGCCAGTACATTTAAGCGGGATTAACGTAGCTAAGCGCAACTTATATTTAAGTTGCATTCCAGTATTTGGGCGTAAGTACAGTTACATATTTTTAAAATGGTAGGATAATGTGACGTCAAGTTACGGTAAGTTTATTATGAGCATAACACAGCACACAAAATATACTAAATAATAATAAGAGCAAATAAACATAATATAGTTATGTGGACAAACTATACCTTCTAATGTAACTATTCCAATTGCAGAAAGGCTCTGCCATTTACTTCATGACTTACAAGAAGCTTCTATCATCCTGTAGAACCACTTAGATTCATTTATTGTTGAATATTTTTAACTATTTGAAAATTTGTTTTGTGATAAGTTTTGCCATACGATATGGTGTGTCGCCTCATACTAAGCTTCCCACGTCATGACGCGGTGACGTTGGTAACAATGTAATATCACAGCGGCAACTAAATGGAGTATTTGTAGACAGAGCCGCCGGAGAATACGATGCGACGACGCGACGGATCGCTGCCATCACTAACCGCTCTACGTGTCCTGTACAACGTTGTATGTGGATACTGCACTTTGTGTGCACTGTGTACTGTTTAGTTATGACTTCATTTGCACTTCTGTATATACTGTATCAGCTCATATACGTCCCACTGCAAGGCACGTGCTAGGCCAGCTTGGTGGACTATATGGCCTACCCGCTCTCAATCGTATTCTCGATTGTAGAGGAGGCCTGTGCCCACAATGGGACATATATGGGCTGATATAGACTTTATTCGAACAAGAGCGAGAACCGATCATACTTTGCTAAAAGTTATTTTTATTACTTCTTAGCCACTCCAAATATTATATATAGAATTGGTTCACTCAAGGCCAACTGCCCCAAAATATTCGGAAATTCCAAAAGCCAGTTGTATAGGTCACAAAGTCAATGCACTTTGAGAAAATGTTAATGAATACTCGTATAAGCAGATGTATACGTGATCTTTTTGCGATGTTAAAAGTTTCTTTGATCTAGTACACCCAAACTAGTTCACTCTTTCAAATACATGTATTTTCCAATTTTCGGGTACTTTGATACAAGTATAAATTCGCCCAGTCCATTTCTTTAGCGAGAATGAATAGATATTTTAGTTAGTATTTTTATGTATGTTAGTGAAATAGAGGTCAATTAAATTATTTTGATTAAATTTGACGATGTATTTGGCTGACTGGGGTATTTAATCTTTGTAGTCATACATTTTGTTATAGACTATTTAGATTGATATTTAGATAAGATTTTTACAAAGCTTAAGTGAAGTTGTTTGAAATACCTGCTGTAAAATGGAAGGCAAAAGATCATGACATCCACGAATATTTATTTTATTATTTATTTAATCCTTTTTTGCACTGAACAGAAATACTATGAATATATTACTCAATAAAAATAATATTACAAGTGGCGGCCTTATCACACTAGGTAAACTTCTTACAGGCAACCATGGGCTGGATATATTAACAGGAGACAGAAAGGGCAGTCTAACGGCCATTCTCTATATCCTATCTATCTTTAATAAGAGGTTAAAATAGATACCATTACCATGTCAGTACAATTCTACACTTCAATAAACAAAGATAGACATACATGTTTATCTTGCTTAGCTATCTATAAACATATACACCATATCTATAGTTAACAAAGTTCGTAACTGAAACATAAAATGCATCGAAATATCTAATGAAATCTCTAGTTAAAAATAGATTATAGAGAACGGATGTAATGCGTAAATGAAATAATAATCATCTACAATCAATAACTAAATATAAAAATATAACATAATCACACGTAATAATATATATGCACATACAAACATACCTATAATACATACATATACATAATATTATATTATACCTAAAAATATACCAAAATGAGAATGGACGATTTTTTCTCAGCCACAATCTTGTTGTGAGAGAAAATGCTTTTTGACCTTTTTTTTAAATGACGACAGTGATTCAGCTCGTCGTAACTTGTTACGGGTATGAATATTTATGAACCGAAAATTGTTTTAAATGGTTGTGATAAAATAGATTTTGTGAATGTGTATCGAATAAAATAAAAATGGCACACAAATAATCTTTGAAAAGAATGTCTAATAAAAAACAATTAAGTTGTGAACGTGTTTCTATCAACAAAATGTAGTGTTTCTGAATGAAAACGCTGTAAACTGCAATGAAAAAGGCATTTCCAATATTTTTCCAGAAAATTCCAATTCATTTCAAAATCTATAAAAGAAATCACATCAATCACTGTGTTAAGACCAACAAAATATTTTCTCTAAGTTTCATTGACCCCGTAGTAATGGATTTCTTTCTTTCAAACCACCTAGTTGTAGCAGTCCAGGTTGGCCTCGAGAGACAGGCTTGACAAATCGACGTCATCTGTTAGCCGCCGCTCGTGAGTAGCACTACGTCTTGTTGTTCAAATGGAGGTTTGATAAAACTTTACATTTTAAACACTGCTTTGGAAATCGATCGTGCTGGATTCTTGAGGCACCGTGAAAGAATTTATGTTTAAAATAATAGTGTTCAGTTTGTAACAGCTGATAGCTGAATATAAGCCTCATAGAAATATATTAACAGACTTATGTCTCCGTTTCGAATATTGTAAGAGATTACAAACCTCGCGTTTGAAATGAAATGAAGGTAATTTATTGGTCACGTAGGCAATAGAATATCTCTTATGATAAGTTAGTACACAGTACTTATTCTCTGTTTACAAAATATTCGATATAATATCATATTTATATGGTTTTCGGTAGTCATCTGATTTATTAAATTTGTAGCTATTTTGTGGTACGGAAAAATGTTATATAAGGAAATTAATTATTACGTTAATCAATGTCTCAGTGGACCATGCGTATTACTAAAACGAGGCGCAACGATTTAAAGTTACTACCGGATCCACGCGACGGGGACTAACAGCCGTTCTCTATACTCTATCTATCTTTAACAAGAGATTTCATAACATTTTTATATAATGTTATTTATATTTCAGTTAACAAAGACAGAGAGGTATAGATATGGTGCATTTATTTATACATAGGTAGATTAGATAAATATACATATATTATATCCATTATTTGTTTAATGAAGCTTAGATTTGTACCGACATAGTCGTGGTAGCTATTTTAACCCCTTGTTAAAGATAGATAGCATATAGCGAACGGCCGTAAGAAGACCCAGCCGACACGAAGATGGTATGACTAAACCATTACTATGAATGGCCATAGTTTTCAACATGTGTATTTTATATCCAGTTAGGACCACCTCGTCACTGACAACCGTTTCTGTGTATACTCTATTTGGATTGCACTAATAAAATTGGAGCCATTTTGCCGGAATCAATAAAAACAGATAATTACCTGGGTGGCGTTTTTGGTTGCACTACGGTACGGTTACAAAGCTGAGGTCTCGGGTTCGAATCCCGGGTTGAACAAAGTGACATTGGGTTTTCTATTCATTATCAGAAATTTGTGCCCGATATATTGTGGGACGGAACTTACAAAACTAAATGTGTGTGCCCTGGTAGCAAATTACCCCTTCGTGGGAAATGGCGTGAGTTTATATATGTACATATGTAATAAAAACAAATCCTGTAGTGTTTTATTCTATTTCCTTCCGCCCGTTAATTTCATACCACGTAATGCTAACCAAGATAATCAGTACATTTCCTAAGCCCAATATATTGAGGCTGATAATAGGCAACACGAAATCAATTAATATTAATCTGCGAACGGAAATTAGCAAGCAATCACCATGAATGGGGGAATAGCCGTCTCGAGTGCTGTTACATTTTAAATTGAAATAAATGGACCGTACGGGCTTTCTTGGTATAAATTACTTTCCAGCGTAGTGTATTTTGGGGATATGGAATAATTGTACAGCAGTGAACTTTAATTTTCAATGGTATTATTTTAAAATATTTTAAAAGACGTCCGTACTCTGCAGTGGAACGTATATGGGCTGATACAGGGGATATTTCAGTGACTGAAGATGATGGTAAAAGGCATTGAAGATATGAAATCCACAGAAAAATCACTGTATTGCTAGGTCTTAATAATTGACGATTAAAATTATAAATGAGGTGCATGACAAAACAGATGTTTAGACATGAAATAGGGATGAATGAACTCGGAAAATGTTTTATGAGATTTGTTGTACTTAGTTTAATTCAGTTATATATTCAGTATATATTTTTTGTATAGGATGGCGTTTTTTAAGAATAGTAAGTACTGGAATAAAGAATAATTTTGGTATTAAACCATAACCTCAGTAAAAATAAGTATGAAAGTGAGGTAGAAAAGGAACAGCTATTTATTTATTTATGTACACTTTATTGCACACACAATAAAGTACAAATAAAAACGAAACTCACAAACTTAATAGTACAATAATTGGCGGTCTTATCGAACAAAGACAATGTCAAATTCAAAATTCAAATCGCTTTCTCTCTTTCGTCTGATAACTTTTCTTCAAATCTATCCCATGGTTGTACAAACAATATCATTATTGTTTAGGTACTACTTCCATTGATACAATGTTTTAATGCGAATTGTCCAAATACGATAACACCTCCCTAAAAGTTATTCGTTCTCGATACTCTCTTAATTGTACAGGATATCACAAATCACATCTTAACAATTTGACAGCCTCCGTGGCGCAGTTGGTTAGACGCCACCTGTGAAACGAGAGGCCGCGGGTTCGATCCCCGCACCGAGAGAAATGTTTGTGCGGCCCACAAATATTTCTTCCGGGTCTGGGTGTTTGTGAGACCGAAATGTCTCTCGTAGTTCCTGATACCCACGACACAAGACTCGATCTTAGTGTGGGGTCAGGACTATGTATGTGACTGTTGGGTATTATTTATTTATTTATTTATTTATTATTTACGCTGGAGCCTAAAGACGGTTCTCGATAGAACAAACGGCTCAGCTACACATTAGTGGTCTCAGTTAAAACCCTCGTTCATTTTTCTTGTAAAAACCACATTACTGCAGTATTTTTAAATTCCTTTATAATTATTCGTGAGATGTACAACACACGTCCTACTTTGTTGGGCTTAAGAACTACATTCGAGATATGGAAACAAAACAAGGAAGCACTAATTAAGTGCAGCGCCGGAGACAGTCGTTTGTAATTTTAATTAAATTGAGTTGAGCGTGGTGGCGTTGCGCCGAACTGCGCCGAATGCGACGCGTCGCACCGCGTGGGGAACGCTCTGAATTCGACGCGTCACGTCGCCTGCCTGACGCGCCAACGTAAATCAATTGATTGCGCGATTTTTTTGGTATTTGGCTTGATTTTATTTTGAGATTTAATTCTGCTGCTTTGGTAAAGCTTTCTGTAATTAAGATGAGTCTGTCTACTAGCCTAAGTGTATGTTGGTTTCCAATAGAAATTAGCGTACAAAAAATACAAACATATTGGATTTCAATTAATAAATAAACATTTCTTTATTTACTGGAATATAATGATTTCAAATAACTTAAAATCAGTTCTTACAGAAAATTTTACAATTATAAATGTGCGCTTTTTATAAATAAAAATTATTACGGAATATTTACTTTAATAATGTGTTCAATGCATGCGATATTTAACAAGTTTTATATAAGTATTTTTGTAACGGGTGGGGTTGTCACAAGGCGAAGACGTTGAAATAGCAATTAGCAAGTCCAGTAAAATAGTTGATTTGCACAAACGTCTTGATACACAATAATTTTTACAAGGGGTGTTATCAAAAATCTACACGGGTTCAATGTTGCGTCCCAAGGCAGTCCCACGCAGTGGAAGCAGTCCGGAAGCACAGCATGGTAAACCTAAGTCAAGCGAGAGTCTCCAGAGGGAAAGCACACGCGACACAGTGCATTGATATTATTCATATGGAGAGTCCGAGCTGTGAACTGATCCAATGACGCGGGACGTCCGCTGAAGCGGAGTACCACATTGTGAGTACAATTCCTAGGCGTGAGCCTTATCGATTGTGGTCTATCCGAGCAGTCCGTGAATATGGTACCAATCCCTGGATTATAGTCCGCAATACGGACAATGCGTGTACATCAAATTATAGTCCGATCTAATTCGACCGTGGCGCCATCTCTAAACGAAAATTCGAACTGTAGTTCTCGAGAAATAAAGGTGGCGCTGGTTGTCGATTGTTTGTTACATTTTTAATTATACAAGTATTTTCTGTGAGATACTACTACTATTAATATAAATTAATTTTGTTGTGCAACAATACTTGGGGCAGCCCTATTATTATCATTGTAGCCTTTGATAGAACAATAAAAACAAAGACATAGTAAGCTAGACTAGTGACAGGTGATGCATGAAATGAACCAACGATCCGAGCTTCAATAATCTAATTTCACATCCTATTTGCCACAGACGACACGTAAGCAAAGAAAACAGAAAGAAAACACAAACATTTGTATGAAACGCCTCATATGACGACATTATTATGGGCATTTTGCTCACAGTCCAATCATAGGTATAGTCTTGTTGGCTGTAAACTGTAAGATCCGAGGTTCAATTTGCAGGGCCAATTAACCTGTACGAGTTATAAAAACTAAAGAGTGGATAAAGTTTTATCTAAACTGCGATTTAAGGATTGAATAATATAAAATCAATCGAAAAACAATATCTTACATCTTCATTTAAGTTTTTGGCTAAGAGAAATCTCATATGTAGCCTATGTAAAATCTAACCGGTATGAGGCCACGTACCCCCAATACCGCATATTGGGATGGAAATTTTCTGACGACCCATATAATTTATAGACTTGTGATCAGTAGCACTTCTATCTACCTCTCGGCTAATACAATCGTGAATTTATATTTCTTTACTCATTCGTGTTGCTAGTAGAGCAGCGGTTTCTAACACCGTATGTAGCATGTATTCTTTGTCTCCTGGGCGGAGTGTCGGCTGGGTTTTCCTACGTAACATACTCAAACGATGCTTATTTTATCCCAGAAATCTATAAATATTTGTTTTAAGTCTGTCTGTATGTGGAAGAAGACCAAGAGCGACTGGAGTAGGTTCAATTGTCCAGCTAGGTAAAAAAAGTTGACTCGTGTTTGCTGTTCAAAGCATGGTCATCAGCGCGCGAAACGCACCCTATGCTCCTCAACCTGCCAACCAAGTGTTACAAGTACCAAGAATTTATTGACCGAGGTCTGTATTACACACATCCATACTTTCAGTAGCTGCTTATAGCTTGTAAATAACAACTATAACTTTCATAACAATAAACTCGTAATAAATGACTTACAGACCTCCTCTACAATTGATGTCTTTACAATCCATAAATCTATCTTGTAAACCTCTATGCTATGCAAGTTTTATCACGAAGGATTCATTTCTACTCCAAAGATATGCTAAATGTTAATCTACTACAAGTTAGCAACGCTTCCTTTCCTATTCCGTCACTAAATTGTACTTAAATTGCACCTGCATCAAGTAATTATTTAGCGATCCGTCTACATTTAGGGAGAGCTTCATGATGCGAGTCACGTCGGCGCTTGCACGTGACGTTTTAACATCTATATGACGCGATTGTGTCTCGCACGTGGATGTTGCATAGGAGTCGCGATATTGATCACATTACTATGACGTACATTTAATTATTGGCACATAGTGCGGAATAAATCGTTTAGTTTGGAATATTCGACACAAAAGTCAGTTGATGTTTATCTTGTACTCTAAATTATTTATGTCTTCTACTCTCTAAATTATTTATGTTTATCGTGTGCTCTATATTAGATGCAACAATTTGCTGCGCCTTGTAAGGTTCATCCCACGATTTGATAGGGGCGACCCTGTCGTCATATTTAATTCCTAACTCCAGGCTGATAATGAATAGAAAAATTCAATATGATTTCATTCGACCCGGGATTCAAACCCGAGACCTCAGCGTTGTAATCCTACCATAGTATAACTGTGCCTCCGAGATAGTCCGAATCTTTTAAAAGTTAATAATAGCATATGTCAACACAGCATATCGCCAGTACTTACAACATTCTATATTCTCGCAGTAAATATGCGTCGTTTGGAGCTTACAGTTAAGTAAACTGACTTGGCGCAGCGAATTCCGCTCGCTGTGTACACACCGAGTATTTGGAGTGCGCAAGTTGGGACCTTCCAGCTTCGACAACTTCCCAGTCAAGAAAAACATTAACTGAGTGTCGTTTAATTTAATATTGGAGTTTAAGTGATCTTCCAATACAGAGTTTGTGTTTTATTAGGAACAACAGTTATGAACACGACCGGAACAAGTTTGAGTTAATTTCATTCATCACTGAGTACTTCATGGACGTTATTTAATTTTAAGACTTTTCAGCACGTTTTATCATTATTTTGCATTTTGCATTCACATTACACAGACTGAAATGAGTCACCAGTGAAATTACCACGCTAATAAAGACTGCAAGTCAAACTACGCTATTATTTCAACCAAATAGTTTTGAAAAATTAATCTTTTTTTCTCAAGTTACATGATTTAACGTTTTTATAATTCTGTAAGCATTTCGAACAATTGCATTGAGAGTTGATGAAAACTAAACATAATACCAATTCTATTCTAACGTCTATATACAGACATTCTTCAATATTCTGGCGCCCGACCGAATGCGGTGTTGTCAAAATAAAAAAGAATTGTTTTTTGTCCTCACGTTTTATTACGTTCTCTTCAGAAGGTTAGGTAAATTTAAATAACTTATTAGTCATAAGGTTAGATCGTTATCAAAAATGATGTATTAGGGGTTTCCCCGTAACACAACATAAAAAAACGTTTTATTTACATTGAACATGTTAATCCTTTTAGATGACGTAAAATACGATTGTTGTTTATAGTAAAACTGGCATTTCGAACAATGCGTTAAACGTATGTTTCTTTAAATTTTATTTGTTGTTCTAAATTTCGCAACACGCCAATAAGTTTTAAATTACTTAATTTATTGCGACTTATTTTAATACATCGGAAAATAAAAGTGATTCACTGTACGTAAGACCTCCAAACCTATATCTCTGATCACCATCCGCGATTTGTCTCGCACATCTTCAACAAACTCTAGAAATCGTCTCTCCATTGTAATCAAAATAACGGTGCAATAAACCATGCTTATATTTAATTCCTCTTCAGGAAACCTATTAACAAAACAATTGCGAGAAACCACACGTCCATCCCATTCTAAAGCTGAGGACGTTCTGCGATAAAGCCGCTCTTATCCCCTCCCCGGCGTGAATTAAAAATGGCGCGGCACCCGCATTTCAACTGTTTGCCGAGTGAATTGTTGGCACACTGTAAACCAAACATTCTGCGATGTTATGCTCCGTTGAAAGCACTGTATTTGAATACTAACTTTTGTCTGCGAGTTTTTTCAACGTGAAAGGAGGATGCCTTGCGGTTGTTTTGATAATGACAACACAATTCCCACGTATATTGAATGTCAATTGTTACATATTTGTGTATTTTTAAGCTTGTTGTTGGTGAATATTCTATCTAAAGCTGTCTGAAGGAGATTGCGATAAGAGATTGTCTATCGTGCAAGCAAAGAGATGCGTATCTGTATCGCTCCGAAAAGTCAAAGGTATGCCCTGGGATTTCAACCCTCGACCACCGTGAATATGTTGACATCTGCGTTTGGTCCGTTAATAACAAGCCATCACGCACTATATCTTACGTATGCATATTTATGCTTAAGTTTCGACTTCATAGTGGTCATGAGATTTGCCCGGAACTAGTACTTGTACCCGAAATGAAGATATTCTCATGGTGAACGATTGTTGTCGCCATCTCTACCTGCATCAAGGTTACAGGATGGATCCAACTTACAAGCTATTGGTTTGCACGCACATACAGAGTTGCAGTAGCCTTAATTAAATTCATTGGCGTTACATAGGGCTAGATCACTTTACAAAATAGTTATTTAAACATAATTACAAAAGTTATGTTCTTTTACTAGACACACGCTTGTTCTTGAAATATGTAGGAGTATTTTTCACTGGTGCGTGGTGGCCTGTTGGTAAACGGACCAGATGCGGCTGCCGACATGTTCACGGTGGTCACGGGTTCAAATCCCAGGGCTCACCTCTGACTTTTCGGAGTCTTGTGTGTATTGACAATCACCATGCACTAAAAACGGTGAAGGAAAACATCGTGAGGAAACCTGCATACCAAAGTGATTTATAAGAATTTCTATGGTATGTAAGTCCGCCAACCCGCACTAGGCCAGCGTGGTGGACTATATGGCCTAACCACTCTCAATCGTACTCTCGATTGTAGAGTAGGCCCGTGCCCTGCAGTGGAACGTATATGGGCTGATACAGATACAAATTTTTTCACTGCACTGTCAATTGTTTCCTTTTGCTTGAGCTTCAGACTAATAAGTCTTTTATCAGATTTTGCCACCTATAAGGCTTCTAATGCCAATAATTAGGACCATCGGGTGCTCTCAAAAGCACAAAGGGGCTCCTTTGCATCAAACGACCCAAATTCTTCGTTGATTCATATAACGTACTATCCTTTATTCATACTTTTTGCTAAAGATTGTAAATTAATAATTATTAATACCAAGACTTTGGGACGTCTAAAGTACCCTTGACTAGGCTAATTGTTTCCATTTCTTTCTTCCATTTGTAACCTTTCAGTTACCTCGCATTTAAAAAAGAACGTTAGAAAGATATCGATGTAGACATCAATCTATATTATCAAGAAAACAAAGTAAGCTCTCAATATAGCGAAAACATTTATATCAAAAGCGTCGAAACGTTTTTACTCGTCGACTTGCCAGCGAAAATAAGTAAGAATAGCTATTCCTTTGCGTAGATTCCTTCAGTTCGGTAATCCAGTGTAACGGGGTACATAGCAGCTGTTTATGCGTCGGAATCAGTTGATATTCGTACATTTTCCACGATTTTCCGACGAAAATATCCCCTTAAGGGAGGTCACAGAAGTCGATTTCCTATGTAGAATAGAAACGAATAAGTATTCATGTTGTCGGCGTCCATATTGCGGTATCGCTTTAGTGGTAAAGCGACAGCGGGTATTTATGGTGTTTTTGTACTAAATTATAATTAGCTCATTAATCGTTTCATTGGACTAGTGGATCTCAAAGTGAATTGACTATGAACTTTGAATATGGGGTCTTCAGATAATCTAGTTTGTTTGATGCTTTGAGCAAAGATCCGTCAAAGAGAGAATCTCCAACATCAGATTCTCTGATCTGATTTTATGGGGATGTAAGGTGCTTAGAAAATCAAAACGTTTCTTGAAATAACTGAACGAACTAGAATTAATTAAAACAAGTGAACATTTCTGCAAAGGCGGTTAAGGAGCCACTTGAGCTTGGAGCGGAATACTGATGTGTGACTTGTAATCACATCGGCACAAACTCAATATAAATCGTATACAAAAATTCTGGAGCCGCGCAAGTTATAGTTAGACTTGGGTTGAGTAAAGATTGCAGACATCTGCTTAATCTAGCACTGGAAGGTGTAGAGACTGTGGGACCATTTTTATACTTTCCCGGCATAATGACTGCACTGCACCTGATGGTAAGCGCAACTGCCGTCCAGGCACTGTCGAATGGCATCAGACGGCAGTTCCATGCCATTCGCGACAGTAACGCCAGCCTGCTAAGATGCCTCTTCAAAAATGATGATTTAATTAGTTTACTATAATTATCTTAGCAACTCCCTGTAATGTCAGTCACAAGTATATGTTGTGGGTGGATGTCCTTCACTTGAATCAGTACGTAATTAAACCCCCTTACTCTCGCTACACCGCGGCGCCCGTCACTGCGCCCCGCCCATGTGTTAGCGACGTCTCGCAGTAAATGCGTGTGGGAATTTCCTTTTACCGTCCAGCTGCCCCGGCCCGCTCCAGCGACATAATGTCACATGAATGTCATAAGTTTTTGTCTACGGCCTCGCAGTTTCACACCCCGGGGACAAACGCACTAGTTTTTCAATTGCTGCTTATTTCTGTTGTTTTATTGATTAGTTCTTAATGTGACACGTCTGGTTGGGCGGGAATTGCTTTTGTTGCTGTTTTGAAAGGTTTTTACGTATGTAATTCATGTTATTGATGTTATTTCTGTATTGTCCGGAGATCATTTAATTATTGTTAAAGCAATTTATTTGGTTCTTTATTTAGTTTCTTTTGGCATGTGTCTTATTTTAATAAATGTCAAATAAGTTTTCTTACCATTTATAATTTTTCTTCTTTAAGTAAGTACTTAAATTCTTATCACTAAATCATGTAGTCAGGTTGAAAATAGTCATCAATATTCATTAATTGTCACGCTTTATGCCAATTACATTAATAATCGTATAACCAACAAAAAATAAGAAAGAAAAAAAACACAATATTATACATAATTGCAAGAATTATAGTACGTATTTATATTTGGCCTTGCTAAAGTATTTTTTGTATAGACCCAGCAAATGAGCAACAGAGCTGTAGGGCGATTCACGTATTAAAATAAGTTCAGTTGCAGTGCAGTTGCGGTTAAGTTTCGATCAAAACAGCCCTTTTCGTATTCTCGTAACCGCTGTCAAATACGCTTTAACTTATTTTACTGCTGCATGTTGATACAGATCGCAACTTGATCGGTAGGTATTTACTTATTAATTTGACCTCTCAAATGACGGTTTAATCCGATTAAAAACGTGCAGCACATGTGCAGTTTCGATTTTAATAGTAAGGAAACATCCTACAAATCGTATCAAAATATATGAATGTCAAAAGTATTAAATACGTATGACGTACAGTTGGCGCGCAGCTCACGCGCATCTAAACAATTACGAGATTACCATTTTGCACTAAAACGTAAACTTAATCGCAACCGCACCGCAACTTGATCGGCGCGTCAACAAATTACGTGAATCGCCCCACTGATATTGGAATAAAAAATGTTTGTGTGAATAATTATAGTTGTAAAAAATTTTTTAGCGTAAGGATTTATTAGACAAAATATCGACAGCCTCCGTGACACAGTCGGTTAAACGCCACCCGCGAAAGGAGAGACCGCGGGTTCGATCCCCGTACAGAGAGAAAAGTTTGTGCTGTTCCAAAAAAAAACCGGTCTAGGTGTTTGTGAGACCGAAAAGTCTCTCGTAATTTCAAATATCCACGACACAAGACTCGATCTTAGTGTGGGGACACAACTATGTATGTGACTGTTGGTTGTTATTTATTATTTATCTTATATTCTCTGCCTGACAGTTTATAATAACGCCAGAACTGATAATAATAAGATTAGGTACATACATACATGCCTGTCTTCGTGCTTAAGACCGACAGATTATAACAAACCCACTGTGATACTGAATGCCTAAGTCCATATGTACGGTAACAGTACGTATTAAAAAAGGCGTTCCAAAATTCAATTTGTATGTCATTTATAATATCCAAGATGTAAGGTATCCTAAGAAAGTACACGTTCTTAATTAATTACAAGGTAACAAAAATATAAGGAATAAGTGTAGTGCACAGATAAACCTAGTATTTACGCGACACACCGCGCATCCAATTAAGATAATTACAAAACGATCAATATTCATTGAATTGCTTTAAATTGAGTCTATTTCCTGGGTAGATCGTTCGCGGTGGCTTTAACACCGGGTGTGAGACGAAACGTGTAACCGCCTTTATAGATTGGCACACACATTGAGAAACGCCTTAGTAACCCACCCCGCTACTGCGGGCTCCGTTTGAGTATTACACCAGATGTATTCTGTAATTTGAAAGCCACGATTGCAATTGCTTAGACATGAACACACATTTTCTCACTATACAGAATTGCGGATTCATAGAACCAGTCTTTTAAGGTTAAATTGGATCTGAAACTATTTTATATTGGCACAATAGATATAATAATATATTAGCTGATAGTAAGTGCGGAACAATTCAAAAAGGGCGCAAGACAAGTATTGTGCTGGCCTACTTTGAACAAAATAGTATACTTATATAACCCGAAATGCAAAGTATGGGTTGGATTGGTAGCCACCAATCGTGAGTAATCATGTTTATCTACTGGTGGCAGGCCTCTCATATGCGAGAGGCCGTCTGGGAAGGTGCCACCGCAATGTCTATTTCTCCCAACAAACAGCAATGTAAATACACTGTTGTGTTACCAATTAAAGGACATTGTAGCCAGAGTAACTTCTGGACATATTAAAGACTTAACCTCTTATGTCTCAGGATGGCGAGCGCAGTGGAATGCCATTGCAATTTGCTACTGTTCATGAGCGGTCGTATCGCTCAACATCAGCCAAACGGCATGCTCGTCTCGCCATAAATTACAATTAAAAAACATAGGCAGATGTGTCGTTTGGTCAATCCACCGAAGAAACAGGCGTGAGCATGTGCATGTGTGGAAGATATCGTTACCGGCTAAAGGGCTAATTCCTAGGCGTTTTAACAAATTTAGGCGAAAAAACCTTCATTTTCTGGCAAAGAATTGTATAGAAATAAATCCATTTGAGTCAAAGCCGGCGAGCACCCCGGGGATACACAATAAATAAACCGAACACAATAGATTGACAAAAAAATGAAACTAGAAAGAACTTTAGCAAACCAGCTTCAATTGAGTGTCATTATTGAAGATTGTAACCAAGGAGTCTAAATCATTATATTGTTCTACGAAGGCACTTGACCTTAAAATGGCGTGGCTGGATCGGATTTCGAGCTTTAGGATTTTCCTTACTTTATTATTGCGTATATCGGATAAATTACGAAAACGGTAGCAATTTCTGTTTCAGTGAGTTTTTGAGTATTCTGCTTCGTTACACTGCTGGTGGATCCGTCGTGGCTAAAATATTTTTTTAAAATAAATGGTGTTACTCACCGCACGACCACTCTTCGTCTGCCTCTATTAGACGCAATTGGCTGCGTTCGTTTTCAGGGTCTCCCACTATACTTTATAGAATAATATGTTAGTAGAATGTTATGTTCAATATAACGACACTTTCATGAATTCCATCGGGTGTCATGCCTATCGATGTGCAGTTTAGTTAATTGTCTCAACTTTTCTCGATTAGTGCGAGACTGTAAAGGCCCACTGCATAATATTCTCATGATTACATTGATAAAAATTAGTTTAAATATATTTACACATAATTCAAACTCTTGCAGACATGTCTGTAAATGTAGTTACAGAGTAATCTCTTTTTTATTGCAATGAATGGCAAGACAAAACGTGGCAAAACCAAACAACACTTTGAATTACAAAGCAATGCTTGGCATTCCACTGCGCTCGCCATCTTGAAACATAAGATGTCAAGTCTCAATATGTCCAGTAGTTACTCTGGCTAAAATGTCTTTCAATCCGAAACACAACAGTGCATTTAAACTGCTGTTTGGTGAGGAAAATATACATTGCGGTGGTACCCGCCCAGGTGGCCTTTCACATATTATGAGAGACCTACCACCAGTAAACTAACTAACTAACTATCTCTGCTCTGTTATTTAATTAAGGAGATGTTTACGAAGACCAAGAACTTAAATTAACACAAAAAAGTCAGAAAGCAAATAAAGAAATTGATTCGTCACCTATCGACACTAGCTCAGACATTTCGAGAATCAGTGTTAGAACCTTCAGTCCCTTGAGTGAGCGACGTCGCGTCGCAGCCGATTTGTCTTCATTTGCGGTTCCGCTTCTGCACCAGTCAAAATAATTAACTCTCGTTTGTTACGCTTGATAGACGTTTTATTTCATTAACTGCATGCGCTGTCACGCTTTGTTCCGCTGTTTATACAAACTATTTACAAATTGGATTTGATTTGCTGGAGTTATTTTTTCTTGTTGTATGCATAATTTTGTTATGTAAAGTCTTCTTTTATATTAATATAATAGTGGATATGTAATATGTATTATAGTATATATGTTTTAATGATTAGCTGCATTTACAACGTGTAAGTTTTTGGGAATAATCCACCCCCATGTGGGATAAATAGCTTGGAAAAAGAGAGATCTATTAAAAGATTAATTTTATTTCTCTCTTTTTATTACAATTTTGAAGTCGGTTTAATTGTTTAAAATTATTGTTCTTTCTTATTTTTTTAAATTTCTGTGGTAGTTATCGAAACGTATTACCCTTACCTATCTAAGTTGGAGCGCCGGGACAAAATAGTCAACATGTATGCGCACCGCGGACTGATAAAGATTGAACACCCTTACTCCAAACTTCAAAATTACGGAACCGATTTTGATGAAACTTATACAGCTCTTAAGTTGGACTATATCCAATCGAACGCAAAAAGAGTTTTTGAAATCCTGCTTATACTTTTTGAGATATCTGTGGACAAACATACATACATTTTATTATCCAAAACCTGTACAATTCTGACAAAATTACATACATACACACCGAATACATAAACCTCTTTTTTTTAAGTCGATTAATAAAACACAGAGCCAGTTGTTTCGTAATTAGAACTTAATAACAGAGTTGTTAATGTTTCGAGGTAAAACTTATTTTTTTATTCAAGGTTTTTCAAGTACTGCAAGTACAAGGCAGGCGATTAGATTAATAACCGGATTGCTGATTTTAAACGGACACGATGAAACTACAAAAATGTGATGGGAACTACTGAGTCGACATAATTTTATACCAGCATGCTCGGGACCGCATAATACAGGCAGCAAACACAATGTGAGGTGTTCCACCATTGTCTATGGATGTCCATTCGAGTTAATATCCTACCACTGCTTATATCAGCATTTTTATCAAGTCACATAATGAATATTGCTTAATAATTTTTCAAATTTACAACTGGTCACCTGGTGACAAATAATTAAAAATAAATTACATACATAAATTCACGCCCCAAAAGGAGTACGCAGAGGTGCAACTGGACATCCACTTTTCGACTTGCATTTTATGTTTCACGATGCGACTTGGGGCAAGCCTATCGATATATCGGGATTTTAAGAATTCATTAACATTTCTATAAAGATCGATAGAAAACGGTATTATCCCCTATCATTAATGTGTTCAATTTAAAAGACCCGTTTCACTTAATATGATAAAAACAATATCCTTAATAAAAAATAGGATAACTTTCATTACGTTGCTATCAACCGCGTTCGTAACGAGTAAAGTGCGGCGTGACGTTTCAGAATTATCAGAATGTGTGTTGTAATAATTTGTTTTCTTTCTTTCTTTCCTTCTTTCTTTCTTTCTTTTCTTCTTTGTTATCAGAATTTAAAAGTTTGCTAGATTTAAGGATAATATTGATGGTAAAATGTGTATTACCTATATACTTTACGATGATTATGTAACACAATTCATATTTGTTTTCGTATTTTTTTAAAATACTACATTTGAGATACCCAAATGCGCGTCTTAGATCGGACAGGATTTTTTGTGTGATATATATATTAAACAATTTTTCTCGTCAAGTCCAGAGTACCATAAATATACAATCATAACACAGCCACGATTTTCAGCAAAAACAAACTCCGGAAGTTTCTATTGAAATATGCAATAAAAACAGTAGAGTGAGAATCTTCGCTCCATTGCAGGCGGGAAGTTGGCCACTGAATTTCTGATCGCAAAAACGGTGACGCCGCGCCGGTGTGATGGCTTCATTAGAACTTCGTCAACAGATTGGTAAGGAGGTGTAAACAACGGCTCATTGTGATTGCTATCGGTCTGCCGTGAGTTTCCTTGTTTTCGGGCGGGGAATTGGTGTTTTTGGCTCAACGAATTTACTCATACACTTTTGTATTTACATCAATCTTAAATAAATTAAAAACATCAAACAGTAATATACCTAGTAATATTCTTACGTCTGAGATTAATGGTGGGTCTTAGGTATATATAAAAAGGTAAATACTCAGTGCAAAAGTATACTTTTGCTTCACGGAAAAATGACAGTTACTCTAAGTTTATATGTATAAAATTTCAGTTGTTTGAATGCTAGGTACACAATTCTGGGAAAACAACCTAATTGGTGGCAATATATATGTAGAATTTGATTGGAATGAAACGTTAGACGAATGACTGATATGGAACGTATTGTGTAAAAGAGATGACGAATGGCCATACTTAAGAGGAAAATTGACAGCCTCCGTGGCGCGTAAAACGAGAGGCCGCGAGTTCGATCCCCGCACCGAGAGAACAGGTCTGAGTGTTTGTTAGACCGAAAAGTCTCTCGTAGTTCCTGATACCCACGACACAAGACTCTATCTTATTGTGGAGTCAGGACTATGTATGTGACTGTTGGGTGTTATTTATTTATTAAATAATTGAAGAATGAAAGATAAAGATGTAGAAGTATAGAAGGATGGAATAGGAGAGAACTGAATGGAAGACGGACGATGATGTTAAAACTTACTTTAAAGAAGACTATGATGTGAGTTTATTTTAATAATTATTATTTGATTTGATCCGTGACGGAACAGTTCCCGCATATATTAGAGTCATTTTAACAATAAACAAAATGTCCCGCAGAGTTCAAAAAACGACGAAGGGCATGTTCAACGAAAATCACTCCAATACATATAGTTCATAAATAAAGTTGTTATTGAGGATTGTAAACTCGCTGGAATTTTCCACAACAATTTCGAACTGGCTATGGAAACAATTGTAACAAGAGAGCAGCCGCACCGCCACAATAACAATCGATGCTTTTGATACCAGCTTTATAAAGTTGGTAAAATACACTCGAAACCAGAGGCTTCAGGTTCGATCTCGGCGGCCGATGCACACACCTTTCAAAGTAACTTAGTTATAGTTAATTATAACCGCTTAGTTTAATTATGACGGAAAAAATGCCTGGAAAATCTTTGCTGATTCACACTTATCAGAATTCTGGGTTATTTACCAGAATTTCTAAGAATTCTCAAGTTTAGATTCCCAGCAATTTCCATAACAATTTGCCTAAATAGTGCCTGATTAAATTGAGTCTAAAACACTAATTGTATACTTGAAATTTAATTCTGATTACAGAATTACAGTTTACACCTCATACACGCCAGCGCTAAAACAAACCCAACAAACTGAACCGCATAAATCTGTCTATAACACTATTAATTATCTTTCTATTGCTATAAATGAACGAACAATCAGGTTCAGATTAATCGGATTACGTTCTATTAAACGATACATTAGCACAATGAGTGTTTTCAACTAAATCCGGGGTTTGTACGAGTGCGAGCGTTTCATCTCACTGTGACCACTAAGCTTTATTTTGTGACGTCATTGACAGCGCGACCTACTTATGACACTTCTGGGGTTAAACCTTCCCTTACGAAAATACGGGATTAAGTGATAAACTTCGGTTTCATGGCTGAAGGCATTTTTGAGCAGTCTAATTGCGAATTTTATTTAAAGGAATCTAAGGAATAATAAAATGGATCATATCCGTATGTTTTCTCATTTGAATTTTTGACTAATGTAGTTGTTGTTATTGGTGGATTACAACAAGATAATTTTAAAATTTTTTATTTCTTAGGTTCAACATTGAGGCAAATGAATTAATCTGATGTTAAGCGTTTACCGGGCCTGACAGCCCTAAAGAATGCTTAAAATCCCATTATGGTAAATGAGAACCACGGCCCACGAATTGCAAAAATATTTAGCAATTCCACCACTAATAAGATTAGTGCGTTCATATAAATTATTCTGCTTTATTACCTATATTAGTAATTTTATAGACTGGTATCTGCCCCGGTGCTACTAATACCCCTTGTTCGAGCAACTTGTAATGATCAGAGGAAACTAGTGGTAAACCCAGCTTGTTTATGAGAACAGTCTGACAAGTCTTTTGCGGGAGGAAGCGAGATTATCTGCCCTACGGATATATTTATATTCGATAGTATAGCAGACTAGCATCCTCATTTGTTTTCGTCCGCGTGATTGACTTTGATATTATCTTTACCTACCTCTGTTTTTCATCTCATTGTTACATCTACCTACTATTTGCCTGTACCCTTTGTAAGTCATGTTTTAATAAAAAATATATATTTATTATTACATAGAGGGATAATTATTAATTATATTGCTTTTGACTAGTTATATGTGTTCGCCTGATAGTAAGCGATACGACCACTCATGGACAGTACATCAGTTCAGGCATCAGTTTCAGTTCGGCATCAGTTCATATATGTCACTACAAGTCCTGCATTGCAGGGCAAAGGCCTACCCTACAATCGAGAGTACGATTGAGAATGTTTTGGCTATTTAGTATACTAGGCTAGCCTTGATTAATTTATAGAAAGTCGTTATTAAGCATCATCATCATCGCAGCCACAGGAAATCCACTGCTGAACTAAGGCCTCCCCCAAAGATCTCCACATCGACCTGTTGGAAGCGGCATGTGTACAGCGACCTCCTACAACCTTAGCCAGGTCGTCCGTCCACCTTGTAGGCGGGTGTCCGATTCAGTCTTTGTGTGAGTTTTACGCTGAGAAAATAAATTGTTATTCTACAACTGGAATGTATATCCGGCATAGCGTTATGTTTGCCCCGTATAACATCTTGAAAGCGGAAACCTGGCTGTGAGTAAAACTAGTAGCGCCTATCCCTCAGCGCAATTACACACATAAGCAGATACTTACAAACATATTAGTGAAATCGTTTAATGAAGCTTATTGACGACACATGTTTCGCACGCGAATGCCGCGATGCCATGAAGCCGGCAGCGCAAGTTTTAACCAACTAATAAACGGTTACAATGCGATGTGCTCCGCGCCGCGCGAGTTACACTCGATATTATCAAAGTTTCACTTAACCCGCCACTTCCGACCATTTACTAGTTTATATTGTTTGCGCATATTCATATCCAGAGTGGTCTTTTCATGCGTTTTGAGGTAATTATTATGATTTTTACTTACCACTGTACTGTATCAGGCCATGTACGTCCCAAGGCACGGGCCTCCTCAACAACCAAGAGTACTACTGAGAGTGGTTAAGTCATAAACACCACCACTTACTGAATGACAATTGAAAACTGGTGGTAGGTCTCTCATATGTGAGAGGCCATCTGGGTGAGTACCACCGCAGTGTCTATTTCTCCCGTCAAACAGCAGTGTAAACGCGCTGTTGTGTTTCGGGTTGAAGGGCATTGTAGCCAGAGTAACTACTGGACATATTGAGACTTAACATCTTATGTCTCAGGATGGCGAGCGCAGTGGAATGCCAAGCATTGCTTTGTAATTCAAGGTGTTGTTTGGTTTTGCTACTGTTCATGAGCGGTCGTATCGCTTACCATTAGGCGAACGGCATGCTCGCCTCGCCATTCATTGCAATAAAAAAAAAATAAAAAAAAACCAAGAGTACTATTGAGAGTGGTTAAGTCATAAACACCACCACTTACTGAGTGACAATTGAAAACTTTATCGTAAAAAATAAATGATAGAACACCATACGTAAGTATGTTGATTTTCGGTTTTGTAAGATTGTGTATATCCTGTTTGAAGCAAGCCGACATAATTGCGTCAATTATCAAAATATATCCATTTATCTACTTAATGTTGCACCGACCATAGCGTGCATTGTAATCACTTCGTCATGCTATGATTACGCAACGTATTATGAATCGTCATCGTCGAAATCGTAAAAACAAATATTCTACGATTCTCCATCCTTGCATACTTAAATAAATAAATACACCACACCATACATAGTCTTGACCCCACACTAATATCGAGTCTTGTCTCGTGGGTATTAGGAACCACAAGAGACTTTTCGGTCTCACAAACACCCAGGCTCGAAATTTATACCTGTGGTTCACACAAATATTTGTTTCGGTGCGGGGATCGAGCCCGCGGCCTTTCGTTTCACAACCGGCGTCTAACCAACTGTGCCACAAACGCTGACGTCACTTCGGACTCCGCGATGTGATAGCCATATCGGGCACAAATTCCTGACTCCGGGCTGATAATAAGAAGAAAATTCCAATATCACTTTACCCGACCCGGGTTTCGAACGCGGGACCTTAACTTTGTGACCGTATCGCCGTACAACTACGCCACCGAGGCAGTGATGTCGTTTAACCGTAGCTGCAAAACATCCGTGCGTAGACAAGTATCAGCACCATTGAACAACTATTCCCCCCGGCTAATAAGGAACAAAAATACAAGAACCTGACAGCCATCCTTCAATACTGAGGTGGCACTTAAAGAAGAGGAGAGTTTATATCTGTATCAGCCCATATACGTCCCACTGCAGGGCACGGGTCTCCTCTACAATAGAGAGTACGATTAATAGTGGTTAGCCTATATACTCTACCACGCTGGCCTAGTGCGGGTTGATGGACTTTACATACCATAGAAATTCATACAAATCGCTATTATATGCAGGTTTTCTCACGATGTTTTCCTTGACCGTTATAGGTGATTGTCTATCAATACATACGTGACTACCGACTCCAAAAAGTCAGAGACTCGACCATCAACAAGCCACCATGAGGTTTAATAATTTATTGAAATTACTTGCTGCTAAAGATAACTCATTACAATAGACATAAGAAATACTACTGTAACAGTCTGTGTGTCGTGAATACAGCAAAACAAGCACGTATAACTTGGTCGCACAATACGGAGAGTCTGCGCAAATATTTGCGGATCGGAGACATATCTCACGCCAGCTCATTTCTTGCTCTCCGCCGAGCTCATCAGTTGTGTCAGCTTATGTGCAGTTTAATCATAAGTTAAATACACGATGCACTGGGGAATATAGCTGAGATAAGAGAATGTTCGATACTCCGAGTAATAGAACCTTGGAGGTTGGAACCTATTTCATTAATCTATACCCACGTTTATTTGAAATACGCAGAAATTTTTGGTTGGAAAAATGCATAGGACCGGCATATGAGCATAAAGCTTACTGGGAGGTGATTACCGTCGCTTGAGAACATTCATATCACTTGGACCGTAAATGTGTTTGCCGGTGTTTGCCGTTGTGTCTCAAAATAAGTAAGGAAAGGGAACGAAAAGGGAATGGAGAAGAATAGGAATATAATAGAGATTATGACAATTCTCACGCACCTAACAAAATACGACAATTTCCACCCTAATAAACATTTTTAGTTTCTAATATTCACGCTACAAAACACTTTACTAGCTTAAATATTAATTAGGCTAGATATTAAATATTTTAGAGCGTAGAAGTATAACCCACAAACCATTAGAACTTAGAAAAACTGTCTCTATGTTGATGAGTAATGTCCTCTGAAGTGGTTCGGGAGAGACCGCCTCCCACTCGGATTTACGAGGCAGGTGCGTCGGCTTAACAACTTTAGATTAGATAATCATCTTTATTTACATAACTAACAAAGATTATCCCGAGCTTTCGCAGATAATAAACGAGAGTTATCAACATATCTTGAATATTTATGAGTGGAAGCGTCGAATAGTCGCTCCCAGTTTCTGCTAATTATTGTGAACGTTTCATTATTTTTGTAACATATGTGTTAGTTTCATTCTAGGAATAAGGAGAATAAGTATGGTTTTCAAAAATAATGTAGCAACAAACATGGAGAAATAAATAATAGTTTGGCTACAATTAAGGGATGCAAGGAAGCTAGCAAAATAAATTAAAAGTTTGCGTGTAAGTTATTTAGAACACTTGATCTAAAAAGCGGAATAAGAATTATAAGTTACCAGAAGGGATTACTTGGTACTCCAACACGACGACAAATATTCGAACATCGGACATAAAATTGTAGGAATATGCCCTAATACTTTACAAAATATTCGGATCCTGTATCGTACATTGTAATCTTAAACTAAGTTTAAAGTGAATTATAAGTTTCATAGAGAATAGTAACTATATTATTTTTTAGAAGTGTATAACTTTTATCTTATAATAATATGTTGACGTTCAACGTCCAAGCATTCGAATTTCGTGTTGAAGTATAGAGTAACCCCCCTACGCCGGTGGCGCAATAGGCATGACGAATTATTTTCAAAACATGTTTTATAATATGGATACACATTTATTATATATACGAAATAATCTATATTTCAAGAATTAACAAAGGTTTAACACGGTTTTAAACCATTTTTCTAATAATCTCTCAATAGTGCACAGAAAAAGCTAGTAGGTGTCATGGCGTCCGTTATAACATCACCACTAGGTAAACACGTCATTGTGTCTATGCGCAGCGAAGAAAGTTAACGAAACAAAACATATTTCGTTTGATAAAAATGAATTCTCAAGTCTATCAGTGGTTCCGGTAAAGTTCACATTCCACATTTCTAAAGAAATTGGTAATGTTTACGGCAGGTTTACATAGGCGTGACATCATGCGTCGTGACTAGCGTTTTTCTCAAAATGGCCGATTGCTATATTTTGTTAATCTCCAATTCTGGATTAAAACTAAAACATCGTTTTAAGCCCTTCTAATATGTATTTCCCCCTAACATCATAAAATATTTGATATTTTGATATTGTCGTCCCGCCTATAATTGTACTACAGTAAAATTACAACGCTGAGATACGCAAGGTGATATGGAACTTTTCTATTAATTATAATTAGCCCGGAGTCAGGAATGTGTGCGCGATATGACGATAGAATTTGATAAGCTCGCCCCCTATCAAATTGTGGTACGGAAAATGCAAAGCGAAACGTGGGTGTCCCGGTTGCACCTCTCTATACCCCTTCTGGGAAAAAGGCGTGAGTTTATGTATGTGTGTAAGTTACAACCGATGAACGTATACGAAGTTAAAAAGTCATGGTGGTATTTACAAACCGTAGAAATTACCACTGGACAGTCTGCCAACTACAGTGGGACACAGGCGTGAGTTTTTTTATTGCAATGAATGGCGAGACGTGCATGACGTTTGCCTGATGGTAACCATACGGCAGCTCATGGACAGTAACAAAACCAAGTTACACCTTGAATTACAAAGAAATGCTTAGCATTAGCTGATAAGTCTCAATATTTCAAGTAATTACTATGGCTAAAAGGTCCTTTAAACTGAAACACAACAGTGCATTTACACAGCTGTTTGGCGGGAAAATAGACACTGCGGTGGTACCTACCCAGGTGGCCTTTCACATATGAGAGACCTACCACCAGTCCCGTATGTATGGATACTAGAAATATCCACATATATGATTACACTAGCGGTCGGGCCCGGCTCCGCCCGGGTGCATACACGTTTTAAAATGGCGGTCAAAATGTTTAATTCTGACTATCAATTTAGAATATCGACCAATCGGGCCACGAAAAACTATCAAAATTTCCTCGTATTTGCTAGAAATATCACTACTGCTTTCCTCCTATAGGTCATAGCGTGATGATATATAGCCTATAGCCTTCCTCGATAAATGGACTACCCAACACTGAAAGAATCATTCAAATCGGACCAGTAGTTCCAGAGATTGCGCGTTCAAACGAACGAACAAACAAACAAACAAACTCTGCAGCTTTATAATATTAGTATAGATAAAACATTGTTAATATTTTTTGCCACAAACATATCGAAATTGGATCAAATATTTATAGAGTGTACAAAGATTTACATTAACGTTAAACGAATTTCAAGAAAATAATGGATAAACACTCTTTTGATGTTGTTCGGCGCACTATTTGCTAGTGCGCTGAACAACATCACATAGAACAACAAAGACAGAAACAGTAATATATTGGATTGAGAATTAAAATACTTTAACAAAGTTTTAGGTGGAAAAATAAAACATGAATATGTAGATAATATTTATTAACTCGACGCGGTGACGCAATTGTACTAAGGCATGATTAGGTGGCCGAAGTCTCGGGTGCGAATCTCAGTTCTGGCGAAGTGATACTAGATTTTTTAATTTAAGTCAACCTGGCGCGGCTTCAGGAATTTGTGTCGGATATGGCGATAGGCTCGCCCCCTATCACATCGTGGTATGAAATACAAAAAGGCGAAACGTGGCTGTTCGGGCTGGTACCAGTACTTCTGCCAATCCCTTCTAAGAAAAAGGCGTGAGTTTATGTATGTATATACATATGTAATATTATGTTCCGTAATACCACTACATATGATTTGAGGCATTAGTAGTGAACCTTGCTTAATCATAAACTCATAGTTCGTAGCACTTGTAGGCGAACATCCCGCAGGCTAATCTGTATCTATCGCGTTTCATTAGCAGTTCTACCCGCCGCGCCGGATACAACAGTCAAGCACATCTGTTGGACTTTGAACGTGTTTAACTATCTTGTACTTGGCTCTTTCTCAATATCTCTCCAATTTAACAAGGCAGAAACATGAAGAATGTAATAAACTCACAATAAGGAAAAGAGAATAAAAAATATTCCGGCATTTACGAGATATGATAGAAAAGTAATAAACATCGTTTAGACACGGCGCGACGGCACTCCGGGCGACATACGTAACTTTGTTTCCTGGATTTCAAGGCGAGTCAATAATTGAGTTCAAAGGTTGGCTGCTCCCAACCTTTGCAATTATCATGACGACATTTAAGTCGTTACAGAATTATTAATATATTCAATCTGCACGATATAGATATAAAAGGATCGCGTTCAAAGAATATAAATAAAACTTAACACAGTCATTTAACTGTTCTTATTTGATTTTTTTTTTATGATGGCCCGGCATAATGGCGGCATTGCACCTGATGGTAAGCGCAGATGCCGCCCAGGCAGAGTATCCATTGGCATCGGACGGCAGTCCCATGCCAATGGAAACAATTATGCCGGCCTGCTAAGGTGCCTCTTCACACTACGGCGGAAGGACCCAGGATTGTAGGAAGGAGGGAACACGTGAGATGGCAAACAATTCCACAGCCTGACGGTGCGGCACAAAAAAGAATTGTAGAACCGTTTGGTTCGCGCCGGGATGTTTTGGACCGACAAGCTATGGCTTCGCAAGCCAGCCAGCGTGGTTCTGGTAAGGAATGGAGAAGAGGGAATCAAGTTGAACAATTCCTCAGAGCATTCCCCGTGATACAGGCGGTATTGTAATCGCTCACTAGCAACAGACAGACCACGTTGGTGGATTAAAGCCTTACTTAAGCAGTAAAACGTCTCTATCTTTCTCTTTAGCTGAAAGAGGTGCATTGCTGAACATAGGCCTACTCCATTGATTGCCACATAGACCTGTTGGAAGCGGAATCTTAACCAGGTCGTCCGTACGATGCTATGAGCTAATATTATTGAGATATAAAAGACACTTCAACCTATTTATGTTAAATACATGCAGAAATTCTCACAATGGAGCTGAAGACGAATAATTCCTAGCAAGTTGATTGCTTCATCAAGCTGCTCACGATTCTAAACCACTACGAGTAAACCAATAAGTCTATAATTATGTCCACTATCGAAAACTAGATAATGTTCAACGTCGCGTAGAAAAATTGGTGAACTCGAAGAGCTCGATATAACCGGGTAATGAATAAATATCCGTATAAACAGCGCCGAGCCGAAGTTTTAATGAACCGGTAAAGACCGCGTCTGCGTGTATCCGGGCTTGTAACGAACACCGGGCTGACACTTTGAAATTTAATCATATTGTCCTCAACTAGGGCTCCTTTACTTTACTTACGTTTTTAGTTAAGATATTATTTTGGATGATAAAATTTGGGATTAAAATAATAATGACAAGGCTAGGCGAGGATTTATGTAGTGTGAATCTTGATTTTATATTTTCGGTGAGGCCAGTAAATTATGATGAGGACCTATAATATTATACATACCCTGTATCATATTATAATATACATTTAATCAAACCTAGGAGCGTTCGAAAGTTAAGCAAAATAATTTGTAGTTTTCGGTTTGAAAAATCTTGTATGTGTTTTCTGAGTCTATAATGTGTACTTATTACATATTAAGATGAAAATAAGACCAGTGGACTATGGGTGGAACTTACTTGTTAAAACGATTGTTAAGTGTGCATGTAGGTGTTGAGGCTAGGAAGGGGAAGTGGAAGAGCCACGGTGTTGTCGGCCTTGACTGAAGAATGGGCAGGCTCGTCCGGGGCGTTCCACTATCTCACAGAGAATCGATGTAAAGCAAAAGATTTTCTGTCGCATTTCGTTCAGTGACTGAGACTGCCGGAAACCCAATACCCGTTTCTTCTTCCCATACATTTTCCTTCTCGCTCTCCTTTAGATTAGATGGGGCGGCAACACATCAGGATCCAGGCATCGTGGATGTTCATTGGCAGTGATCACTAATCCCATCATGTGATCTGTTGGTCGTTTGCCGGACCTATGAAATAAAAGCAAATATTTCGTTATTCTTTAAGTCCGCGACTCAAGACATTCTTAATGTTGATTCGGAACTATGAATTGAATGAATGAAGATATTTATTTTACCCTTAAAACATAGCGTGAGATTTGAATATAAGTTGTGTACATATGTATTATGTCTTCGAAAAAATATATACTAGATACAGGGTCCAGAACAAACTGACACTCCTAAAGTGGCCGTGGTTGCTTATACTTATACATTTGAATTTCGAACTACGAGATGTAGCAAAAACTCTTAAATTATAATCAACTTCAGGTAACCATAAATCGTATTCCTTTAATTTAAGATTTATTATGTTTCGGACCATACAAAAATCAAATAAGAGCACACGCTTATTTGTGCTCTTATTTCTCTTACCGTTTTTGGGCCGTTACTTATAATCTAGTGTATATTTGATTGAAGGCATACGTACATCACGTACACCGAGATTCCCTCAGCAGTAAGTATTAATAGTGGTTGATCAAATATTTGTGGATCAGACAAACATTTGCCTGGCGCCCTAATTGAGTTCAGAGCTCTCGTTTCTCGGCACGGCGCAGAATCTCTCGAGGTAACTCCAATATGTATACAAATTACAGATTGAGCAAGTTTCATTTGGAGGATAAGGTGTTTTTTTAAGCACAAGAGCTTGCTCTCATAGGTTAGTTGTTATCCATGCTCACAACAGGCAAGTGTCAAGCCACAAAAATGTATTATGTTTTAATGATAAAATAACTGCCTGACATGATGCTGAATGCAGTTTAATATAAATAGTACATACATATATAAATTCACGCCTTTTTCCCATAAGGGGTAGGCAGAGGTGCCAGGACACCCACATTTCGCCACGTATGTTCCGTCCCATGATGTGATAGCCACATCCACACAAATTCCTGACTCCGGGCTATAATGAATAGAAAAATCCAATATCACTTTGCCCGACCCAGGATTCGAGCCCGGGACCTCAGCTTTGCAACCATACCGTAATACAACTACGCCATCAAGGCACTTATAAAAAATATAGTATCCACGCAATTAATATGTCCGTCTTGTTAAATTCGGGTATACAGCGACGGAATCTGCGATGCGTTATACTTTCGCGGGTCACTTTAACGAAAGGACCAGATAGAACGGGATGTCAATATATTTAAGTTTTTTTTTTATTGATTTGAGCAGAGGTCACCTGATAGTAAGTGATCACTGCCGCCCATTAACATACAAGACTCTTGAATCGTGGATGTGTTGCCGGCTCATGAAGCAGTTATTTTATAGCTTTTCTTACAGAGATTGCCAAATTTTAAATATTTTGTTTTACTCGATTGGTCGTCATAATCGTTCATTTGATGATATAGTGTTGCTGAAATAGTTTATTGCGGCAATGCCTCTTCATATATACAAGATGTTTAATATTCAGTGAATCTTATAAATGTTATATAGATATAAAGCATTATAAAAGGACCCGTCCAGGAGGTGCTACTGTAGTATAGACTTGACAGAAGGAAAGTACAAAAACGCACGCATCGATGTCCCGCCTTTTTCGCTAGGCAAAGACAAAATCAACTACGTAACAAAAAGTCTATTAGAATATCTGTATTTGCATCAGCCCATACACATCCAACTGCAGGGCACGGGCTTCCTCTACAATCGATAGTACGATTGAGAGTGGTTAGGCCATATAGTCCACCACGATGGCTTAATGCGGGTTGGCGGACTTACATACCATAGAAATTCTTATATACCGCTATGGTATGCAGGTTTCCTCAAGATGTTTTCCTTCATCGTTTTAGGTTATTGACTATCAATACACACATGACTCCGAAAAGTCTTAGGTGTGCTTTGGAATTCGAACCCGCGAGCACCGTGAACATGTTGGTAGCCGCGTCTAGTCCGTTTACCAACAGGCCACCAAGCATTCCCTTACTTATTAGAATGCAGATTTTTAAATATTGATATGAGACGTGCATTGCAGTGGATGCGAATTAGTTCGATGCCGTCCCGAGTGGCCCTGAATATTTTTTTTTTATTGCGTTGAATAGCGAGACGAGCATTCGGTTCGCCTGATGGTAAGCGATACGACCGCTCATAAACAGAAGCAAAACCAAACAATACCTTGAATTACAAAGTAATGCTTGGCATTCCACTGCGCTCACCATCCTGAGACATAAGATGTTAAGTCTCAATATGTCCAGTAGTTACTCTGGCTACAATACCCTTCAATCCGAAACACAACAGTGCATTTACACTACTGTTTGGCGGGAGAAATAGACACTGCGGTGGTACCCACCCAGATGGCCTCTCACATATGAGAGACCTACCACCAGTGTACCAGCGCTGCCAAGTGATCGATATGCTTTAGGTGAATTGCCTTGGACAAATTCTAAAATTAGTTTATCAGATTTGTCTAATATTAAATGGAATAAAATTATTTTAAATGGGTTGCTATTTAAAATTTTAAATTATAAGTGCCGGACATTCCGATCAATACTCCAATGAGACTATGCGTATTGCATTTGAAACAAGGTGAAATATTGTCTCTACCAAATCAGATTGAAAGCAATAATATTGCTGAATCGTTTAATCAGTTGCGACGGTTCGGCAAAAAAAGTAAATACATCAAGAAGGAAAATGACAAGTTTTGCTTTGAAAACGAGCTAATAATCAATTCTAAAAAAAAGGATATTGTGGTTTGCCTCTTCATCGATACTTAGGCTAAAAATATTCTGGGTATATTAATAAAAACTTGAGCGAGGCCATTAATTGATATTTATTTTTAGTGAAATACTAAATGTGTATATTATGTAAATATTTTGTACAAACTTCACCAGACGTTCTATAAATATTATACAAAAATACTATCCAACTAAACTAACAGGTACCGTTTGACGTTTCATACTTTTCAACTTTGTACAGGCGTAACTTACACAATTTCAATAACATTTCGCCTAAAACCATGGAATTGTGGCTTTACGGCAAGCGAAATTAAAATTGTATGAGTTACGCTTGTCTAAATATGTTTAAAATTGAAAAATATGAAACGTCAAACGGTACTTGTTGGTTTAGTTGGATAGTGAACAATGCAGGCATGATAATGTTGTTTCTTAAAATTTATATTTTTATTTAAATGAATGGCGAGACGAGCATGCCATTCGCCTGTTGGTAAGCGATACGACCGCTCACGAACAGTAGCAAAACCAAACAACGCCTTGAATTACAAAGTAATGCTTGGTATTCCACTGCGCTCGCCATCCTGAGACATAAGTTGTTAAGTCTCAATATGTAGTTATTCTGATTACAATGTTGTCCAATACAAAAAACAACAGTGCATTTACACTGCTGTTTGGCAGGAGAAATAGACATGAAGTGGTACCTACCCAGGCGATCTCTCACATATACTACCACCAGTTTTTATTTAATTTAATCTAATTTTTTACACATAAGAAAATGTATTATTTATCCTATTTATTAATCTTTCCTGTTATCCTTTAATTTCTTCTTATTCCAATAAAGGTACCGGAATACAGTTATATTGTGATGCAAATACTGTATAAAAACTATAAAATGGAAACGTTAGGATGCAGCGAACAAAATTAAATGAAACCGCATTTCCTCAAAGCTCTAGAGTTAACACTTGCTACTACCGCGGAATTAGATTTGTCTGGCGAAGCCCTACCTTCCATAGTGGGGACCAATTAAATAACCACATTATATGATGAAGTTAGTGTCTTTAATGAGATAATTTACTTTCTTATGAAGGAAAGCGGGAGGAAAACGTGACCGGGGTGTGAAAAATGTTGCGGGTGAAATATAATATTGGACATTTTGGTAAAGGGCTAAATCTGTATTTATTTATGTCAATTCATGATTGGTGGATTTCGCATACCTTTCAAATTGCAGTGGAAAACATACTAGGCAATAGGCATGAATAAATACACCCAACAGCCATATGGATAGTTCTGACCCCACTTTAAAATCAATTAAGTCTTGTGGTATGTGTATCAGAAACTACGAGAGACTTTTTGGTCTCACAAACACCCAGACTCAAGGCAAATACTTGTGGGACTCACAAGCATTTATCTCGGTGCGGGGATTGAACCCGCGGTCTCTCATTTCATAGCCGGCGTTTAACGTATTTTCAGGTATTTTCATGTTTGGTTCGTCGCTTATGAAGTCCACGATTTTGGGCTCTACAGATACGGCCCATTAAGCTCAGGTCAGCTATTAATAGCTTAATATCTAAAGCGGCCCGGCCCAGCATCGCCCGGGTGCAAATAGATTTCTCTACAATAATATGTACGTATTATACATAGAAGCCTTCCTCTTGAATCACTATATTTATTAAAAATAAACAAAATCCGTTGCGTTGTTTTAAATATGTAAGCATACATTTTTTTTTTTTTTATTTTATAGGGGGCAAACGAGCACGCGGTTCACCTGATGGTAAGTGAACACCGCTGCCCATGGACATCTGCAACACCAAAGGGCATGGAGATGCGTTGCCGGCCTTTGAGATGGGAATACGCTCGCTTTTTGAAGGTCGCCAAGTCGTATCTGTCCGGGAATGATCCCGCTGGCAACTGGTTCCACAGATTTGTAGTACGCGGGAGAAAGTGCCGGGTAAAACGTACTGTGGTGGATTTCCAACCTCCAAGGTGATGTGGGTGGTATTTGGAGGTTTGACGTGTAGTACGGTAGCGGAACTCAGCAGCAGGGACAAGTCCGAACAATTCACGAGAACACTCCCCGTGGTAAATGCGATAGAGAATGCAGAGCGAAGCTACATCTCTACGCAAAGCCAAAGGATCGAGCCGGTCGGAGAGAGCCTGGTCGTCAATGATTCGAGCAGCCCGACGTTGAATGCGGTCGAAAGGAAGAAGCTGGTACTGGGGTGCCCCAGCCCAAAGATGGGAGCAATATTCCACGTGGGGCCGGACTTGCGCCTTATACAGTTGCATACGTTGACCCGACGTGAAATATCGCCTCGATCTGTTGAGCACACCGAGCTTCTTTGAGGCCAATTTGGCCTTACTTTCCAGGTGACCGCGGAATTGAACGTCACTCGATATCTCGACACCAAGAATTCCGATACTGGCTGTGGCAATTAGGGGAGTGCCCTGGAACTGAGGTGATACGACGAAAGGCGTTTTTTTTTGCGGTAAATGCGCAAACTTGTATTTTTGAGGCGTTAAATTCGACCAAGTTGTGTCGGCCCCAATCCGAGACTTTGGATAGAAAGGACTCGACTTCAGACACAAGTTTGTTTCGACACTCGTAGACGTTTTCCCGAGAAATATTGGCTCGGCCGGTATATAAGGCATCACCCGTGCTGTCATCCGCATAGCAATGTATGCCGCTAATTTGCAGCATATCATTAATATGCAGAAGAAATAATAATAAATAATGGACAGACAGCGGGAAGCTACTTTGTTTTATAGTATATAGTGATTTGATTTGTTTTGTCAACGTGATTACTGAAATATTTCCCTACGATATTTTTATTCTGGCAGTATCTTGTGATTAAATTGCGAATTAAGATCTTAAACATTAGTAGACAGTTTCTAAACCGTTTTTAGTTATCGAATGTTTTGTTTTCGCTCTGATTTTAAAGCCTTTCCAAAGGAATACAGTTTTTGATAACTAAAATGACCTATTTTATATATAACAAGCAGCCCGGCCCAGTTTCGTCCGGGTACAAATAGATTTCTATACAATAATATGTACGTATTATAAACAAACGTTCCTCTTGAATCACTCTATTTATTAAAAAAACCGCATCAAAATCCGTTGCGTAGCTTGTAGACTTTGTTTTATACTATGTAGTGAAGTCATTGTAATTAAGGCTGGAACAATTAAAATCTTAGCAATATTTCGTTTTCGTAGAAGAAGAAAACTACCTGTAACACTAAGTTCATTACCCTCTGCGACTAGAAATCTTCACTATACATTAATTACGAGTAGAAAATTATCCATTCGCTACATTATAAGTACTTTGCCACACTTAAAGAAAACATGTTGTTTGACAAGTTTATTTATTTATTTATTTAAATTTTTATTGTACACAAACTTAACAACAACATAGCTAAACAGAAATAACAATAACAAAGAGTACAAATGGCGGTCTTATCGCTCAACAGCAATATCTTACAGACAACCAAAGTTTCTTAATGATGTAATGGGTCAGATAAACAGGTAATATCGACAGGTTTTTCCAATATTCCCTCTTAATATATTGTCACTGATAAATATGAATACCAGGTAATTCTGCTTAAAATATATATTTTTCAGAAGTGTTAAACTCCCTCCCGCCTGCTAATATACTGTACTGTACTGTATCAGCATAATAGACTAAAAAAACAATCGCTTATTAAGTCCAGGGATGTTACTGGTGGTAGGTCTCTCATATGTAAGAGACCGCCTGGGTAGGTATCACCGCAATGTCTATTTCTCCCGTCAAACAGCAGTGTAAATGCACTGTTGTTTTTCGGACTGAAGGACATTGTAGCTAGAGTAACTAACTGGACATATTGAGACTTAACTGTCTCAGGATGGCGAGCCCAGTGGAATGCCAAGCATTGCTTTGTAATTCAAGATGTTGCTTGTTTTTGGTACTGTTTATGAACGGTCGTATCGTTAACCACCAGGCGAACGGCATGCATGCCTCACCATTCATTCCAATAAAAAAAGCCAAGTGGATCACTCAGAGTATGCGTCGCCAATTCTTCGTTTTGTGTAAAAAATAAAAACCGACTTCAAAACAAAACCACTAAAAACCAAAAAATAATAAGTACCTCTGCACAGCAAAAAATATATATTTATTTCATGCAACTTGTGCATGTTGATTAATTTGTTTAATGACTTGACTAGCCAACAAATCAAAATATATGCGTAACATATTGAAGGCGGGTCGCCCAGTACCAAACATGTAGAACCTATGCCTTATATTAGTTTTAATATCTAAATGTTTGGTACGATGATGATGATCATCACATCTTCATCTTGTGTTCCTGGGATTAACCTGTCAATACGTTCTTTCCAATGAAAAAGAAATCACTAAAATCGGTTAAAAACTGCCGAAGATATTAGAATTTACGTGTATTTTAATTTTATAACCCACCCCCCCTCACCCCCACCCCTTTTTCTCTCTCTCACTGTAATTTAACTTTAATAATGAACGTAATGCAAAAAGAACCATTGGAATCCTACTTAATTTTAAGGAGTTCCCCTCTCCAGGTTCGAAGATATTCATCAGATTTTCACCATATTTTTATGGGACCAAACGACAAGCACCAGCTTTCAATCAAAGAAAGAATGGTCGAAATCGGTTTACACAGTACAGAGAAACGAGGTAACATACATAAAAAAAAAGCAACATACAGTCGAATTGAGAACCTCCTCCTTTTTTTGAAGTCGGTTAATAAACAATTGATTGAAAGCAAGCTTGACTTTGGTATATGTCCGTATTGTACTAAAATCCCACAGTAGAATACGGGCTTCCTCTATAATAGTTAGTACTATTAAGACGGGCAAGGCCATGTAGTCCATCACGCTGGACTCACTAGTCCAGCGGTTTAGCGGACTTTACACTCCAAAGATTGTTTTGCATACAGTTTTCCTCACATATACCAATTATATATTGTATTTTATTCTAAAAAATATAGGATTTGGATTTGCAAAGGGAGGAATAAAAGAGGGAATTCTGGAAACACCATAACAGAAGAGCAAGTATACATTATAGCGAAGCTGAGTAAAGAACAAGTTTTGCGACGGAAAGATCGATTGAGAAGGATTTGGCCTTGGGTGGACCTGACCTACGCTATTAAAATAATTTACACATCAAATTGATCAATTTTTATCCTCCATTTTCTAACTGCCAAAACCATTTAAGTTACTAATGACGATTACACAAGTGGATATGTTTGTGTGTAGTTCGTATAATATTTCGTACAACTTAACAACGGAATTCGACTAATACACTAAAGAAGATCCAAAATCCCGATGAAAATCAAGGAGGAAATAAACATAAAAATAATGTTTGCCTTACGGATATTTTTTCTTGAAGTATCTTTTAACCAAGCCTAAAAAATGAAGGCATAATATGTGTTAACGGAATATCTTACAAATGCCTATCATGTTATTTATATCGAAGTTTTTGTATACAAATATGTAAGAAAAAATATTTTTTTTTTTTAATCGTCACGCTATTAAGCATGGAGTTTTGGTTGTTAATTTTTTTTCGATATATAGTAGTGTTATTACATCGATATCCATGGGCTATTACGACTGTTTTTATAATTTAACGTGTGGATTCATGGACACCGGTATATAATCGGCTTATGTTTTATAATAACAATTATGTACATAACATGTTACAACTTAAACAAAGAATACATCTACGGCAGTTTCTCATTGTTTCTTTGATTGACAGTGATAATTTGCGAAGCACCACCTAAGTCATAAATTTTATTTGTTGTCATTGTAACGTTTTAACTCATAGTCCAGTAAAAAAAGCATTTAAGTATGCATTTTTGGAGGAATGCCAGTTTATGTTTTCATTCTCTAAAACCAATCGCCGTGAACTTTTTGAGTTTTCGGGGTCGGGGGTTGTGTCCCGTGGCCGCTATCTTAGAAATAGGGGTGCAATTGGTTTTTTGCGTTTATCTCGTGAATTATCAGGGTTATGATAATTTTGTTAAAAACTTTTTTGTGGACAATAATATTATGTACAACTTTTATATAAAACATTTTGTTGTAAAATTTATAATTAAAAGTTGACACGAAAATGAAAAGGTTTTCAAGCGTAATAACTTATTTTGTATTGATTTTTTGAAAAATATACATCTAAGCTTTTTTATACATACTTTTGTAGCCATCTTCATATAGTGTCTTGATTTTGAGTCGCTAAGCGAAGCAACCAATACATAAGCGAAGCGCATAACCATATACGAATATCATACAATTGCATTACTCTGTTTCTTAGTGACATTATTAGGTATTATTGTATTGTTCATTTCATACGAAATTATATTCATATTCCATAGACATTCTTGAAACTTCTTTCTCCACCACCTTATAGGTAGAGTCTGCTGTGTGTTTTTTTATGAGGTGTCCCCTGTAGGCCTAATCCACTATTTTATTTATTTAGTTAACACTTCTTTGTACACCATATACATAACAAAGACAAAACTAAATGAAATTAAATATATGCACAAGTGGCGGTCTTATTGCTTGAAGCAATCTCTGCCAGACAACCATGGGATGGATAAACGAAAAGAACGAAAGTTAAGGCTTCGGGTGTACGATTATTACAATTTCACTTATCACTATATTTTTATTTATTGTTCAAGTCCGGGTTTTTTTTTTATGGTGGCATTCCACAAACGTCTGCAATTCGTATGGTACTTTGCACCTATAGCAACCACGTCTGGAATGTCTTTGATGCGATCCAATAGAAGTGACATCAGTATGTTGTGAAAGCAAATTAATAATTAAATTTTTGAAACTCGGCTTTGATTCTGCTGATATTTGCTTCCTACATTTTTCGTGGATGTTCGTTACATATGCAATCAGTGCAAATGAAAAAACAACTGGAAAAATCAGAAATAGGAGCGTGGACTTCAGATACAGAGGACGGAGTTGAAAATGTAGTTTAATTACTACCGCTACTACCTCTACGTTGTGTTATCTTATCTGTTCTTTTATCCGAATTATATTTATAAAAAGTGGCATTAACTGTATCTTGAGTAACACTAAGTAACAATTGGTGATGATCGCTTCGACCATTCGCTATACCTACTTCTTCCAGTAGAGATTGAATACCTTTGGCTATGACAGTCAGATATGTTTTTTAATCTTCAACCACTTTTTCACACACAAAATAATTAGACATTTCAAATCAATAACCACACGTAACGTGTTGATGCTTCTAAAAACTGTATAAAAGTACCTTACTTTACCTGACCAAATAAATTGGAGGTTTACCTTTACTTATACGTACGGACCGGACGGTACGCTTCCGACAATCTTTACCTACCTGTTCTGCCTACCTTCCTATCAGGTATATGTTAAAGGTAGTGTGCAGAATGAATAATCTCGTACAAAATAAAAACGCACGATATTCGTATACGCTTATGCGCTTTGCTTATAATATACACATATATTGTATTGGTTGATCCGCTTAACGACTAAAAAATCATGAAACAAAATAAAGACAGCCGCAAAAAATATATACGAAAATGTTGCTCTATAAAAAGGGTCTGATGTATATTTTCCATTAAAAACAAAAAAAGTTATTGCTTATATAGCTTGCAAACAATTTATCCCTTCATTATTCGCGTCATTTTCTTTATAACTTTTTTACTATAAATTATACAATAATAAGTTTTGTATGAAAGTTGTAAATTATATTATTGTCTACAAAAATGTTTCTTATGAACTTTTCATAACCCTCATAGTTCACGAGATAAATGTAAAAACCAATCGCAACCTTATTTCTAAAATGGCGGCCGCGGGACACAACCTCCGACCGCAAAAACTCAAATTTAAGTTCACGGCGGTGGGTTTATATAATACAAAAATAAACTGGTAACTTTCCGAAAATGCCTAATTTGCCTTTTTTGTCTCTTTACTGGACTATCATCACTATACATAATGTAATGAATAAACAATAAAAACGCGACATGGGAAACTTGCCTTTGTTTAAGATACCTTGACACTGAGTACTGTGGAATTAAAAATTCTGAATTGCAACTCCTGTATGATCACTGCATTGTAAACTTATTTTGAAAAGAGCAACGCTAGAGTTTCTTGACCGTTATCCTCTGGTTAAAAGTCTTGTGAACCGGGAGCTAGTGGATAAAGTGACTGAATCTAAATAATGTATGACATTTTATGGATTCAACAAATATTTTAATTTCATTTTATAAAAAAAAAAAAATACTGAGCAGATTTACTCGTCGCGCTTAATTCACACAAGTGATCACAGCCTTACAGCGGTTTTGATAATTATGATTAAAC
Organism: Hyles lineata; assembly: GCA_030180105.1. Lineage (NCBI taxonomy): Eukaryota > Metazoa > Arthropoda > Insecta > Lepidoptera > Sphingidae > Hyles > Hyles lineata. The sequence continues at coordinate 11,379,421 of JARJEE010000018.1, read as the reverse complement.
TCAATTATAATATAGATTACATATTGATGTATAATAATATAAACAAGATGATATGAGTTCAGTTGGTGTCGACGTTTAGGCCTGGTTTCACATGTGCTTGAGTTATAATGAAGGTGCTTCCGTTTATTGTGTTGTGTTCAATTGGATGCAGTTCTGCTGTAATATACCATTTGAATGGTGAGTTTTTGACACAAATATGGTGATTATTTCATGGCGTGGATCGTAGAACATTTTTATAAGATTTTATGTCCTTTATATGATCTCAAAAACTACCACAACATTTAAGCGTACCTAGGTATTTTTAAGCAAAAGGGAGGAAAAAAAAGGTAGTCTGAATTACCTATGGAACTACTACATAAATTTCTCACTCAAATAAGGCAAAAAAGGATAAATCTGGAATTCATATTTTTTAATTTAATTTAATTACAAAACTGGTGTACAATCCTATATGTTAAATAAATAATAGTTTTAAATAAATAAACAAAATTACACACTTTAATAAAGGACCCAACTAAAAAATTAAAAATAATTGATAATAAGTTTAAAATTAGAAAATGGAGTGAAAAACAATTATTATACTCGTATTGTTAAAAAACTAGGGTGCTTGAGGATAAGTAACTATTGTTACACCCCACGCTTTGTAACAATGAATGTATTTCACTCCATTTTCTAATCTTAAACTCATACTCATTTAGTTAATTACTTTTTTAGTTGGGTCTTTTTTTAAAGCGTTTATTTTTAGTTTTTTAAACTATTATGTATTTAATTGTTTTGACTAAAAACATATATCCACGGCTATCTTATCAAAAGAAGATAGCTGCGCGTAAATTACTCATTCATATTTTTACCAAAAAAAAATAATTAACTGTTGGTTCTGAATAAGGTAATGTCATATACCTTTTAAATTATTGTATTTTCATCGGTCCTCGACAAATCTACAGAGTTTGAATTAAATCTGACCGTTTAAAGTGGGTCAAAATCGCGCCCAAAGGAGTCGGTTATAAACAAACCTACAAGTGAAGCTAATATTATTAATTGTGTGACAAAAGGTAAGAAAATCGATACACATGATTGACACCTACTAGATGTGAATCCTACGTGCATTATTTATAGACACTTTAAAATAATTATTTAGATATTACTATTCTGACTATTTTATGTTAAGAAAATTAAGAGTTATTATTATTATAAAACAAAATTACTGTTACTGGTGGTAGGTCTCTCATATGTGAGAGGCCATCTGGGTGGGTACCACCGCAGTGTCTATTTCTCCCGTCAAACGGCAGTGTAAACGCACTGTTGTGTTTCGGGTTGAAGGGCATTGTAGCCAGAGTGATGGCGAGCGCAGTGGAATGCCAAGCATTGCTTTGTAATTCAAGGTGTTGTTTGGTTTTGCTACTGTTCATGAGCGCGTCGTATCGCTTACCATCAGGCGAACGGCATTCTCGTCTCGCCATTCGTTACACAAAATACTGAAAATCCTTAATTATAGATAAATAAATAACAACCAACAGTCTCATACATGTCGTGGGTATCAGGAACTACGAGAGACTTTTCAGTCTCACAAGCACCCAGACCCGCTAGAAATATTTGCACAAACATTTCTCTCTATGCGGGAATCGAACCCGCGGCCTCTCGTTTCACAGGCGGCGCCTAACCAACTGCGCCACGGAGGCTGGCGAAATTAAGTAATTAATTTACTGAGCTTTAACCTTCTTGAGGCTACAGAACCAGTAAAAATATCTGTGTATATCGTTACGAACGTAGTTGGCAAAAGATGGCATATGAGAAATGGGTGAGAAATGACCTAAAGGTCGAGTGTGACGTAGAACAAAAGTTTTTCTATATAATCTATGCTATTATCTATGCTAAGCGGCTACTACAACACTATAATTATATAATAAGCTAGATTGTTTAAAACTCTCTTTTGGTATTCCAAGCGGTGTCTCAAAAATTTCATAAAATCTCAGCTCCACTAAGCGAGATTTCAAAGGTCAAAAGCCCCGAAAATCAGTTTTTAATAATATCTCGCTTCCTATGGTTTTTATGCTATGTGCATCTATTACGAAATTGTACGGCATTTTTTATTACATTTTTTACAAATTTGCTTAAACGCATTAGTCGCTCACCGACAAAATAATATTTTTTTTTTTCTATCATATATTCGTTTAATAATATTGAGTGTACTAATGAATTTGGGATTGATTGATGATTAATGAATCTGAGACTTTATGTGATTTTTGCGACACTGTTTAGAATACCAAAATAAAGGTTTATACAAGTTTCCTGCTCGTTATCTCTCAAACTGAGGTGAACCCCTTATATGTCTGGAGCACAAAAGCCAAGTCAATATAATACTTTCAATCGTAAGCTAACGTCCTTAAACAACCCGGTACAATTTTGTTGACTGTTTTTTTTCATTTGTTAGTGTCAACCAACAGCATCACACATAAAACAAATATAAAAGTGCTTAGCAGACAGATATAGTAAACGTGAAACCAACGTCGTTAACCACAGCTTGACAAAATATATAATACAGTAAGGTGGAAGATATCAATTCTAATAGAAAAAAATAAGTTAAGAAATGAAAACAATCCAAAATAAAATTTTATAAAAACAAACAAATGATAAGATACGATAAAGAAATCAGAAAATTGCACTAATACACCTATAAAGATTAGTTTTTAAAGAAAAAAATAAAAATAAAAAGAGACTTCACCTCTTTCACAATAAAGGAAGATGAACTAATAAATATATTACAAATGATTCAACACATTATTAACCAAGGTAAAAAGAAAAAAAAAACACAAATGTGTTTATAAGTAAGCTGTACAGTGCATGCTATTGCAATTGAATACTTTCCATGAGCAACTTCCTCAAAGCCCAGGCACTAGTGCAGAAAATATCTCTCTGTAAACCTTTCATTATATGTGTTTACAATTCTATTAAGAGGTGAACGCTTTCCTTCATTGGTGCAGCTATTTATATGGCAAATAATTTATGCGTTCTTGTGTTTCGTATGTCAGATCGAGCAGGAATCTTATAGCATATTTTACGAGTTATTTGCATATAGTCGTATCGATTATTAAACGAGTCATGCCATAGCATCATTTCCAGCAGCTGTCGTCTTAATTTTAAGTCTGGCACATTATAAGTTTTAAGTAGTTGTTCGCATGACAAAAACCACGGAGTGTTGATTATTATTAATTATTTTTTTTACCTATTTAAATACAGACACGTGAAATATTTTTCATTCGCATAAATATTGAATTATTTTGGCGTGATGAAATTATACTTATCTTTTAATTTCATCGCGCATTTTTTATAGTATTATTGTTTTTTTTGTTGTTGTAATAACAGTAAGATTAACTACATTTAAATGTTAAACGTAAAAAAAAACATAACAAACTATTATGTGTATGCGTCTCGTTAGTTTAATATTTTTACTGTATTGTGAATGTCACAAACAATCCTATTGTTATGTTTAAATTAAATATCTTCTAATTATAATTAAAAATATCTGTGTTCTATGTGTGCTTATGGTGAGTCATCCACTATCTTATAGTCACAATCTGGATACAAATATACTATAACCAAGAGTACTTTGACAAACATGTTTAAGCTGAACGTATAAAACATTTGATTAAAAAATAGTTTAAAAAAACTAAAAATACACCCTTTAATAAAAGACTTAACTAAAAAGGTAAAAATAATTGACGAGTTTAAGATGGTATGGAAATGGAGTGAAATACATTCATTTTATGGTTCAAAAGCTAAAGTGCTTGAGGATAAGTAATTGTTGTAAGCACCCCACGCTTTGCTAATTATTAATTAATCAATTAATTGTTTTTCGATGCTCATGTTAAGAAGGCCTAAAAGGCACTTGGTTTTGTTTTGAGACTATGCCCTGAATTTAATGACATCAAAACTTTCATCATAATTTATCGTTCTTTCGTCCGCAGCCAACTTGAATACGCCTCGCAAACGTGGTATACTAAATACAATATGTATATTGACCAAATTGAAAAAAAAAAAAAAAAACAATGTTTTTTTTCCGATTTTTGCAATATCGAGCATAAATTTTTTAAAGGATTATTTTACCCTATGTAAGGCATTTCATATTCTCCCATTTCAGGAGCGCAGGCGAATAGCCGACCTAGCATATCTTCTTCATATCCTGAATGGCTCTGTCCATTGTCCTGAATTACTAAGTAGGATTGGTCTGCACGCACCTTATACTGTGATAAGAAAACCGAACCACTTGTATACTCAGTTCGCTAAATCAGTATACCGGTAGATCTCTTACTTAATTAGGGATTGCTAATTTAGATATTGATATCTTTAATGGTAGCTGTAATAAACTTAAAAAAACTTTGTGTGCCACATTTTTTGGAATACTTAATATGCAACTCATCACGTAGTTTTCTCTTTATTTTTGCTGATATCATATATTGCCTATGTTTGTACTTTATTTATTTTTTACATTTGTGGAAACTTTTAATTGAACCTTTCTTTACTTATATTATTTGGCAAATTGTTATTTAAACTAGTTTTAAGTTTTCATAAAATAAAGTAACTTAAAATAAAAAACTGTTAGATAGTCTTTAAAGAATATATTAGTAGTGTATTGTTCAATAAAATTTATAATAATACATATTAAAAAATATATCTAACGTGGTGCTGAATGAATTTCACACGCCATGTTTTTACACATCTATAAAAGGTTTTGAAGCACGTCCCACAATTAAAAATAAAGAATATTTTGAATGTGATGTAAGAATAGATCAGTAGTGGAATTTAAAAATAAACTATGACGTCAATGTATCATTGTATATGATACTTTAAACATATATCATTAACAAGTGTTCAAGAATACTGAGCATTATTCCATCCATCCATCTACAAGAACCGTCGAAATATGTATATATTAGGCATTGTGGATGCTACAAAAAGGCTTTTTTTAATTTCAGACACTCAATATGAACTCATGCCGAAATTACTTCGCATCGACCCCTATGAGAAATGTCTGCGGGACCCCGGCGGATTGTACTGCACTGTCGATTTCGCCCTGGTGTCAGATGAACCCAGTCCATTACTTACGATGATTCAGGTGAGATCATTATTGATGCTACAGAGGATAGGGGCCAAAAAATTTTACTTTATTATTGATTTCAATGCAAGTTAAAGATAAATTGGACGTTCCCGGAAACTCACCGAGGTTCAGCGCTCGGTGTCATTACAATGCGTGTCACTGTTTATCCTATCTTACAGGAGTTGCAATGAGGTTGGGACAATCTCCATACCATATATACCAAAACGTTGAGATAATTAAGTGTTTGAGAAATGCTCTAGTTTCTTAAAACCCCAGTATATTAGGTGCCAGATCGACTTAAGTAGTATTATGACGTTTTTAAATACGCGTGACATATTATAATAATCTGTTAGTGGTCTTTGATCATGCCTCTGAAAAACAATCCTTCACAATGATAAAAAAAATATCTCACGATGTTTTATTAGCATTACTCACACTCCATTATGTTAGTACAGCTAAATGAACCTAAAATAAAAACCAGCATTGGAACACAAAATTAAAAATGATGGAGCGTAAATAAAGTTAATAAAACGCTGTGAAAAGATTTTTTGTCGCTGATTGTTTTTCTTCTAATTTAACATCAAAGGAATCGTTAGTAATATAATCTGTCTTCGTTTTCGGAATAATTTGTCTAACACCCGGTTTTATTATGTAAGGCTATGCCATCAACTCTGTTACCTGCCTTCAGATAGGCTCTAAAACTTATAATTAAAATAAAAAATATTGTAAGGAAATAAAAAATGGATTTTATTACCAATTAACACTACGATGTAACATAACAACTTATAAACCAAGAATTTTTAAATTTGGTATCATTAAGTTTTTTACTTAGATAATTAAAATTTAAAATTTTGTATCGTCTATTTTTGTTATCTGTTTTTTTACTACGTTATAATATTTTTTTTTATATCTTACCCGATACTTGATTACTGCCGCCCATAATCATCTAAGGCACGTTGTCGTAAGTGTTATATCCATCTCTCAATATAAGAGGTAAATAATAGAAAAAAGGGACGCTCGACTGTTGTTGTATTGGGCCACCCCTAGGGGCCACTGGAAATCTCATTTACCTAAGGAATTAGCACAACAAAGCCAAGCAAACTAGGTTTTCTGTGAGACAGTAGTACCACCCTACTCGAGCCGGCGCGTTTCTTCTGTAGTCTAAGTTAACGGTGTAGCTCCACAACTTTAACTTTTTTTTAACACTTTCAGCTGACCATCTAAGTATTCCAATGTTTGTTGCGCGGTGCATAAACAGTCCGAAAACTTAATGATACGGCGTGATGACGTAGTTAAGCATAAAGGATTTGCTATAAGCCGCAGCCGTTTATACACGTTCTTCAAAGAAAAACATATTATTTCCTGCCGTGATTAAGTGTCAATTAACGTTTATCAAATTTTACGTATTATAACGTTGCGCCACTGAAAATGTTAACTTAAATTTTATTTGAAGGTAACAATAGATTAATGACGTCACAGTGTGAACATAGTTGAACGTAAGGGCATTGTTAAAGAGAACAAAATTGCGTCATAGAAATTAATAGTCACCTCTAACGTGGAACCATAAAAAATAATTTGTTTACTTCGTCAAGGCAGGGTCAAATCGATTGTTTAGTTTTATAATTAAATTACTTATCTTACATTGTCATTAGCAGTAATTATGATCTTGATACAATATGATCTATGACTTGTGATGAATTAAGTATCATTAGCGCATTTTAATATTTGACCCGTATGCAATGAAGTGTAATTTGTATGTATTTGCCATTGTCATTTGTCAGTTGTCAACCATGATCGTCTATGACTCTAAAGGGAAATTTCCTTTGAGGAAAATTCCTTACTACGACTAATGTTTCTAAAGATGAGCCAAACAGAAGGCACTATATACTTTAATTAAATTATTCGTTTCGTTTTCGTATGATTGTCCGATTAGATAATACTATAGGCAGAAAGCCCAAATTTTCAAGATAAGTTTTGGGTTAACCGCTATCTTATAAACACCCAATTATTTTTTGATAACCATACCTTAGCGCCAAAGTATAGGAAGTTTAAAAAAGGGTTTGAAAGATTCACACGCATGTTACACATTGAAATAAAAGTATTTTTTACAGATTTTATCTCGGATTTGGTTCAATTTTTTTCATGTAATTTGCATATATCAATTATATTTTGACATCCCGACGTTTCCATTACTTTTCCATCACTTTCGAGATCACAATTAAGAAAAAATTTGGATGTTTAAAATTGGATTTAAGGTGATAAAAATTAGGAAGTTTTGCATTAGGTTTTTTAGAGTTGTGGACTGCAATCCTCATTGTATCTCATACCTCTTATCAAAAGAAGCATTATACTGTCGTGAGTCGTAACAAATTACTTAACATCAATTATTTTGGTAGAATTTTACTTACAGTTTTTTTTTGCTTATCGATTTTTACAATCGTTTCATCTCACTAATCTGTAAAGAACAAAATGTTAAAATCATCAAATCGTTTAATAAAAAATATGTAAAATAACATGTTTTTTACAGGAATATTCTGACCACAGTCCTAAGCACTTCAACCATTCACTTCTTACACATGGTGTCTGTATAAATTCGCGGTGTCAAGATTTCTACTTGGATACATCAAAAGACCTGAAAGACCGACTGGAAGCCTGCCTTAACAAGACATATTGGGAAGAATACAGACTAAAGACCAAAGCTATGGGCCAGATCTCATGTACTAATGGAGAGAAAAAGATGGATTACCAGGATATGATAGTCGCAGTGGTACTACTAATATTGGTAATGCTCAATGTTGCTGGAACATTCTACGATGTTGCCTTCACTACGGGGAAACCAGATGACGGTATTTATATTTTTGTATTGTTTCTTGAGATGATTTAGTCATTTTTTATAAGACCAAAGAGGTTTTTCGTTTATACATAAGTATTAACATTTTTTTTTTATTGCAGTGAATGGCGAGACGATCATGCCGTTCGCCTGATGGTAAGCGATACGACCGTTCATAAACAGTAGCAAAACCAAACAACACCTTGAATTACAAAGCAATGCTTGGCATTCCACTGCGCCCGCCATCCTGAGACATAAGATGTTAAGTCTCAATATGTCCAGTAGTTACTCTGGCTACAATGCCCTTCAATCCGAAACACAACAGTGCATTTACACTGCTGTTTGACGGGAGAAATAGACACTGCGGTGGTACCCACCTAGATGGCCTCTCACATATCTCAGACTGGAGGTCGATCAAAAAAGCGAAGCGAAATTTAATGTCGACGTCAAATGTTCCTGCGGCAGGAGTTAAGATCAGGCGATGGGGAGAGAACTATGCAGGAAGACGGACGTTACGATAACGACGTGCCATTGTTGTGATGTGTTGTTTGTTCTTGCTACTGTTTATGAGCGATCGTATCACTTATCAGGTGAAAGGCATGCTCGTCTCACCGTTCAAAGCAATAAAAGAAATACCATCAACATACAAGCAATAACCTTAACATTGTTCACAGGTATAAAGTTCCTCATAAGTTTCTCCATCAGAAGAAATTTTCAAAGACTAATTAGTGATCCATACGTTAACTCCGATTCTCGTCTCCGTCAACTTAAAGGATTAAACGGATTAAGGTAAAAGATATTATATAATTCATTTAACACTTATTTAATATTTTATAATAATGGTTATAAAAATAAAATACACGCAACAGTCACATACGTGGTCCTAATGTCACATTAGGATCAATTAAGTCTCATTTCGTGTGTATCAGTAATTACGAGAGACTTCCGGTCTCACAACACCCAAAGGCGACACAAATACTTGAAGGTATTACAAAAAAATCTCAGCGCGGGGATCGAACCCACGGCCTCTCGTCTTACAATCGGCAACCAATTGTCCCGCGGAGGTTGCCAATACGTGGATTTTAGTTTATATACCACATCACAAACTCACCGGAAACCAACGTAAATTGACAGCTTAGCTATCGCCTTTCGTCCAGTGAGTGCGATTGCCGGATCTCCAATACCCCTTTATTATTCCCATCCGTTTTGCTTCCCGCTCTCTTTCCGGTGTGGCCGGCAAAATTCATAATCCTTATGGTTGTTCATACACGGCAGTGATCACCTGGTGGTAACTAGGTAACCTGTTTGTTAAGTAACCTGACATTTGCGATAAAAAAATGCATAATTTCAACATAAATCAATTCGTAGTTGGTATATTTATATAGGTTTTTATGTACAAGTGATTTAACTATTTTTAAATATTTCGATTGGTTCGTACCGTTAGCGTATAAAAATCTGAATATCAGTCTTTTAAATAATAATTTTGTATTTCTCTAAGTTATTACAATTACACTCCAAACATCACAGTTATGTGTGAAAATATTATATCACTCTAAGATTACACGTCTGATATGCAAATATTTCTTCCGTAGTGCTAAAAATAAATGAATTCTCCCACCCAGCAAAGAATAAATGAATTCTCGTTTTAAGATTCTAGGAAGTAGAGGTAGTTCAAACATTCTGTGTTTGACAGCCTCCGTGAGTCGGATGGTTAAGAAACCGCCTGTAATACAGAAGGCAAGGGGCTTGATTGGCGCACAAGGGCTAAAGTTTGTACGATCCTTAACTGCTTGTGTAAGTTGTGGGTGATGTGATACCGAAAATTATCTTGTGAATTCCGATAGCCACTGTTGAAGTTAAATGTGAAATCGATACCGTTTGTGTGTCGAAGCCTAAACGAAGTAATTAAAAACAACCGGAACGAAAGCGATCACCGTAAGTAACCGTAAGGTTAATCAGTTCATTACGATTGTATGCTTCGTAAATACTCATACACGAACAAAACTTCATATCAATGATTGACCCGAATCACCCGACTTTTTATCAGCGCTTCATGACATTGTTTTGGGATGTAACAAATACCTATATAATTGATTATCGAAAGTCTTTTTGACACAATTGGTTGAGAGCCGGCTGTGGAACAAGAAGCTGTGGAGTTCCAACCCCATACAACTAACGTTTGTATGACAATATATTTGTTTCGGGAACGAAACGAAAAGAAAACCCAAAAACTGTGGTAATTACTGACACGAAAGATACTAGACCATGTGTGTGGCTATTGGGTGTATTATTTATTGTCTATTTAGTATAAAGCTGAATATTAAATTGGAACTCAACAATTAAACATTCGATTTGAAATAACTTTTTTAGAACAATTATGATTTTGTTGGTGATCGTAGCGCATTCTCTGGCAGCGTCTTCCCTCTTTGCCGACAACACGCACGATGTTGAAAAGGTTTGTATTCCGTCACTTTTTCTTCATTTCTTGTTGACACTTGTGGAAGCCTAACTTAGGTACTTGATGTATAAAAACCGTTTAAAATGTAGGGATCATAATTTTATTAAATCTATACGATTGGCAAAGTGCCACTTACACATAATGAGTTTGTCGCGGTGAGAATAATTTGCCATTAACGAGTACGAGTATAACAACACTTAACCGTCATCGAATATCGTGTTTTGACAAACGTTTCCATGATACAACTATTTAATGTCCTTACGATAATCGCATCTTCGAGGCGAGAAACTATACCCGTGTAACTGGGGCTTTACCTTTTTATATAAACCCTTAATCCGAAAGACTACAATATTGTAGGTACACTTGAATACTTCTTTCGTAATATTTAAATACAAAACACAGACTTAGCTGAAAGATAGCGGGACTCACACGTTTATTATATTTTTAAAATTAGAGATTTTGTTCAGTAAAATATCCTTCAAAATTTCGAAAATTACTTAAATATGTTAGAAATTGAAAACGTGTGATTATATCGTCGGTTCGAAAACTGGTAACAAGTTTGCAAAATTAATAGTAGTAAAGAATTAAAAACCTACTGCCTTGGGGTAACGGGCTCAGCAAAGTGCCATGCTGAGCTTAACAAGTCTTTAATAGTGTTACCTACACTTGTTTATATGAAGATGTTAGTCTCACTGTCAGTCGAGCGACAACCTCGTCTCCTCATTATCACTCATAAAAAACTTGCTTTCTTTATTTTCAGTTGTTCTTGTTACCAATTTGCAAGCTGATTATTAATGGTACCATTCTAATGCAAACGTTTTTCATAATGTCTGGGTTATTGATGGTCTACAACTCTTGTATGTACGTGGAGAAAAATGAATACAATTGGAAGGTACTCCCGAAAACACTGCTTCTGAGATATCTAAGGTAAATCTTAAGATCAAGAACTCAAGTCGACCAAAAAAGCGACTAATCAGTTAAGGATAATACGAGAGCCACTGATCTTACAACTGGGGACGATGACGACATGGAGTTAAAAAAGACTATTTACTAAGGTGAATCCTGGTTCCTTAAGAATACTATCATGTAACAGAAACTATGTTTGAGAAACATGTAAGCGTCTGACTTGGAAGTATATGCTCTCAACCACCCGAACCTTACACACAAGAGTTAAGATTGTTTCCTACTACATCAAAATAGAAAGAATTTTGCGGGCAATCTCATTTATTATATTCTGTCTAAATGTAATAAGGTATCAGGATAAGGATTTCAAAAGAATCCATGCCCACAATACTCAGTTTCAAAATTTAGAATTGCTAAACTAGAATCTTTAATTATAGGCTCACTCCTGCCAATGCAGTACTAGTGGCCTTCACAGCCACCTGGATGAGGCATTTAGGTTCCGGGCCCCTATGGAATGTAAGTATCCATTTCTTCAAATAAATACATCCAACAGCCAAATAAATAGTCCTACACTAAGATACAAGTTTTATATCGTGATAATAAGTAACTACGAAAGAATTTTTGGTCTCACACATATTCACATCCAGACAATATATTACGGGTTATTTATTAAAAATTTCACCGAATTTGTTATTGATATTTTGCAATGAGAACCGTAAAGTTATGTGTAAGTATTTCAGATAGGATATCTTTGTGTGAGTTTTGCTGTTAAAACAATCTCATTAAGGAGCTTTCTGAGAGATGAAATAGTACCGCGATAGGTTTGCTCCGTTTGACATATTCCGATAGAAATAAGCTACGGATCTGAATGTATGAAGAAATTAAATTGAAGTTTAATTACATTTCTAGGATGCTGTTGTTACAGACAATAAATAAAATGTACATACCATTCGGTTTTCAGAAAACAGTAAATGAAGAAGTGATGGACTGCCGCAAGGATTGGTGGTGGTTACTGTTATTCGTGAACAATTACAACGACACATCCAATTGTATGATACAGGCTTGGTAAGTACTACCTTTACAGTATCGAAGTGGCGTTACATAGCTGTAAGAGTGGCGTGATGGAGGGCGATATAGCGTCGAACATATTTTACGTTGAAGAGCTAATTGTCGCCGTGCCCAACAGGGTCCACATTGTACTTATTTATAAAATTGTAACATCTTTATAACATGTGGTGTGCAATAAAGACATTGAGTATTGAGTATTGAGCTAGTATATTTGTATTTACATGTTGTGAGCTCTTTTAAACTTAAATTTATTAAATAATAAATGTACTTTATAGTTGAAATGCCATATCCTTTAAGGAAGACTCAAATTATTATTACGGTAAAAAGACAACGGAATTGAAAAATATCGCGGCGTTATTTTCATTGTCCGACAGATCATGGCGAACGCCTATGTTTTCCACGCCTCTCTCATGTATTTAGCAGAAGACTACTGCAGACTAATGATGATTTTTCCTTTGACTATAAACCAGGTATCTAGCAGCTGACATGCAGTGTTTCTGCGTGGGTATCTTGATCTTCGTTTGCTGCAGAAATAAAATAACCAGGATTACTGTCCTGTCAGTAATGTTTGTTCTGGGATCTATCATAATCGGCCTGCACACATACTACCAAGACCTGAATGGCGTGTTGCTGCTTTCACCTGAGTATGTTTATGAATAATTTATCAAATGTTTTGTATAGAAATGCTAACAGAGAATTCAATTTGACTATCAATCATTCCAAACTAAAGTTCATAACAATTTCAAGGAATTTTGAGTCCATTAAGTCTATTGGTGAACTTGAAACACCATTGAAATTCATAGAAATCGCTATGTTATGTAAGTTTCCTCACGATGTTTTGCTTTACTGTGGTGTACTATAGCCCAAGGGATTAGTTTAGGATTGAATCGATTACTTTAGATGGCGAGCTATTCACGAGTTAATTATTAAACTTACTTCAGCCTCACATGACAATCATGTTATGGCAGCCAACTGATTTGAAGAGTTAAAAGAATGAACGTAATAATCGAGTCAATTGTAAAGCCTTGGGCTAAATGTAATCCCTCGTTCATTGGAGTTTTTTAATTAGGCTCACAAAGTCTAGTAATTGACCTTGTTTTTCCAGAACTGCTCGCAGGTTCTTTATAGTGGATGATACGTTCAACCACATTTACAAGCGCGGGCACACTAATTTGTCTGGATACATCATGGGTATGGCCATGGGTTATATCCTCTACTATTGGAAGGAAATCGGCGTCGATCTTGAGAAGTATAAAACAAAGGTAAGGTACTTTGATTTGATAGACGTATTGTTAACAACACGAATAGAATAACAAGAAGTAAACCTGCAATAATCATCCTTACATGTGCAGTGGTCTATAAATCAGCCAAATTGCATTTGGTTTCAAGTAATCTGGTAAAATGAAGTTGATGTTTATAACATTGATTTCGAAATCACCTATTTTTTTTTTTAAATATTGCTATTTAAATGGCTAGACGAGCATGTCGTGCGCCTGATAGTAAGCGATACCACCGCCAGTGAACAGAAGCAAAATCAAACAACACCTTGAATTACAAAGCAATGCTTAAGCACTCCACTGCGCTATACATCCTGAGACATAAGATGTTAAATCTCAATATGTCCAGTAGTTATTCTGGCCACAATGTCCTTCAAATCGAAACACAACAGTGCAATTACACTATTGTTTGGCGAGAGAAACAGATATTGGGGTTGTACCTACCCAGGCGGCCTCTCACATATGAGAGACCGACCACCAGTAAATTAATTAATTAGATATTTTTACCGATCGTCCCTATTAGTACTTTTTTGTTTGCTTTCAGAAATATCGATTTTTGTATTGGAGTACCTTACCGTTACTCGGCATCACTATATACTCAGGGGACATCTTCTACGGAGATCGACCACAACAAACCCTGCTCATTAGAACTATGTATGCAGTATTCATTAAACCTGTATTTATTATTATAATGGGTGCACTTATATTGGGAGTTACTACCCAGTATGACAGTAAGTATTGCTCATCTTTTTGTGAGTAACAAAATTTTGCTGATAAATATTTGTGTGATGTTACTAATAATACCTATATTTAAGGAAAATCGAGAGCATTATATTGTATAATTAATAATTTATACATACGTACACATATTATATAATTTAAGGAGGAACGGAGTCTCCTAACATAAGTATATTATATGCTTAAAAGGAATCCCCAAATACTGTTTCACTATGTGTATAACTTGTTATTGAAATAAAATATTTATTATTATTATTTATTACGAAATATTTAGTCTGTATAGTGGCAATATATTATAATATAATGCGGGATCAGATTTCATCCAATTTGAAGAAAATTGGCATCGTAAGTGCATGTAAAGTGAAAATCCTCAATATCATCTTCACAGGAAATCTAATACCAAATTCACACAACTTTCGCTTACTGTCTGATGACTTGTCTTCTACTATTCCCAATAAAAACCTTCTTTATGAATTTTGCAGTGGAATAGCTTTTGTTGGTTAAATTCGCACTAATTTCTTTACACATAAACCTTTAGTTTATATGCCGATTGTGAAACGTTTGGTGATGGGTTCGATCCCTGTACAAATGTTTGTTATGTAATAAGTCTAAGTTACAAGATACTTGTTGTGGGGCCATAAGTGTGTGAATACAGTTGTAGTTATTTTTATTAATTCTATTTGTTTTTAATTCTAGATGTGTATAGAAGTGTTCTGGAGTGGGATGGATGGACAGTCCCCAGCAAAATCACTTTCGCTACGTATCTCGTCCACGTGCCAATCATCAAATATATCATGGGCGTACAAACCACTTTAAATACTACATCAATCCTTGTTATTGTAAGTTGTTTTGTTCTAGTACAACTGATGTCACGAATCAATATAATACTTTCCTAGAACCATATTTAATGTGTCGTTGCGCTGTAAACATCGAGGTCTTGGGTGCAATATCTATGTCGGCACCACTGAACGGATGAATATGGTTAAAAGGGAAATACAAGCGTTTGACGCGTCGCATAACACATGCCACAGACCTAATAGCGTTCGCAAACTAACCACGTACTAATGACTAATCTATTATACGTTTTTAGGTGATCACTTATTGTGGAGTAGCAGTGATGTCGCTTGTGGCCGCTTATATATTTTGGTTATTGGTGGAAGCGCCCTTCAGTTACCTCCTGAGGGGAACATTAAAGGCTGGTCAAATACCAAAACCCAATAATGAAAAGACGGAAGCAAAAACGGATCACAACTAATGTTAGTTAGATTATGATTGTAAATTAATAAAGTATTAGTCATTGTTGTATTTATTTAAAAAAAAATTGTAGCGGTATGACAGAATGAATAAAATGCATAGTATGGTGAGTACATCTTTATCTAAATGTAATTTTATTTCTATCTGACCTATAAAACGTTTCAAAAACATTTTGTTTCATCGCTACTTGAACTACTTTTCATCCAATTTTACTACTATGTATTTACGAATAACATTCCGTAAATGAATAAAAATTTAAATATAATAATTTCTCCCGCCAAGCAGCAGTATAAATGCACTACTGTGTTCCGGTTTGATGGATATTTTAGCTAGAGTAACTATTGGACATATTGAGCCTTAATATCTTATGTCACAAGATGGCGAGCGCAGTGGAAAGCCGAGCACTGCTTGTAACTCATGGTGTTGTTCGGTTTTGCCGTTGTCCATGAGCGGTCGTATCGCTTACCATCAGGTCAATAGCGTCTCATTCATAGCAAGAAAAAGTATCATGAGGTCCCTGATTCAAATCCAGGTTTCTGTAATGATTATTATTGCAACATCTCTAATTTGTGTTTTTTTTGTTACTTTTTATGCAGCGCTTCAAAAATGTATATTAAGAACATCTGAACATAGTTTTAAACGCCGAAAAATATCAGTGTAGACGCTAATTTCTAACATGTATTATAGAAAGTATCTACACATACTGAAATAATTATACATGAGAAATAAAAAATATTTTTGTGTGTTTACTGAAAGGTTATTGATGTTTCCTCAATTAATTTGTATAAAGATATAATTTGAAGTTGATCCTTGAAGTTTTCATATGATACGTAACTTTACAATATTAAATAACTTTCTTTTTCATGTGACATACAGCCAATTGCAATATGGCTTATGGGAATCAAAACAGGTTAGTCTAAAAACGCTATCTCAGTTTTCCAAACAATAAGTGCACTTCAAAGTAAACCCCGAGAGGAAAAAAATGAAGACATATTCGCCTAAAAATTGTGTGGGCGAGTGATTAATTATGCAACCCTTTTCAACAGGGCGGCTCGTGAACAAATATAAGGTTAAAGAAGGGTAATTAAGGGTGGACGATACAAAAACAGTTTAAAACGTGTGACCCATGGACAAATAGAGACAGGGTGGACAAATTGCTCGGCGCATGTGTATTATTCAAGGCAATTTTTTTAAATAACACTTTTTTTAAACCCGGCATAGCAAAATAGGGTTTATTGTTATGTTACGGGGTATATTCAGACTGCGAGCAAAAATATAATCAGCAACTAAACTTTTGCCGTGTTAGGTTGTATATATCGCTTTTGTTGCGACGATTTCATTTGAATTGTGTCTGTTATAACTAACTATATTTTGTATTTTCTAGAGATAATTATGCCAGCGTATCTAACTGTTACTACGCACTGCGACGAAAGGACCAAGGATGCTAGGAAGTTATAAGTTACTTTACATTAACTTCAGTGTCCAGGGTTATAGAGATAATACAAATTCAAACACAGTCTGTGTTAGCTTGAAAAATTATATATGACAACAAATGCAATGCCGCGCCGCGCCGTTCAGTTTGATCGGTGACAGGCGTGAGGCGAATGTTGTCTCTTGCTGTCCAATAGAATTATGTTCAACTTCTTGCCTATCATATTAAAGTGTGATAGAGCCACGTGACGGTCATTGTACGTTTTAGTTGGCAGGGGTGATATGCTATGTCTTAAATTTGATGGACGATGAGTATGGCGACATTTGAATGTCAATAAAATTTTAAAAATGTCTAATTACCGCGTTGTTTGAGATATATTTTCATAATATAAATAACATCTATTTATAATTGTAATCTATTACATAACCAATATAATAAAATGTGTAGAGAGTAACACTATTTCTAATGTTATGACAATAGTATAACAACAACTCATTTGGAGACCCAAGAGATCGTAGACCATCTATAGTAATCATGTTCTGTCAATCCTAAGATTTTTTCAATCTAACTCGATAAAGTTACTGAATGAATACTGATGGTAATTGCAGTATAATCCCTGTATAATAATGTGGGTTTATAACCATAATTTTGTACTGTAGTGGCTGCCTGGACGAAATTAATATTCTACCAGTTGCAATCAGGATAACTTATTTTATCCAACATATTTACGATGCATTAAAACACATTGAAAATTAAATAAAACATTTATTATTTCCAAGTAGACGTCGCGTTGAATAACGGATATTAAATTTTAAATTGCATAAACCTCTCGGCATCAGGTGCTTTTTAAGAAAAATTATCAAATAACAGCCACCTCACGTAGCTACGCGACGGCTGAAGAAAATAAGTAGTATTGTTATAATTATTTTTTATGTTGAAACAATCCTGTAATGTTTATAAATAAATACGATCTTTGGTAAATGTTTAAAATGTTTCAATATGTATTTTTTTTACATACACGTTTGGTCTCTAAAACGTGAAAAGAATATTTATTTGCACTATCAGCTCTAGAACGTCACAGTTCAACATAGCCTCAACAAAGCAATAAATAAAACAAACACGACCTGGTTACCTTAAAAAAGGTGTTGTCGGCCTTTAAAGGCCAACGCATCTTGCAGATGTTCATTGGCGACGATTACCACTTACCATCAGTTGGTCAACCGTATGCTCGTTTGCCCCTATAAAATTTAAAGATATCAAAACGCCATATTCGCACGAGACGTAATGACTGCTGACTAGTGTAATAAGAACGCCATTTGTATTTTTTCTTTATAAAAAGTGCAACATTAACGATGCTGTTATATGCCACGGATTTATATTACAACAAAATCACCTCAATTTTATAATTAATATCCAAAACTTCTTGAGACGCTAGTATTTAATTATTTCCATCAGATGAGCAGTTTTCCTGATTACTCGATTTATTTACCTAATGGAAAAACTACATGAACAATTTGTATAGTACGAGTATATACAAATGTTTATGCGGGGTCAGAAAAGCGATGGGCCTTACAGAACACAATAAAAGGCGAGGTCGGCCAGAATAACCAAAACTTTAGACAAAAATCCATATGCCTGAACAGACAACCCAAGACAGAATAGCTTGGCGCAGACATGTAAGGAGAGCTGACTCCACATAAAACGGGAATGAGCTAAGAAGAAGAACAATACAAATGTTCACACGTGTAGTTATCGAATTCACAACATCTGAATCAGAAACCAAATGTAATAATGGAGAAAAATATAAATCTATACTGATTTGTAAAGCTGAAGAGTTTGTTTGTTTGTTACTTCTAATCTCAGGAACTACTGCTTCGAATTGAAAAAATATTTTTGTTTTGAATAGGTCATTTATCACGGAATGATATAGGCTGCATGTCATCACCTTATGTCCTATGACATATAGGAAGGAAGCAGTAGTAAAATATTTAAAAAATGCGGGGAAATATTTGTTTTTTGTGGTCCAACTGGTCAAAATTCTTAATTGATAGTCGGAATTGAAGATTTTGGCCGCCATTTTCAGAAGTGTATCTGTACCCGGGCGGAGCCGGGCCGGACCGCTAGTATAAGGTAAAATGTATCTATGTTGTTTTATAATTCTACTCCCTTCATGAACGTACGAGTTAAGACTAAAAAGTTTATTATAACAAACACTGTTCGCAAATTAAATGATACATTAGTTTACCTTACTATTGTTGAGAAACCTACTAAAGTATGAATATTGTTTGATTTCGTTTCAAAATTTTGAAGACGTTCTTGATGAATTATTTCACATCAATTCTGGAAACTTATAATAATATGTCTTATATTTAATGACACATTTAAGTATTGAGTTCAACGCTCTGTCTTATTTTAGTATATAGACGATTGAGAACTAGGGTTCCAGCCGAGCTTCGCTCATGTGTAGATACTTTTTGAGTCTAGTCCAGTTTATTTGTTTTATTTATATTTAAACTAAACAAACTTAATGTGACTACCGTCCCGACCTGCTATTCCCGTCCAGTCCCGTCATATCCTGTCCTGTCCCGTCTCATTCTGTACCATGACTCATGACATGTCATTGTCCACTCCTATACCATGACTGAGTTTGAAAGAATAACAAATATATTTGTATTCCTTGCTCACCCTACGGGAACACAAAATTTTCGGGATAAAAATTGGCCTATGTTAATCCAAGGTGTCAGCTAACTAACTAACTGTTAAACTAAACTGTCTAACTATCTATGTCTATATATATATTTTTCTCAACACAAAAAAGTTTTCATCGAGGGACAAAAATATTCGCACCGATACTAAGTTTCATAGTAAAATGGGCATTCTCCTTTAAGAGACTTTGGTTCAACCGCTTATTGGTTATAGAAGATGAACAAAACACTGTTAGGACTACACTAGACCAACGTGATGGACAAAAATATGAATCCATTTTAAACGCAAGAGACTCGAGCCTATCGATTAACAATACAACTATTAGTAGAAGCCTATGCGTTAAAAAGACATATAATATTATGTGTTTGCATTAGAAATAATTAGGACTATCAAACAAGCAAGTCATCTGAATAAAAGCGCCTTACCTGACCTGGTTTGTTTACAGCCGATGCACGAGAATACTACATACATACATAAACGTCTTTTTCCCAGAAGGGGTAGGCAGAGGTGCCAGGACATCCACATTTCGCCTTGTTTGTTCCGTCCCACAATATGATAGGTGGCGAGCCTATCGCCAAATCGGGCACAATACTACATATTATAAAACAATGACGAATAAAAATTATGGTGCCCTAAAAGACTTGCCACTTCCCAGGCTATCCACAGTATGATGTATATAGCATAACACACTATGAAAACCTTGATGATTCCATTATACTCCACACAATGACAAACCGTTTTATTTTTCAATCTACACTGTCTTCACTGATATAGTTAATGCAACTATCTGTTTGTCCGTACAAAACAAAGTATTTTTATAAACCCTCTTTTCAAAAATGAGTATTATGCAGGAATAATGGAAGTATTTTGGCTTGAATTTGATGTTCACAACTATGTTGCCGACTGCAACTAAACTTGATAAATACAGGCTGCACGCAGTAAGTCATAGTCCGGCATAATGAATAAATATAATTAAAAAATTCTTACAAAGATCTATGTATGTAGATTACTTTATGATGTCTCCTTTATGTTTCTTTTTGTATTTTTGTGAAGTTCCTAGTACATCAAAACGGCGCGGCGTCCTGCTATTATCAATGCTTATAGAGTTGGTCTACTATCTGATATCAATTTCGGAAAATCAGTCTTTTTATTAATGCTATGTTGATTATATGCGCCTTATTCTCAATTCTGGTACTCCTAGAAAACTATGAAAGTTGAAATTTAAGGGAAAAAAGCAACACAGAAATCTAATAACTTTATAAATCCAGCCTGTATAATGCTGGTTTTAAAATTCATGAGTTATTAAAATTTGATGCGCTCCTTCTACTTGCAGCGTCAAAACTTCACTAACTGGGTAAGTTATTACAGAATGTCTTTCTCACGTAACCTTATTAAATTATGTATTAGCTGTGCGTCCCAGTAAATTCGGATTGACGCTAAGTGTTCCTGTTCTGCAGGCTTGGGTTGAATAATGTGATGGAATATACGTTACATAAATTTACAGTCCGTTACATTAATACATCCGACACATACATAGGCCTGACCCCACAGTAAGATCAGGTCTTGTATCGTGGATATCAGGAACTACGAGAGGCATTTGCGGTCTCACAAACAACCAGACTCGAAACAAATACCTGTGGTTAACACAAATATTTCTCTCGGTGCGGGGATCGAACCAGCGGCTTCACGTTTCACAGCCAGTCAAGTCAGAAGTGTTGTTTATCAGCACTAGTAAGACTTTTAGGTATGTAAACACCCATACCCGAAATATTTGTGGACCACTAAAATATTTATAACGATATCAAAATCGAATCCACGGCCTTTAGATTAGCTATCAAGCAATTGCGCCCAGGAGGCTGTCAAACTATATCTGGAAAGAATAGGCTATTGAATGTGAAAATATTTACTGAAATCTGGTGGGTAGCTTTTTGAGGTAAAGCTAAATATAGAAACTCTTATTAATAGTAGTTAGCGATATTTGCAGTTTCAGTTACGTAATTTATAATAAAATTATCTACCCAACGAAATAAACATATTTGATGCTGATTAGAGCTTAGGCTTCTTATCTTCAACCTTCCTTATATAAATTAATCGTGTTGCCCTGATTTATACTTTATCTATTAAATGAGGCGGAGGAATTGTTTTAGCGCTATAGACCATTTTCCTAGAAAACTCTGAATACGGGTAAGAATGACGAACCCCACTATAGATCATTGTGAATTAACAATAAACTTAATCAAACTGCTAAGTTAGTAGCTCCGTGATGTAATCAAATGAGATTCATATGTTTGTGACTTTCGGAGTTACAACTTCGTAGTGTTCACCTTGGCTTCATGTCATCTGATACTTATTTCTATCTTACCATCAAGCTGTGGACTAATTCTGTTACTTTACGTGTTCCCTCCTGTCTATAAAAACGAGTCTTTCTGCCATAAAATAAACAAACAACCACGTCAACAAATAACCAAGCCATCAAAATTATTTCAAATGGGGATTGACTCAATTAACCAACAGTCGCTTTTCCGAGGAAGTGTAAAACTGTCTCGAAAAATGTTTACTCATACAACTAAAATAAATAAAAAAGGAAATCAGGTGGAGCCGCGGTGTAGAGCGAGTTAGTTGCGCTCGCTTTGCTGCTACCTGCTGTCTGCAATCTTTTGTATTTATTTCCTTTCGTACACGTGTTCAACTATCATTGCATTGTTTCCCACGTTTTTATTTTCTGTACTCGTTTTGGCTCAATAGGTTTCTTTTGTTGATATAAATATTTGAAGCTCTGCATTTAGATTTGTTTTTATAAGGTCTGCGATGGGTTTGGGAAAAGCTGAAAATTGTTATATCTTACTAGTCCAGTGGCTATATGAATAAGCTGTGAACCATAGACTTTGTTGTTTGTTGTTTCGGGACCTTTTCGGTTTGCAAAATCTAATATACATTACCTGGTTTTGCAATCTGTTCCCGGCATGAGTATAGGTTAGCATCCTATAATATATTTAAAAGGAAATAATCTTCCAAAATGTGTATAGCACTCGTTGTTCTTATTAGGCCTACTCACTTCCTCAGTGATACAAATACCTTTAAGTTCTTAATTATATTCGCTATATCAGCTAAGGAAACTGTAAGCGACAACGCATAAATGACCACTGCATATAAATTGTCAACCGAGGAAATAAATAACATTTAATCGTGCTTGGGCCGCAGTAACTATTTCGTTACAATAAGCTTGCAATTTGCTTGCTCTACATAACTTTGGGAACATTCTGTACTAAGCAGTTGATATTCTATCGATTTTGATACTTCAACTAACGTATTTTATTACATTTTCTGACTTGCTTTTAACAATGCTTCTCTAAGCATAGTTTATTGCAATCGCATTACAATTATCATTTTTAACAATCCCCTTCATAATATTTTAACTAATTAACTAAATCAAGCATAAAACGTTTCCTCTTATTTATTTTCTAAAAATGCGAGCAACGAAATTTCAAGCATACTAATAAAGATAATTTGGATACTGTTACAACGCCACAAGATACATCCACGTTAAAACCCGTACCCGCAGCCGCCACATTTTAAGCTAATAACTTGCAACATAAAAACTCACTCTCGCAAGGAACGGCCCTAAAATTCCCAAACAACATCTCCATCAAAAGCTTATCCGGAGTACTTGAAACATAAATCCAACGTGGTGAGTTAAAAATTCATAAATAATTATTAAAATGAGGCCAACAATAATGGATTAACAGTAACAGTCCGGCTCCGAAATATTTTCCCCGCTGAAGTCGTTCAAGAAGTTTCTGAAGTGCTTTAAATTCGGACATTAAGCATTAAGGGAAACCGCACTTTTAGCCAACGAGCGAAATTATGATTTCATAATTAGTGATGATTTTTCAAGTTACTGGCTTGCTTAGGTTAATTCAAATTGAGTAATTTAAACTAGAGAAACCGTGCTATTTTATGACCTAAGCATAAGGGACTAAGATACTACGAATGTTACAGAAAAACTACATTATAAAGTAACAGTTTAGTTCTTGTATTACTTTTGATAAACTATACGAAATAAATGTTGGTTGGTTGCTACCAAGATGAAGAGAGATATACAATTTCGATTTTCGTAAAGTTGGATAAGAAAGTTGATCAGGTATAAACTGAGTCGTATTGCAGACACACCGCAACTCCAGGAAACACCCTCAAAGCAACAAGTTTTGCAGCGCTATTCTAGTGAAACTTTCGAAAAGATCTCACCTGGTGTAAAGGAAGAGCTAGCAGCGATTGGGTATTTTCTACAAATTTATTGAAAAAAAAGAATACATATTTTTTAATTAAAATGTTGTTCACACATCAGGTTTAACCTTGCCTAGCTAATAAGTAGAATAATTGTAACTAGTAGTTGCAATTTTTTTTACTCTGTTAACACAGTCTTATGCTATCATAAAAATAATGCCTATGCATTATTTACTATTGAAGTAGACAATGATGAGAACTTTCAATTATAAAACAATCTCTATTGCAAAAGCCGTTTGACTATCCTTATACTCGTAGTAAGAGATTAGCAACGCTTATAAAGACCAACGTTTAGATCGAATATGGTTTCAAAGACTTAAAATATGAACTGATAAGTAAAAAATTAGGATAGCAAGAGGAAGGGAGCGATTGACCGTCAGCAATCTCATTCAACGATCGAAACATTAATGGCTCACCTTTGCTTTATGTCGATTTTTTTAGACAGTGGTAGATAACCTGGTCGTTCCAGGTCCTTTCCCAATATGAATGTCATGTGACTTTACCACTTTTAAAAATTGATCCAAGGAAAGCACTCAACCCAAATAAGGGTGTACACCAACCTGGCAGCCATCGATTTAATTTCCAGCTACCAATATCATGCAGATTCTAGTTCATCGGAAACGGCAGCAAGTTTATAACTGGCACCGCGAGTACCGCATAATGCCAACGTTGCCCGACGTTGTCTCGTTCAATGCGGGCATCCATCAGTTTTGGTTTATGACGGATTTGCATTTAAAGCGGTCCGTTCCGCTTTGTTATCTCTGTGGAACTGAATGCGTCGCAGCGATACCGCGAAGAGTATCAGATAATAGGATTACCCAAGAATGGAGGAGTGAAAAAATATTTGGGATTTTTTCCTCGATTGCTTTGTTTAGTATCAGCGATACACTTATTGAGGATGGAAGAGGTATCCTTAACATAGATTTTAATTCCATAGCATATGTAGTAACGATCATGACACATACTGAACTTAAAAATGACTTATATCACAAAATCAAAAAAATTACGCTGTATGCGACATAAGAGCAGTAATTTAGTTGTAAAGCGGGTCATAATGATCCGACACCTCGTCTCAAGCACTCGACGACAGGCAGCTAATCTAAGACCTCGAGGTGCTCTCGAGCTAGTTACTCCACTCGCACTGACAGCCAACCCTTGACAGCTAGTTCCGCTAGCTACAAAGGATGTGCACTGACGTTGGAAATTCCGCTGGCGTTTGACGCGTACTATAAGAATAAAATACAAAGTATCACTTGTTTTCTTATTTTACTTTAAAAAAGACTATTGAAAGCAAAAGTTCAAAGTATATTTGAGAATAGAGCTGGATGCTTACACGATGTTCAGAACTCTAGGAGATTCAAACCCAAGTACAGGATTAACTTAATAATAATACGCGTGTATTTATAGTTAAAAATAACTATTATTTGGTTAGCGACGTGTGTAAAGTCTAAACACAGTATTAATAGGGCACAAATTTTACCCCTGAAAGGTTTGTTATCAGCCAGGAAGCCAGTCGTAAAATTATTAACTAAATCATCCAATTACAAGGCTTAAAAGACATTTCGTACCGACCCCGAGCAAGGTTCCCCTTAAGTGTGAGTATGAGGCAGAATAAGATATCAGAGGTTATCAATTAGGAACAATGGCGTTACAACATTCTAATCCTCTCTGATTACTTCCAAATTGTCTTAATTATAGTAATTGCCTCATACGAAACCCTTTTACATAGGAGAATACATAATTTGAGCTGCCAAAACGTGTAAACGAGATAATAAAGGCACCACCAGAGCCCATTCAAGCAAGACTTTCGTGTAAGCAGTCGGTGTAACTTCCTTTAAATCTTATCGCTTCTCACTATGGGTTTCAGACACGGACTTGTAAATTGCTAGGCTGAATACCAACCTTAAATTGAAGATGTTAAGGTGTAATGTAAGTTGTTATGGTAACGTGTCAAAGGGCAACGAACTTGCTAACGGACAAGGCAGATAAAGTTAATATGGTAAAAGGTTTCATGGTATTTTATGTTGATGTTTCACGGGGTTTTATGTTTGTTTGCACCTTTATAATTTTATGTAGGCCAGGTCTTACAAGATTATAGCTCAAGCAAAGAAATATGATTTTTCTTTACTACCTTCATTTTACATTAATATTTCTTTACTTGGCTTTGGGAATATAGGGGCGATGAGATCAGGCAGTGAATTTTAGAGTCGAAAAAAAGGCCGTAATATTTTTTTTTATTCTGGCGCGGCATAATGGTCACACTGCACCTGATGGTAAGCGCAAATGCCGTCTAGGCTGAGTATCGATTGGCATCAGACGCCATGCCAATCAATACAATTATGCCAGTCTTATGATGCGTTCGATAAAACGCCCGTAAAACGAGAAGGTGCGAGTTCTATCCTTACACCAGGACCGAAGAAAATTTATCTTGTTCTTACTTATGATTACTACAGAACAAGCAAAATCCAAAATACATTAAGATTTAGTACATGTATTTTACTGCGTGCTTAGAACTATGTGTGTTATTACAGTTGTGTTTTCAGTACGAGAAACGTAATTAGCGCGTGATTGGATAATATACCACAAGAGCTCATAGCTACAAAGCATGCGATCATAAAGAGAAATAAAGTATTTCTAGGTACATTACGGTAAGACAAAATATTTAGTCAGTCCCAAGCAGCTGTAGAACAAACTGATAAATGACTTTTTTAATATTCATTCATGATTCAGTGCGTGGTCGCCTGTTGGTAAACGGACCAGACGCAGCTGCTATATTGTTCACAGTGGTCACGGGTTCGAATCCCGGGGCACACCTCTGACTTTTATGAGTCATGTGTGTATTGATAGTCATTCACCACGCACTATAACGGTAAAGAAAAGCATCGTGAGGAAACCTGCATACTATAGCGATTTGTAGGACTTTCTATGGTATATAAAGTCCGCCAACACGCACTAGGCCAGCGTGGTGGACTATATAGACTAACCGCTCTTAAACGTACTCTCGATCGTGGAGTAGGCCCATGCCCTACAGTGGGATGTATATGAGCTGATACAGATACAGAATTTCCGGGCAATATCATTTAATACTGAAAAATCATTTCCAAGAAACACCGTGTTTTCATTCTCTGATTCATTATATTCATGGGTTGTAAGAACGCATAATAAATAGCCCAATATTTTGTCACCTTCGAAGAAATCGAACAAATAGTGAACCACAAGTTTGACCGTATTGATAATAAAGCATTTGCACCATTAAATCTGAGTAGTGAACATTAAATTTCAATAATCCGGGCGGCACTAGCGATAAATTCGGATGTACAGTGCATTATATCAGCATGAAAGGCCGATCAGTCATATATCTACGGCTTATTTTTTACATCATGAATAAAATATGGTGAGTTACGGCCGCTTCGGCGTGAGATATTGGTATTGTTTCGATAGTTACATTTGTGGGAGAAATGATAAAGTAAATTCAAAATTTGGTGAAGATGTACGTATGTATTATAGGTATGTTTGTATATGTGTATGTATATGGATATTTATATATATTTTTGTGTGTTTTTGTTATATTTTTAGTTATTAATTGTAGATTATTATTATTTCTTTTACGCCTTAGACTGCCCTTTCTATCGCCTGTTAGTATATCCATCCCATGGTTGCCTGTAAAAGACTACCTAGTGTGATAAGGCCGCCACTTGTACTATTATTCTTATTGTATAATATCTTCATAGTACTTCTGTACAGTGCAAAAAAGAATTAAATAATTAAATAAATAAATAATGTTTGTAGTACGAGTCGACAAATTTACGTTATTTTTTAATCAGTTGCACAAATAAAGAAAAATTAGCATGTTGATATAAACTATCTTAGAAAAAAATGATAATGGTTTTTTAGATTCACGTGAATGTTCCACATTGAAATAAAACTATTATTTACAGTCCGCCCCTTGACAATGAAAGCTGCAAAGTAATCAAAAAGTTGGGAGTTAAAGTTAAATTTAAAAAATAAACCAAATCCGATATAAAACCCGTAAATAACAGTTTTATTTCAAGACGACAACGATCTAAAGAAATTAATCTAAAGAAATAAATTTCATACCTCCACTAAATTTCTAACGAAGGTCTTGCTTGGTATTCTTTTGGTATATTCGTTGTAAGAGTGTTATATATAATATTGTCATTTTATTATTATAATATCGACAGCCTCCGTGGCGCCGTTGGTTAGACGCCGCCTGTGAAACTAGAGGCCGCGTGTTCGATCCCCGCACCGATAGAAATGTTTGTGTGGCCCACAAATATTTCTTCCGGGTCTGGGTGTTTGTGAGACCGAAAAGTCTCTCGTAGTTCCTGATACCCACGACACAAGACTCGATCTTAGTGTGGGGTCAGGACTATGTATGTGACTGTTGGGTGTTATTTATTTATTTATATTCTTCGAAGTTTACCCACAAAATAACGAAACTCGAAAAAGGATTTTAATTATTATATCCCTTCTGGATTATCCTGAATTCTATAAACAAACGTATGCATTTAATTGAAAATAATGATATTAACGATATGTAAGCAATTGAATCCCCCGGGGGAATTTTATTGGGTTATTTTATTATCATCATATTAAACAAACTTGTACTCATAGAATTCAGGTTTATTATCGCATTTCAGAGGAGAAATCGAATAAAAATTCAATATTAATTGTAGGTATTATCAGGACATGTTATTATCAGGACTGCGGCTATTCCGTTCTTATGATTCTTACAAAGGAAAGGACAGTTCACACGATGGAAGTGATTAGTGTGTGCGGAAACATTGAGGGACCATGCAGTATTTAAAGATGGTGGGAAGGGAAAAAAGGAATTTAAGAATTTGTACTGAGGCTCCGACAATATCATTCATTACATGAACGTTTCGTAAAAGTGTAGTATGGATTGTGTTTTCTATTTAGCAATGACTGACGTTTAGATAGAGAAAGTTACAGCAGTGTTTTATCAATAATAAAATATGTATTTTAATTCCTCTACCTCTAAGTTTTACGCAAACCCATGTTGGTAGACAAAAGCCTATAGGTAATTGGTTCCGGATTTCCAAGAAATCTGCCTTGCCGCCCTTAAACAAAGTTAAATATGTTAATGTAAAGCGTCGTTAGAAGGAATTTAAAAGCAGATTATGACCGAAATAAATCCGGCTGTAATTACTCGTAATCGTTGTCTTACCTCGACTCGGCTCCTCTGGCGCGGAACAAACTCCCCGTAATCAAATTACAGCACAACCGTGTAATCTGTAATCAAATTAGATGGCATAGGCAGATAATGTAATCTGCTGAAATTACAAGTGACTGAATTTTGTACGGTACCTTTTTTTTTAAATTGACGAACGTTGCTTGCCTAATGTTAAACGTCGCGCCCACAGATGTAATATGGGTCGCGCCTGTCCATGAAGAATAGCAATGACACACAGATCTTACAATTAAGCACTGCTTGGTACCTACTGCAGTACGTAACGAACTTCAGACTAGAACTCAACAGTGCTCACACACTGTCTAATAATCATAATGATACAGAAGCGATATTTAAATTATAGTATGTAAAAAATATATTTAAATCAGCAAATTATATCCAATTGCACAACAATTAATGGTTAATTTATACTACTTAAATAAAACGATGATACATTTTCCGCAGTCCAATTGACTTGTAATGAGATTATGATACCGTCACCAGCAATAAAAAATATATACGATACTGTAGGTGGCAACCCGACTGCAATATAAATAGACACAATTGAGTGGGGCGGTACCAAATCAGTTAACTATAAATGATAGTTATATCGTCCAGGAAGCTAGTTTTTCCTATGCCTACCTCATCAGCATTACAGGCGTGATCTTGTGTTTTAATGTTGAAAAAAAAAAAAGGTATAATTAATGTCTGAAGCAAATATCCTGCTTATACGTTTTACCCAACACAATTGAAAATCCCTTGACAGCCTTAATCACTTGCACGAATGAACGTTAATAGAAAACGGCAGAATTTCCTGGAATTTAGTCGCTCGTCTTTTACTTAGTAAAATCAGCAGTCCAAGTAAACATATTTGTGGTAACGTAAAACATATTATTAACTTTCGCTAAGAAAATACAGTCGCCTGATCCTTACGATAATATACGAGCATATCTATAACATATGTATACAGATTCATTTTTACAGTTGGCGTGGATAGCCAAATCCAAAACTATGAGGAATAGCGAAAAATACTTAAAGTAGTCTCAAGCCCGATTTTCAGTAAAACTAAAACTGCATACGTGGACTTTTGATAAATCGATATTCAATTCAATTCAATAATCAATCATCGATAAGAAATTGAACTAAAGCAAAACTTCCGAAACTAGCCACAGCAGTCAACAGGCGGAAGTTCCGGTAATTCCAACCCAGTGAAAAATTAAAATAAACAGGCCACTTACCGCCATACTTCCTAAAGACCAATGTTAATACCCTCGTTGGTGACAAAATGGCTTTTTACACGCTTTATATTAGCTTCACTTGTATGTTTGTTTGTATGTTTGTTCGTATGTTTGTTTGTATGTTTTTTTGTATGTTTGTTTGTATGTTTGTTTGTATGTTTGTTTGTATGTTTGTTTGTATGTTTGTTTGTATGTTTGTTTGTATGTTTGTTTGTAACCGACTCCTTAAGACGCGATTTTGACCCATTTTAAACGGACAGATTTCATTCAAATTTTGCACACCTGTCAAAGACCGATGACAATACAATAATTCGATTAAAATATATTCTCCATACTGATCATTGACTTAAGCACATATGATAAAAAACGTTCTCAAAATCAGTCTAAAACTGCATATGAAATAGAGATACCCTTTATTTGTTTAGATATCCACGAGGAATCGTTCCACACTGCATTAGTAAGCAATCTCAACAAATAACATATCAAGTTAACCACAGCTTGAATGAAAACATTTCGCGAACTTACAAATATCAGGAATATTTGAACATTTCCAGCTGAAATCAGTTGTGAGTCTTGGATCCAATAAATTTGGATTAGAACGTATGCCAAAAAACTTTGTTGATCAAAGTGGTTGTAAATTGTGACGCAGCGGTTATCGCCGTGACCAAATTCGGTCAAACCTATATTAATAAAATTTAAGCTTTTGGGTAATATATTGTCCTGACGTTTCATTATTTATTTTATGTGACTTTTAGTTACTAGAGTGTAATAAGTAACAACTTAAATGTACATCATAGGTCGGGAAAAAGTCTTTTTGCATGTAATGATATGTATAAACTTGTAATAAAATCTGCTGGTTTTGAAACTTTTGATGACATTCAAAATGTTAGTATTCAAAAAAAGAATCTAATCAGTAGAATGTTTTTCTAACTGTTTTTAATTATTTTTGAAGAACTAGGAATTGATTCCAAAGTCTTTTTTAACCCATTTGAAAAAATCTGGTTACCTAAAAATGCTAGATACTTGGATGCCATACGAGTGAAACCTAATAAACTATGGACTCATTCGCGATTATTTTTGAAGACACTATGTAACCAAATTGTTTTTGACGAGATAGATAACTGGGTGTGAAAGGTTTTTTATTTTTTATTGCAACTAATGGCGAGAGGAGCATGCCGTTCACCTGATGGTAAGCGATACGGCTGCACATGAACAGTGCCAAAACCAAACACCTTGAATTACAAAGTGGATCACATACGACAAGAACGTGCTAAAAAGTTGTATTCAAAGGTCGATCGGGCTTCATGGACTGGCAAAATCTGGGTTAATTCGGTTAGGTAGATATGTCAATAGGGTCACCGACAGTTCAATAAGCTTTTTGTTCCTCAAGCGACACGTAACAGATTATTCCAACTGAAACAAAGCTCATATTGTCCATACACGTACACTAGAGTAATGAAGCTTGGAAGTAGGGAAGACTAATGAAAATATTATGAACTAGCGGTCGGCCCCGGCTCCGCCCGGGTGCATACACGTTTTAAAATGGCGGTCAAAATGTTTAATTCTGACTATCAGTTTAGAATATCGACCAATCGGACTACGAAAAACGAACAAAAATTCCTCGTATTTGCTAGAAATATCACTACTGCTTTCCTCCTATAGGTCATAGCGTGATGATATAATCATTCAAATCGGACCAGTAGTTCAAACAAACAAACAAACTCTGCAGCTTTATAATATTAGTATAGATTTCGCCTCGATGCATATTTATACAGGATGATATTGATAAAATTATATGGTTTTTAATTTAAACTACACACTACACTTCCTCACAACTCCGGGCAACATCGTACCAAGTTTGAATAAAACTGTCTGATTTTTGACAAAATTACCAGTTTTGTCAAAAATCGCAATTTTTCAGTTTTTAAGACCTTTGATCAACTATGAACTGTGTGTGTGTGTGTGTGTGAGCTATGGAGAGGGCTATGCTCGGGGTTTCCCTACGAGATCGAATCAGAAATGAGGAGATCCGTAGACTAGAACTAAAATAACCGACATAGCCCACCGGATTAGCAAGTTGAAGTGGCAATGGGCAGGGCACATAGTGCGGAGATCTGATGACCGATGGGGTCGGAAAGTGCTCGAATGGAGGCCGCGTAGCGGAAAACGCAGCGTGGGACGTCCACCCACAAGATGGTCCGACGACCTGGTAAAGGTCGCGGGACGTCGCTGGATGCAGGCTGCTTCCAACAGGTCTCTGTGCAAATCATTGGGGGAGGCCTATGTTCAGCAGTGGACTTCCTTTGGCTGATGGATGATCAACTGTGTAGGTCTTTTGATAGCTCAGGTATGAACCGAACTGAAGTTCAGCTTGGCGGTAAAATACTCGTATTTAAACGGGATGGCCAAAAAACGTAAACCAAAATCACGATTTTGGCAAAAAAAAAAAACACCTTCTAAATAAGTTTCTGAGTTATTTTTATTGCAATAAATGGCGAGACGATCATGCCGTTCACCTGATGGTAAGCGATACGACCGCTCATGAACAGTAGCAAAACCAACCAATACGTTGTATTACAAAGCAATGCTTGGTATCCTAGTGCGCTCGCAATCCTGAGACACAATATTAAGTCTCAGTATGTCCAGTAGTTGCTTTGGTGACAATGTCCTTCAATCGAAAACACAACAGTTCATTTACAATGCTGTTTGGCGAGAGAAATAGAGATTGCGGTGGTAGCTACCCAAGCGTCCTCATACTTATGAAATACCTACCACCAATAGGTGTCACAGAATTTCAATATAATGTTATAAGTGTGCAATGTCTCTGTATTGTACGTTTAAATGGTGGAAGGATATACGTAACTGACCGAATAGACATAGTGATGAGTTGATATTATCATCCACAACAGCAAAGATATTGTTGGTGTATCGGCACCCTTTTATGAAACTGTAGGCTCTTCACTTAAATATCCCTAATTAGTACCGATCCAGAAATTATTATTGTCATTTGTGGCACCTAGCATCAGATGCAACGCTGTCACTTTTTACACCCAACATAAGAATTATAAAACAGTCCAATCCAGTCTTGGTGAATCCGAAACCACGTGCCGCGTTCACATTCCGTTCGGGAATGACGTCAGTAATATTT
Organism: Hyles lineata; assembly: GCA_030180105.1. Classification (NCBI taxonomy): domain Eukaryota; kingdom Metazoa; phylum Arthropoda; class Insecta; order Lepidoptera; family Sphingidae; genus Hyles; species Hyles lineata. The sequence continues at coordinate 11,345,781 of JARJEE010000018.1, read as the reverse complement.
TCGCAGTAGATGTAGTGGATACTGGATATAGTGGGTGTAGAGGCATTACACCGAGTTTCACGCTACGGCGGTCGCGTCGCGCCGCGATTCACATATGTTATCGAAGCTTTTCATTCAATAACACATTCATACATTTCTTCCACTTTTTCCTTGTAAACTAAAACTATTGTAATATGGGAAGGTGTGAAAATCTGAGTTAAGTGATATTTTTTTTCCTTCTTAGATATATTTCTGTAATCTAATAGACATTCAGAAAGATCCCTTTCTTAGAAGGGTTTCTTCAAAGCTATCGATCGAAAAACTAATTATAATTTGTTAAGGACATTTTGAAACATAATAATCTGCTACCACGCTGGCTATCATGGAAGCGCAATTTGCTTCAACCGACCTCTTGCGGATGGACGTTGAAAGTTGCATTTATCGATGCACAGCTTCCAATCAATATTAAGCCGATTGCCTACCACCAATCCTTTCGCAAAAACTTTTACTGATGGTAGGTCTTTCATATGTGAGACGCAGCCTGGATATACCGCAATGTCTATTTCTCCCGTCAAACAGCAGTCTAAATGTCATTTTGTGTTCCGGTTTGAAGGATATTGTAGCCAGAACAATTACTGGAGATATTGAAACTTAACATAGTATGTATGAGGATGGCGAGCGCAATGGAATGCCAAGAATTGCTTTGTAATTCACTCAAAGAAATAAAATAACGTATTTAGGTGGCCAATAATGGGTCACGGTTAAATTATTTTTATATGAGTTTAAACAAACAATATAAATATTTTTTTGATATAACCAATAATACTTTGATGTTTTTATCACAGGAAAATTTTATTTGGAGCCAATAACACGGCTGTTATCATCGTATCTAATTATCCCTAACATGTAGGGTCGGCAAAACAAGTAACTAGTTTTGGCTTATTGGAATTATTGGCTGCCCAATGACCTGGAATAAACTCTCACTGGGAATTATCTGTGGGTTCTTGCCTAAAGATCTTTATTTTTATAATAAATTAACTGAGTATTCCTAATTATATTTTACGAATATGATAGATAAATAAATAAATAACACCCAACAGTCACATACATAGTCCTAACCCCACACTAAGATCGAGTCTTGTGTCGCGGGTATCAGGAACTACGAGAGACTTTTCGGTCTCACAAACACCCAGACCCGGAAGAAATATTTGTGGGCCGCACAAACATTTCTCTCGGTGCGGGGATCGAACCCGCGGCCTCTCGTTTCACAGGCGGCGTCTAACCAACTGCGCTACGGAGGCTGTCAAATGAAAAAAAAGATGCGTAACCATATACACTATCGAAATAATGGTATGGCCAAGGGATATGGTACTATGTACGGTGAATGAATTTACAAAGGTATCATTTCCTAATTTGCTATGGTAAATAGATTTCAAGCTTAGAAAATAAAATAGGATAGTCTGTTGACTATCCTATTAGTAGTGTTCTACTTATTAGGGACCTACAATGTAAAAGTATATGTTAAGTGAATAAAAATAATAAAAAATGTCGACCAAATATTATTGTTTCAATGTGGATGTCACTAGATGTCATAAATTATTAATTTCAAGGTATATAAGTTTTTTTTGTTCAGTTACTGAACGCCATTTTTCTGCCACAAGTAACATACTTTATGTAGTTCCCCAGCTGTCTTGTAGATGTAATAAAGACGCATGCAGACTGTATTTAATAGACATAGACATAGACATGATTTTATTTGGCATCAACATATACAATAAGTTATACAAAAACAAATTTTCAGTAAGAAATAAATAATGTGAGAACTTAAAAAAAAAGAAAAAAATATAAAATGATAAAATATATAAAACAATTAATATTTTTAGTGCATGCGAAAGCGATGTGATGCCAAATCTGGACACCGACTCTGCATGAGGTGCTGTCGAACCAATAGGTACGACAGCGCTGGTTTTCAGTAATAAAGTTCTAGGTAACATTACTACATATTACATGTCTTTATCATGGAAAATTACGTCATGAAGCAGCTTATCGAATTCATTCACGTTAAAATTGTATATAACACAAACAAACAACGGAAACATTCATAAAATGCCATTCAAATTATACTACATTTACAAAACAGCGTTCTAAATATAGCAGCTACAAAAGGGCACACTTTTTTAATAACTTAAAGCAAACATGGCGTGTTCAGATCCCATAAGTCTATGTGGAATAGTGGCTTTATTTTTCCGCGACAAGCCCCCGAGCAACGCTGCCCGATTATTCCTATCGCGGCTAATAATTTTGTGGCCGTTTTATTCTCACATTTTAAAAATTAATTCCCACTCCGTAGTAACTGGCTGTTAATCAAGTGTATAATTTTTATTTGTATTGCTTATCTGGATGGAAATAAAAATTTGTGCGTTTCCATACTTACGATTAGAAGGGTTATTTTCATACTTGGTACTGTAATTGATGTGTTGATTTCTAGTTTAGATTCAGACATTTAAACACGTACTACGTTTGCTTTGAGGCCATTATTCTTCATGTTTAATTGCTGTTTGCGGCTGAATTGAGGTAAAGATTTAGAGATATTTTAAGGTCACCTTTATAATTCATGCAAAACGATTTTCTTTATTTCTCCCTACTTTTGTAAACAGCAACATTAACCCTTGGCCAGCTCCATTCAATCTATCATAATATAACGGCGATTATAAAGGTCAAAGTTTATATATTTGTTACTTCTTCCCACTCAAAAAAACATGATACCCCAAAATAACGCATATGGTCCTTTTTATCCCGAAAATGTAGTGTTCCGTTGGGATGAACAAGGATTTCAAATATGTATGTGTATTTGCTACTCTCTCAAAGGGATGCTTTGACACAGAGTATAGGGTGGAAGAAATTGGATATAAGAGGATAATATTGCACGCCTTGATTCATGGAACAGATTGAGACTAATATGAGTTATTGTTCTTAAAATATTTCCGGCTACAAACTCCTCCAGAGCAATACATACCTACATGCACCAATAAAAACGGGTAAACATATTATTAAAATTATGAACAAGATCTGATTTCAAATCAGCCTTGCGTACTTACGATTTTCATTCCGATAACTAAATTGAGCATCCAAAGCCCTACTTCCCACAAAATTTCTAATAACTGAGAAATCAAAACCAACTCAAGCCATACATAAATATTACGGCTTCCACTCAAACAAAACTGACGACTCAACTTGAGGGTTCCGTAGCCAAACTACGCGAAAGAATCCTCAAAGTTGCCGTCTGGGAGTTTCCCGTGGCCGGCAGATGTTGAGCCAAGAAAAATTGCAACTTCCCGTGAAAAAGCCTGAATACGTGTTTCGAAGAATTGTTTGCTTACTATTACTTTTATGACGGGCATAAGATTTAGTATTTTGTATACATAGGTATTAGCAAGTTGAAGTGGCAATGGGCAGGGCACATAGCGCGGAGATCTGATGACCGATGGGGTCGGAAAGTGCTCGAATGGAGGCCGCGTAGCGGAAAGCGCAGCGTTGGACGTCCATCCACAAGATGGTCCGACGACCTGGTAAAGGTCGCGGGACGTCGCTGGATGCAGGCTGCCTCCAACAGGTCTCTGTGGAAATCATTGGGGGAGGCCTATGTTCAGCAGTGGACTTCCTTTGGCTGATGGATGGATACATAGGTATATTGCACATACATATACTCATAGTTTATGTTTGGTTTTTGATTTTCGTCAAAAAGTGTATCATGAACGTGTCATTTTTGCGGTATTTAGTCCGGTCATTTTAGACATAAAAATAGTGGTCAAATAACAAAAATTCCGACAGAGCCAAATTTTTGTGGACAGCTTGGGTTTACCATCAGAAAGAAATCTTCAAAAGTCCCCATCGATCCCATGTGTGCTAAGAAAGTTATTCGGGATCAAAAGTCAAAATTTCAGTTTTTTGGATTTTTCTCGAAAATGGTAAGTTTTTTCGAAAAATAACCTTAGACCACATTTGTCGATCTAAAAATTATCTACAAAAAAGTTTCAGTCATTTTTTTTTCTAAGAGTCACCATTTCTGAGATATCGCGACTGCAAGAGTTATACATGATATGCACACATTTCCACGCGTTCTCTAGCGTGTACGAATTGCCGAGGTCAGTCTTGTTCAAATGTTGATTGAATACAATAGAGGAAGACTTATGTGATTTTGATGAAGAAACAGCTGATTCACCTTCATTTGAACAATTTTTGAACATCCAGGAAGAGGAAGAAGAAGAAATAGAAGAAGACATGACTATTGAAGTAGACTTTGAAGAGTATGAATCAGACTAAAATATGGAAATAAATCAGAACTACACTTAAACTCAATAACCAATACAAAATCAATATCAATATCAATATTCATTATGCATTTAGAAAAGTATTTTCCCTGAAATTTACATCTTGACAATTCGTGGAGTAGGCCTACTGGGGAAACCACGCTAAAAAAATCGCGTCGAGTACACTACCTCACAGGAGGCGTGGAAATGTGTGCATATCATGTATAACTCTTGCAGTTGCGATATCTCAGAAATGGTGACTCTTAGAAAAAAAATGACTGAGACTTTATTGTAGAAAATATTTGGATCTACAAATTTGGTCTGAGGTTATTTTTCGAAAAAACTTACCATTTTCGAGAAAAATCCAAAAAACCTGAAATTTTGACTTTTGACCCCGAATAACTTTTTTAGCACACATGGGATCGATGGGGACTTTTGAAGATTTCTTTCTGATGGTGAACCCAAGCTGTCCACAAAAATTTGGCTCTGTCGGAATATTTGTTATTTCAAATGTCTAAAATGACCGGACTAATTATTATTGTTAAGATATACAAGAAAATCAATGACGCTAAAAGGCTCCTGAACACTGTAATATATGGTCGGTAGTTGTCATAAGTATTGCTGGAAGACAGTGGATTCGCTTGGCGCAGTACCACAAACTTTGACATAATCTGGCAACTCATAACAAAACCATATCTTTTTTTTATATCTAAAACAACAAAAAGCATTAGCAATCAGTATTGTTCTTTCAAAGGAATAATCACTTATGATTAGTCGAACAAAGAGAATATCAAATAAAAGGGATAAAAACTAATTTTGGTGATGAAATTCTAAATGAAATTTCCTCGTAGCACTTCGACATACACTAAGCAGTGGAACAAAGCGTTCAGTTCGCGGAATTGATTCGAGAAGCAAATGATACATGATGCAATTTGTGCCAGCTTATGGCGGAGTGTACTGCTGTTTTGAAAACGTTGCAATTTCAATACAATACTGTGTTGCGTAATAGTCTAGCAAAATCGAAATTAATATCAACTTCTGTAAAATATTCGTACCCGCACGAATGATGCCCATGGTACTAATGCCTTTGGACTGTATTCTGAATTCACTGATTGTCGATACTTGATTCTACCTCCAATCGACATTCGTTTACCAGAATTGTGTTTTCCACTTAAAACTCTACAATGCACGTCCCATCAGATGCTCTCACTATGCCATGTCCTCTTAATGTACAAGTTGTACGCAGTTTACAATTTCGGTATTTTAAAACAAACGCCCATATTTCCTTATAAAGACGTGAAGTAACATGCGAGGTGCAGGTGTCGGTAAGGCGATTTGGCTCCCGCTCAACAACACTGTCTCTCGACACGAGACGACACGACGACACGACGACACGAGGCGACGACGACACGGCGCGACACGGCGACACAACACGTGCGCTGCTCCCGCCTTCACACTATTTGTCATGCCCACCGTTTGACCCAGTTGCATATCTTTTAATATTACACGGGTAGGGTCGCTTTGCGAGCGAATGCACTTGACCCTCTTACCGGCTTTGTGGTGGAAACTGTAAAGATCTTTGGTTCCGTTTATGTATGTGTTAGTATTCCTTGTGATTGTGGTTTGAATGCTTTGGTGAGAAATGTTGTAGGATATATTGTTGGACGCGGGAATTATGAAGATTACTGAAATATCGATACCTGTTCCTCGAATTATGTTCAAAGGTAAAGCTGATATCTTACGTCAGGTTTATACGTTCCGTGACTTTGTTCTAGTGGGCCGATTACGTACGTACTCAAAACTCGATTCATTGCTCAGTTTCGTAATTCTCTCCGATAAACTCTAAATTCAACTGGATCCAAAATAAAATATCACTGAAGTGATTAGAAAGTCTCTCATAGATTCCGGTACTCACGAGAACACACATAACTCCCAATTGGACGGAACTACGTATGTATAACCAGGATAATGGTTATATTTATTAATTCAAAATAAAAGGGTGCTGAAATATTCCCCGCTGTCACAGGTGTTGCGCCCTCAAAAGCCCGGCTCCGTTACAAAATCTCTGAACACTTAGTCGACTACACAAACTGAAAGTATTCAACTTGCTCTGTTTTTATTAGGCAATTTCCTCTAGGCGGAGAAATGACAGTTTACTGGATGAAAACTTTTGCTCGTTCCACTCGCCGCCGTAGCTAACACTGCTCGTTGCCGCTTTTAATTATTTTTATTCATAAATCCTTCCCGCAGTTTTGTAGACTGGTTCTGAGTAGAATGGTATTCGTGGAACGTCTATAGCATACTGTTGCCACGTTTGCAAATTTGATAGGGGTTGTTATTAGGTATATCTCGTTAGAACAGTATATGGGATACATGCGCCCGCATTTTGTGAGCATTATAGACATTACCTAAGGTTTGACTTATCGTATTAGGGAGATTTTGCCCAGTAATGTAAGGGTTTATCAGATATATGTTATCATTTGATACCTAAATCCGTTTCACATTTTTAGATCGTCGAGACTTCTTTTGATTCGAGTTCTTTGAAGTCGGCTGACGCCGTTGATTTTCTAGGCCATGTGAAGACGAAACGAAAGGCTTTGAGAGACAGAAACGTAACGAGATTGTAAACCAAGGAACTAAAAGAAAGGTAATGAGGTTCCACGTTGATGTATGGAAATTGGTGACGAAACATTTGAAATATTCTAGCTAGACGAGATATTCCAAACAGCGATGTGGCACACAATTATTTTCAATAAAAAAGCAATAAAATATTTTAAAAAGTCCAAATAACACAAAACAAAAGTAAAATACATTTCTAAATTAGTAGAATATGTTAGCGCACGCCACAGTCCGCCGACCAGTGACCACAACTTGGCTTTATCAGCGGCCATAAACAGAACCGTGTGTACAACACTTTTGTAGATTAAACTTATAAATTTCACACTTAATATGGATTAGTAAAGTTGTGTTAGTAATTATTGGAGCCAAATAAGTCCGCGGCACGAACACCGGCTCACGAAACATTCGGGTCGTCATTTAAGTTTGGGAGGGTCGATGTAAATATTTTTGGTTAACTTTGTCTTATGTCACAATTCGTTTTGTTGAAAATGCGAATATTTTGTCGAAGGACAAATTATATTGCTAAACTTCTCTGACCTCTTTGTTCTTCCAAATTCCATTTTCGAATTCGGAGTTCCAAAAACAGTTTTCAAGTTTTTGTGGGTACCTTTAATGAAACGGTATTAGAACATAGATGTGGGGTATAAATCATTAAGTTTGTTTGCCACCTTGGGATATTTTAATGAGCTTTGTCAATAAGAGTAGAACCATTAATTATCCCACGAATTACTGACAATTCAGATGTCGGAGATTTGATTCCTAAGCACATATCTGATTTTTCGTAATGTTAACGATTATAAAACACGTATTTAAATACATACAAATACGTGTGTATATTTAAACACCGATAATCGCTTGGCTAACAAGACCACTGGGGTTTTTTACACTTGGTACAAAGTTCATAAATTACCCAAACTTGCCGCACAAAAATAAAGTTATCAATACATCGCAGCGTGCATAAACATAATAAAAAAACACGTTACAATTATTTTGACGTCACATTTGTTCGTATTTACACAACGTGTTTCAATGTTATTTAAATGTCACAGTCACGAAATGGCGCAATGAGTATGGTAAACCATTTTTTATTAATATGGAAAACGCCTAGTACAATGTGGCATACCATCACAGGGTTATGAACGCGTCAGACAAAACATGTTTTTTTGTATGAAACTCTGCCTATTTCTGCGTGTCTGATACGTTTATAGCACGGTCATAATAAGCTGCGATAAAGTGGGTACAGGTAATTTTTCCCCCATCTTGTTGATGACATTCATACATAAAATCACGCCTTTTTCTCAGAGGGAGTAGGCAGAGTTGCTACTAGGACACCCACGTTTCGCCTTGTTTATTACTTCTCACGATTTGATAGAGGGCGAGTCTATCGCCATATCAGTTACAAATTCGTGACTCCGGACTGATAATAAACTGATAAATCCAATATCTCTTAACCCGACCTGGAATTCGAACCCGAGCCCTCCGCATTGTAATCGCGAGTCAGTCGAGGCACTCATAATATATCCATAGATGCTAAAAATGAAGCGAAAACAATGAATACCTTCTTTTCAAATAAATGTTTTGTTATGATCTGTCAATTACGCTGAATACAATAGAAATAATACACCGAATACAATGTGAGCAGATATTTGTTTCATTTCGTTTTTTTTTTATTTCCTAGAATTTTATGAATGTTAACAATACAACAATTGAATCGTATGAATGTCGATAGATTGTTATTAATTTTATGAACTTAATTAATAAAAATAAAATATGCAGTGAATTTGCTTGCCAACACCTCTTTTCCAAAATGATTGATTTCAGGTAGGCACCCGGTCGTACCTAAACTTGTTCCGTAATACCATTCTGCAAAATGCACCATCTAAGTACATACTTATTACGCCTGCGCTATCACATGATAGAACAGACAAAGGGGAGGTAATTTTAAATATAACTCACATCTAGTAATGCTTTAATTTATCATTTTGTTGGTTTAGAGCAGCGGTACTAAACCTTTGTTTTATACTCAAGAATCAACGCAACTCATCTCGGTAGGGGTGTATTGTTTTTTTAACTTGGCGTGCGTAGATTCTTTGATTTGCGTGAAATTCCAAATGGTTTGCAATATATTTGCAATTCAGGCGGACCAATTACAACAGCCCCAAGGGCCGCAGGTTGAGTACCGCTAGTCTAGAGTCTAAACTCTGAACTTTAGTAGATGAATGTACGAGTTATAAATCCACCAATCCAAGGTGCGTTTTCAAGCCGAGCGTTTTTACCATATACATTTTGATTTAAAAAACCTCATACAATTGCCTGGAATGCGATTCATACCTGGTATGGTATATGATCAACCCTGTTCACATATTTGTGCCATTAAAAGAATCCGTAGTGTACCAAACATATTCTGCCGTGGGAATCGAGATGGAAGTAAGTTAGAAAGACTGGTATTTTTTTAAAATTACTCATTTGGAATGTACGTTAAACATGCTTTCGCCTAGGTTTCATAAATCTACATAAATTACAAGTATTTTTCTTGTTCGACATGTTCTGCTTTTAAGTCATGTACATTTCAAATAAGTAATTTTAAAAAAAGGCCCTCTTTGAATGCTTGTTTTGAATGCCCTCTCGATTACCACAGCAGTATTAGAATCAAATAAGCTGTACATCGGCCTTCAGACTTGCTACAAGCAAAGTTTTTTAATAAAGTGATGATACCTTACTCAGGAGCGGAAATTAAGGTAGGTAAACATCAAAGATCTAAGCGTCACAGCAGCGTGGACGCATAATTTAGATTTGAAGTAATTACATTTGAGCCCGTGGCACGTCGCGCGATATTGTGTCGCACTGACCCAAATTCTAATAGGTCACACATTCGTGACACAGTGTCGTTGACAGCTTTATATCTATACGGACACGCGAGCGTATCTGTCAGTTTACCTTATAAACTTTCTAATTGTACTTTTTTATCGCTATGAATGATGATTCCTTCCGATGATTTGTCTGATGGTAAGCGAATGCGGCCGCTCTTGGACAGTAGCAAAATCAAACAACACTAGGAATTATGAAGCAATGCTTGGCATTCCACAGCGCTCGCCTTCCTGAGACATGAGATATTGAGTCGCAATATGTCCAGTAGCTACTCTGGCTACAATGTCCTTCACACCGAAACACAACAGTGCATTTATATGTCATATTTCGCTGCCATGCGCCAACCAAAGATATTTTGGCAGTACTGTACCCATGCAGGACATTTTTCACTTCCAATTCACGGTCATTTTGATGAAAAACAAATTCAATTCCCGCGCTCGATATATTGCAGCACTCTGCATTGCATAGAACCATAACAATAAGGTGACATTTGACAAACACAATTTTCCGCGGAAAAGCTTGAATACTTTTTCACTGCTGAAATTTTAGATTCCCAGTATTCCAATCTAATTCGTACGTTGGTTCTGCGCTTATTATGCGACGCTAGACGGTGACTTTGTTACAGCTCTGACATTATTGCATTGACGGTGAACATTGACCAACAGGTAGAAAAGTACGTTTTTTTCGTTTTAAAAACGCTTCGCTTTTATAGTGTTTTCAAACATACATACCTAAACTCACGTATTTTTCATTATGACTGATCGTCCATCAAATTATGTTAAAAATAATTCAATACGTCACCAAGCACGAGAAATAGCAAAAATTGTGAATGAATAATTTGTTTTATTTGATTTTTCTGTATAAAACTTATTCATATCTTATTGTATCTTGTTTATTTTTTAAATTATGTTTACCTAGTGACAAGTGACAAACTTAAAACAATGTTAAAAATTATCGGTATAACCATTATGGCCATCAATAATTAGATCACAGCACTAGCCACTACCCCATTCTTAATGCAGATGCAGAGCCATTTAACTCGCGCGCTATCAGTACATGTTCTTTCTTTCTTTCTATAAACACAGAAGTTCAAAGAGATCAATAATCTTGTGAACATTAACTCGTATTTTATGCTACCTAATCAAGCTCAACATACCAATACAATTGAGTGATTCGGCATAAATAAATAATAATAATTAATAACTCCCAATAGTGACACACCTATGTATGTCAGGACTATTCCTGACCGCATACTTAGATCGAGTCTTGTGTCGTGGGTATCAGGAACTGTGAAAGACTTTCGATCTCACAAACACCCAGACCCGAAAGAAATATTTGTGGGCCGTACAAACATTTCTGCCGGTGCGGAGATTGATCTCGCGACCTTTCGTTTCAGGAAGCTGTCAAATAAAATTCTATTTAAGCGGTATCTCACTTATGATAACGAAAAAGAAAAGCAATAATTTCACCCATTTCTTTAAATACATTCTTAGCACATCACAATACACTTTATCAATATTTTATGTCCTTCAAGGAGAAGGCGTTTCTGTTGTTCCATTTATTACAAACACACGTTAGAATTCCTTAATATTTCACGAGCAACTGTTTAGCTACACGAAAAACATTTTACTCGCTTTTTAAGTGTACAGGTGTCTGTAATAAGAGGAGGAGTAAATCTGCGATAGAATAAACTCAAGGGGATTGTCACAGGAGCGGAGTGAGTTTTAATCACGTTCTCCATGTCAACGTTATTTGCTTGCTTTATTATATGGCACACAAAGGCTTACATAGCTGCTCCGGATAGTCGAATCTGAACTTTCAAGTATTGGTCTTTATTAATTAAATTTGGTTTTTTATTTTTACAATACTATATTAAACTAGCGGTCCGGCCCGGCCGCCATTTCGAAAAGAGCAGATACTTTTTTCGAAATGGCGATCAAAATGTTCAATTTGACGATCAGTTTAGAATATCTATCAATCGGACCATGAAAAACGAATAATATTTATATTTGCTAGATTATTCACAACTGCTTTCCTCCTATAGATAGATGGATCCCGTAGCGTGATAATATATAGCATTCCTCAAGAAATGACCTATCCAACACAAAAATAAATGTTCTATTCCAACCAGTACTTACTAAGATAATAGGTAAAAAACAAACCAATCCTTCAGCTTTATATATTAAGTATAGATTAATATAATAGCAGATGACAAAAGGAAAGAGCAGTGGGTAGTTGATGGATGACGGCTGCTTAGGACCGGGATCTCCAACCATCTTACATGGTAAAATCTACGTCCGGCAGTAGATGGCGACAGGCTAAGTATATAATGGAGCTGTCCAAAAATGGGTCTGAAAAGTACAATCAGTGAAATACGCCCTGATATAAATATAACTGGTGCGTATAGCCGTGTCTAAATAAAGCCTGTTTGCAACATGTTGTGCAAATCTTTGAATGGGGTCTGTCCAGTATTGGATCATTAGTGGTTTATGATGATCAAAAGAGAGGGCTACAGTTTTGTAATTAATGCGAACACCATTACGAAGTGCAGAAAAATCTGATAAAATCTGTAAGAAATTCAGTTTGCTCAGTTTCATTCAATTAAATTATCGATTAATATCCAATAGAAATCTTCGTACCCGTCATACATTACAAGACATACCTACCTCGATATCTCGTGGTCCATAGAGCAGTGGTTAATATCCTGTCTGCGAGTGTGATGGAAGAGCAAGCGCGTCCGTCACGCCATTCCACCAGCACTTCGCTGGCTGATATATCGACGTGGAGTTAGCGCTCGCCGTAAATTTAGAGGTTACACTGTGAAACTGATGGCGCTTGGCGGGTTGGATAAGCTTGCAGAGGTTTGTGTTAGTAGGTCACTTTATTTTTAGATGCTTATTTTTTATTCCCTCACATCATTACATTCAGATGCTGATATTAGTTTTATATAAAACCTTGCTATAGCAAACTTATTATTTAAGGAGCATCTTTTTAATATGTATGTATATCAAGAATTGTTTTGTGGGTATTCGAGTACTAAAAAATAACGATGACGATATTACAGCGACAGTAGATACGATAAGATTACAATATTTCGATGAAATGGGGCTAATTAATTATCTAAGAAATGTGAGTAATTTAAAAATACATGGGTAGGTGTCATATTGAGAGGCCGGCTGGGTAGGTACCACCGCAATGTCTATTTCTCTAAAAAAAAAGCCAAAAAGCAGTGTAAATGCATTGTTGTATTTCAGATTGTGGACATTGTATTCAAAGTAACTACTGGACATATTGAGACTCAACATCTTATATCACTGGGTGGCGAGCGCAGTGGAATGCCACGCATTGCTTTGTATTTCAAGATCTTGTTTGGTTTTGCTACTGTTCAGGAGCGGTCGTGACGCTTACGCATCAGGCGTCAAAGGCAATGCGTCTGTAGGAGATCCAACAATGATTAGCTTTTTCCCCTTACCGCCCCATTGTCGTAAATTAGAATACTCAAGTATATTTTGACATTGATATTTCGCAATCAAGAATCACGTTTCTCTGGCCTTGGCAACCTCTCTGTCAAAGGCTGTGGCCTTCTTTAGAGCGTTGAGTTTTGATTTCTTGGACGATGTAATTACCTTCTGAATTGATATCCGCTATTTTACTGTAGGACTAATTCTTATAATGTCTTTCTAATATCAGAAGCGTTTTGGAATTTTATCCAGTCCCAAAGTTCTTAAGTCTAAAAACTTAAAGAAAAGTTGTTTAGATACCCAATGTGGGAATCATAATAACAGTATTCGCTAGATATTGGGACTTAAACAATATATTCTAAATTATTTTGCCTGTATTCATTACACTTGTTAAATTAAGTCTAAGTATTAATTAGGTTTAAAGGACGTTGAAGCCAGAATCACTACTAAACAAAATGAGACTTAACATCTTATAGCTCAGGATTGCGAGCGATGTGGAATGCCAAGCATTGCTTTGTAGTTTATGGTGTCGTTTGGTTTCGCCACTGCCCATAAGCGGTCGTATTGTTTACCAAAAATAAAACGTAATTTAGATAATTGTAATGTACCTACTCAATAGCTACGTCATCATAGCACTGAACAAAATGTACTAGTATTTATGTACCAAGGTGTAATTAAACTATTGAAATCCATTTACTTGCACTAAGATCATAGCAAATTCCAAGGTGTTTACTAAAGAGAAATGTTTAATATACCTATAACCTTTAGCTATACCAAATCATGAACCCGTAATAATACGACCTTATTGTAAATTCAGAGGGTCTTGGAAGACAATTCAAGTGTCTCCAGCAAAATAATCCGTTCGTGCGAACCAGTCTGTCGGAGTTTACACACGATCTTTTAAAACAACGAACATCTTACTCCTTTATATGTTCATACACCGTGAAATTACGAAACGCTTTGACACTTTCGTGAGATTGTTTACGCATCATATTTATAAAACGTATTTATGTTAAAAAAAAATGGTTTTATCACTGAGTGAATAGACGGGAGAGTGATAGATTCAATTTATACACTAGTCTTTTATTTATTGCTTCTAGACTAAAGTGGATTTATAAAACTTGATAAAACAATAACTTGTCTAGTAGACATGAAACAAAATACAAAGTTAATATTATCAGTTACCAAAAAGTGTTAACATTGTGGTGACAACAGCATTTTCTGGGTGAAAAACAAAATCTGATTGATTTTATTCATCCATTGTCAATATAATAATGCAAGCCTGTTTTAATACTGCTGTTTGGCTGGATAAATAGTCTTTGCAGTGGTACCTACTGAGGAGGCCTTTTACATATGAAAGACCTACCATCAGTTAAATGAAATATCAAACAACAAGGGGTATTAAATATGTTCCTAACCCATTCACAACCCCATAGATAACATTTTACCGAGTTTGAACAAAAACTACCTGATAGTTTTGACAAAAATCGCAATTTTTGGATTTAAGGCTTTTGATCAACCCCTACAGACACCGAGTCTTTTTACGTTTCAGGTAAGTTCCCGAACCGCACTGAAGTTCAGCTAAGCGGTCAAACATTCGTATCTATATGGGATGCCCAAAAATTGTGAAAACTAAAATTATGATTTGTGACAAAAATTCTTCTCATATTTTTTCCAAATAATTTCCAGGTGACATACCTGGGGTAAAGAGAAACATTTGGGTTAAATTAAGTACTATGTGTCAACATCACCCTGTAGAAGCTAAGAAGGCTAATCGCGTTGAGCACGTCACTTGTGGCGCCCTACACAGAACATTAGTAAGACTGGTTTACGACAACTAACACGAAGCTGAGCACTGTTCTTGGATGTAAAACAAGACATTGCTTAATGTATGCCACGGTTATGCACAATGTATATTAAAATTTATGTTAAATGCGCTTTTATTCTATATTTTGTTGTGGCGGTATTGCACCGGCTTCCTGTCTATTTATTCATGAGAAACATTCAATTCCTACGTAAAACTATATTACATCCTATTATGCTAAACTGAAGTGTCCTGCGGATTCGCCGGTTATTATTTGAATTTAGTTTAATTTTATAGAAATTGACACTTATAACATTTATTTCAGAATTATAATAATGTCAATGTGTTGCTTTATTTCTACGAGAAAAAGTTTTAAACACTAACATTGGCATTTATAAAATGATTTGTAACAGCTTCAATTATTAATAATATTATTCAATAAAGTCATACAACGCTGTAAATGCTGCCAAGGGCCATAGCTATTAGCTTAATTGATGTTTATTTTATATCACTGTGTTAAGGCGACGACGCGAAAGCTTTTCTTTTTTTTATTGCGATGTATGGCGAGACGAGCGTGCCATTCGCCTGATGGCAAGCATTACGACCGCTCATGGACAGCACCAAAACCAAACAATATAATGAATAAGAAAGCAATGCTTGGCATTCGACTGCGCTCTCCATTCTGAGACATCAGTAAGTTTCATATCGAGTAGTAGTAGTAGTAGTAGTAGTAGTAGTAGTGACGATCCGGGAATTGTTAAAAATAAATACCGTAGTAGACTTTAAAGACAATATGTATTTATTAACTCAGTAAAATAAGACATATTCAGATTAAATTGTTCGAACGAAACAAAGATACGTGCTAATATAATACAAGGAAATTCAAACAAATTACATCGATTCAACCCAGGAGCTTAAAGCAATGTGACCCGTCGACTCGCCCCAAGCCGACATCAGAACTTATTAAACGAATAACTTTTGTATCATTCTGAAGAGTATTAAACTCTTGGCTGCCCCGAAAGGGTGTCCGAAAGAATTGTCCTACTTTTTAATTCTTTATAGCTTTACTTGAACGAAAAATTACGTTTTCTTTGGTCCCTATCGCGTTTTCAACCTCGTTATAACCAACCCTAAGGGCGGAATGTTTCTTAATATTAAAGGGTTGTTGTTATGACTCAATAATTCACTCGAACGGAAATTTTGTGAGTCTTTAACGTTTTAGAATATCAATGTTTAACTACAGTTTGCTTTGGATTGTCGGCTTATGAGATTTCGTAGTGATTTGGTTCGCTGGAATATTTTCATCGTGTATTTAATGTTCATTTAATATAAGTAAAAGGATCTCATCTAGATAAGTGATCTTCGTTGCGAGTAAAATCCACGAGACGAAAAAAAATACAAATATTAGGTCACATGTTCGATCTCCATCCACATTGCGATATTTTTTGTGAGTAATTAATAATTATTTGCACTCTAAGTATGCCCATGCCGTGTTATTTTAAATACTTTCTACATCTTTCAAGGCCACCTGGAATACGTAATACATCTGTATCTGTATCTATATCAGCCCATATACGTCCCACTGCAGGGCACGGGCCTACTCTACAATCGACAGTAGGTACGATTGAGAGTGGTTAAGCCAAATAGTCCACCACGCTGGCCTAGTGCGGGCGACTTACATACTATAGAAATTCTTATAAACCGCTATGGTATGCAGGTTTCCTTACGATGTTTTCCTTCACCGTTTTAGTGCGTGGTGATTGACTATCAATACACACATGACTCCGAAAAGTCAGAGGTGTGCCCTGGGATTTGAACCCGCAACCACGGTGAACATGTTGGCAACCGCGTCTGGTCCGTGTACCAACAGGCCACCACGCACTAACACACGTAATACATACCTACATAATATATTTTATAATTGGAACGGTGTATATTCAACCTGCGGTTACACAAACATTAACGTTGAGTGATATGAAATGGATGTAGATAACTACCCGTCATTTGCATGTTGCGAATTTTCATAGTAATATAGGGCCCTGCTAAGTATATTCATCCGAAACGAAGTTCGAAACATCGGACGAGCGAAGTTTTTTATACGATACGAATGTATGTACTCTGTAAAAGTTCGAATTTGTATAACGTACATCGTAACCACAAGTCTATGGTTACGACCATAAGTCAATAACGACTATAAGTATATTATGTAGGTACATTCGTATCGTATATAAACTTCGATCATCCAAATTTCGATTTTCGTTTCGGATGAATATAGTAGGGCTCATAATATCATACAGCTTCAAGAATCTCATAACTATTTAATAGCGAGTATTACTAGAGGCTTAAGGTATTCAACAAAAATAACTTTTTATTTCTCCCTTAGCAAATCCATGTTTATAAATGGGTCTTATAATGTCGAGGTTGTATGAAATTTAAGTTTCGGATCTAGCTGTAATCTCTTTGTGTTGTTAAGCTCATTAAAATTGTTTATTATAATTTTTATGATAAAATAAATATATTTTAATATTTATTTGCGTATTTTTTATGGTAAGGATTATTGTAAGCCTGATTTATTTACAAATTATTTTTTGTGAAAATTATTATTCGCCGCTACTTGCTCTTAGTATACAATATGTAAATATAATACTTATGATACGTAACGTATTATTATAATACTAAAGTAAAAGAAAAATGATTAAAAACTTTAAACTTAAATGTGACGGAATATACATACAGAGATTTTTTTAGCGGGCGTGGATAGCCAATTTGGAAACTATGCGGTATAAGTGAAAAAAGCTGAAAGGAGTCCCGAGACAAATTTTGATGAAAACCTTAACTGAATATAGGAATGTACTTACTTCGATTTTTGTTAAATCAATAAAGTGAGGAATCGAACTTGATGATTTTGAAGCTTAAAACACCCGCTGTTTTATCACACCGTTCTACAATGTTGCTAAGTAATGAGGCATTAAACACGATTGGTAGAAGTTGATCGATTGAGTTCTTTCACGAAACTTACGGCCGTTCTCTATATCCTATCTATCATTAACAAGGGGTTAAAATAGCTACCATGACTATGTCGATACAAATTGTAAGCTTCCTTAAACAAAAATGCACATATATATTTATGTCATCTAGCTATGTATAAATATATGCACCAAATCTATACCTTTCTATCATTGTTAACTGAAACATAAATAGCATATAAATATCTAATGAAATCTCTTGTTAAAGATAGATAGATTATAGAGAACGGCTGTTCGTTGTGAAATCTCATGTAAAACAAAGTTACTTGTTACCCTTTCCATTTTAGTTGTTATCTAATCTATTACCCACGAACATGTGTAGTTACCGTATATAAATTAAAGTAAATTATAAATCGTTATTTTTTTTTATTTTTATGTTTTGACAATATCATAAAAAAGAAGTATTCTTTTCTTTTTGTTTTCACATAAGTTATGCGAGGTACAGCACCGCGTGTAAAGCTAGTTATAAATTAATAATATTGTGTTCGGACAACCGTGTTTTTTGGCTTGGCATTAGTAATTATGCTGGGTAGTGTAAAGGCTTTATTACAAGGTGTTCGGTGTCGTATTCAAAACATCCGTCGTGTAACTAGAACGCTGATAGGTACAGCAAACACGTGTTTATGTTCATTACTATACAGTATACGCCTATATAGCGATTTATAAGAATTTCTATGGTATGTAAGTCCGCCAACCTGCACTAGGCCAGCGTGGTAGACTAAATGGCCTAACCACACTCAATCGTACTCTCGATTGTAGAGTAGGCCCGTACCCTGCAGTGGGACGTATATGGGGTGATACACATACATACGCCTATAGTCCCAAAAGGGTGGACAGATGTGTCTCTAATGTCACCTACTGAGTGCCGAGCTCCTTTTGGTAACAACATGTGCTAATAAAATAGAACAATTAATATGATATTTTTCAAATCGAAAGTCCATCTCGTGCCCAACTTAGGAATCGAATCACTGACTGATTCGCGCCCATACATACTCTAACGCCCGAATACTGGAACGCCATTCAAATAATAAGTTGCTCTTAACAGCGCACGGCCCACTTAGCCAGTACATTTAATCGGGATTAACGTAGTTAAGCGCCATTTATATTTAAGTTGCGTTCCAGTATTTGGGCGTGAGACTTTTAAATCTGATAATAATGGTAGACTTAGAATGCCATTATAATACCCTTCAATACAGTAGCAATGAAACTAAGCAAAGATTACAAACACAGAACCGTTTCTGCGTAAGCATTTTGTTAATGGTAATAGAAGAAATGTGTTTCAAATTGTTATGTATGAACTTCGGCGAGGTAACATAATATGCAACCGAATTAATTCTACCTCGAACTTGTTGGTAATGAGTAAGTATAATCGGGTTATGTGTAGACACACCCAATTCCACTGGGTGGGTTACTAACTACTAACCCTGGTTATTTTAGGATTCGGAAATTTGAGAAATTTTAACCGACCCTTAGAATGGAGATCCGTTCGCATTACATGTATAAATATATTTAATGACTACATATGATATTTGAATATGTGTATAAGATTTGTAATAAAATTGAAATTCACAAAACGGCGCAACTTAGGCCCATAAAAAAATTATTACGTCATACAATTGGCATATCAAATGTATGCTACATTTGATGTATATTTTTATTGTATTCATAATTAAAATCGATTTCCACTTACGTCTACGGTAATCGCTATACCTATATATTATATATTTCCACTAGCAAAAATTGAATTCATGTGTCAAATACAATATAAGAAATACCTCATATGACAATATTATGTATAATAATGAATTTATCAAAGATGATCTGTATTTATTATTTATTTAAGTCATTTTTGTTCGTAATGTATATAAATATGTTTTTTATAGTTATTAAAGTACAAAATAGATGTGTGGAAGGGAAGTTGGTCATACAAAAACAATTTTAAATGCAAATATCACTTTAATTAATGCTCTTAACAAGATTACAGGAACATAAAGAATAACATAAAATTAAACAATGGACAAATTACAGCCAAAACCGTCGTAGAGCAATATGTAATGTCTATCAACAATAGCAACATAAGTTCACATACTTAATCAAATTCCAAAATCACATGTTTTACGCAACATTAATACAGTTTCAACTAATATTAACGAATTAAAATTTAAAGACAAGGTACATATTCCTAAAAACTATCTGAGTATAATTGCTAGATCGATCAATGCATGCCAAGCCACCATAGTTAACAAAAGTAGTAGTGGCCGGAAGGTGGGACAGTCACTAAAAAATTGTATTCAGCTAACCAAAACATATGTCAGTGGCCAAATATTGAAAAACCCACTCGCCAGAATTGAAAAATAAACTGCAATAGCCAGATATTACAAATCATAATGTGATTCGGACTAAGAAAATGTATTGAATAGCAAAATTGCTTAATTTACAAGGATTGTACTGTGGAAACGAGATTACTTACAAAGACTTGGTTTTCTATACCTCAAATATTCGCGTTATTTAAATTTATCTTAATTGTTGTGCCAAAATGGGCAAATCAAGGTCTATACTCGTACATGGTTGATACTGAGAAGTATTGGAATAATATCTTGCTAAACCCTCGATATTAAAATCACGTAGGTTACCTACACTGCTTTCTTCCACAGATGTAACTCATGGGACAATACAAACATTTTTAGAATGGTCAAGTAAGCCCGATATATTTTCCATTTCAAGCACGAACTTCCGTGGACATCGTACTGTGATCGTGGAGATTTTAATGTTTGTATGGCAAGTATAATACAGCCTATGTCATTTATTGCGATCCGAGAATTTGTTTATTATAACTTAAAAATTGGTAAAACTTAAGTGCTCAAAGCCAGTAAAACAAACAGAAGTCCCTTGTATGTATTAAAAGCATGTAAAATAAAATAATTATCCATACATCATAAGATTTATTTACCCACTTCCACTAATATTTTCATGCAGTTTTATCCACTTCCATTAATCTCTTCACGCAGTCTATTGGTTATAAGGATATACTTCACCTACTCGTTTTTTTAGTGTTACCGATTTGGCACATACATATCATAAATTTTCCATCATCCATGTACGTTTCGAATCCACCCTAGCATACCTTTCTCAAGTTGAATTAATACATCGTCCTTAACTTACGGAAATTCATCACCACACTATTAACCTTCCTATTGCATAATTTCACACCACCGCCTCAACACACATGCTCACTCTTTCATTCAAACTCGCCTTGTATCCGGCTTGTCACACGTCCCCCTCATCCTGTGCACGTGGCTAGAGATAGCATCATGAGTCATGGCATTCCTTCGTATCTTTGCATACGCACACATCGTTACAAATATTTATTACAATAGTATACTGCATTCTATCATATATATTCACGCCGCAAGTGGTGTGCCACTTATCTCTTGCTTCTCCTATACCCATTATTATACACTGTTTTTTTTTTTTCAAATTCCTACTCACTTTATGTATCAGACTAATCTGCTACTCATAACTATTCATTCTTCTTATATACATCCTCATTCACACCATCAACACACAATCCTACACATTGTCACAAAAAATTACATTGCAATAGTCCCAAAAGATCTCAGCTGCAATGACCCTATTGTACTCATATCCGTTTGGCCACCTCATTAATTCTCGCTATGTGCTAAGCTTTCACACATTCTTTTCTCACTTCATATCTCTACGTTCTCTTTCGTGCCATAATGTTTTCTTTCACAATATATTTTTTCCATACTCAGTCACATAAATAAGTATCACACATACATCATCATCACTTCTCATCCCCACTGCCTTGATTTAACTATAAACCATACTATCTTTAACAAATATTTATTCACTTTGTGTATCCCTTTTATAATTTTCATATCATACATCTTCTGAAAGTCTTTAAACCATCTCATACTCACTTTTTAGTTTTAGTCACTACATGCTATTTAACTCCACAAAATTCAACCAAACTTACATCCTCTACTTCAAATTCACACCATATATTTGATAAATACCCTTTATCTTTATTCTGACAGTTCTAATTGCATGCTTACTCTCATTCACATACATCTTTTAAATACATCTGTTTCGACTTCATCTTGTCATTCACCCTTCGTCTCATAATTAAAATTCCTCTTTCGGTTCTTATCACAACATCATCTTTCATTCTACAATTTATTACTGCTCTCTTATTCATTTACATGCTTTTAAGTTGAAGAAACAAGGAAAGTAATAAAAGAAGAAATCCTGCATGTATAGAAGAAGAATGGAAAAAGAAAGGAATAAAATATTAGAAAATGTAGACAGCATATAGGTTAAGGAAAAAATATACTAGTCTTATCGATCAGAAGGGAAAATGATTTTATTTTAAATGAAAAATAACATCAAGCTACAAACGTATAATTAATTTTAAATAATTGAATTATAATTAAAGTCACAGCAATAACCACCACGTCCGAACGCCACGCACAGAGTAAAAAAAACTAGTCTCGGTAAGCGTTCGTATTTATAGGGCCGTGCTAGGTCCCGGTTTTAGGGAAGGTCTCGATAAGACGGCCGTTCCTGACGGCGGGACGTCCTCGACCGCTTCATCATCTATTAGAGGCATGTCTCTCCCAGTTACATCAGCGTTGGCATCTAAGTGAGCTCCTTCTGCGAATAATAAAATACATTTGAAGCAGCTAGTACTTAGTTTTTGTTCTAAAGCTTTCAAAACTCGGTAAAATTGAAAATATAACTCTAGGTCTGAAATCCTTAATCACCGATGTAAGCGTGCACTCAAACAGCGGCATCAAGGACCCAAAAATAAAATTTAGAGGAGAAACAGTAAAACTATTTGAAAGCTTTTAAATAAGGTTAGTGAATCTAATGATCTTAAAAGTATTTGCAGATGTCGAACTGCCGGCTTTTCGCCAACTGCAACACTTGTTAATATAAAAATGAAGTCAATACCCTACGAATGTCTCAACCGCGCAATTTAAGGCACAAGTACGATATCTTTTAAATGACTAGCCCTTTACGGGCTAGCAAGGTAGCATGTTTGTTGTCAATATTCATCGATACAGGTTATGAATATTTTCAACACAACATCTACACAGTATGGGAAGATAAAAACCCTGCAGAGTCCACCTCAACCATACTGTTAAAATAATGGGAAGTTTAACACCAAGTGTCCACCTCAACCATACAATAAGTGTGGGAAATTTAACACCAAAGTGTCCATCTCAACCACATTTACCAGTATCAAAGAAGGCGCTGCATGTGTCCGGGGTCCACTCGCCGCGCCACAGCATCATGTGTTGAGCAGCAGCCTGAGTCTTTTTGCCATAAGACCCAGCGAGAAGTTCCAGTTCGTAGCGGTGATGTGGGAGCACACGCAAGACCTTGTAAGGCCCACGCATCCCGGAGTCGAGTTTGCCCGTCGACTGCGCTGACTTGTTGATAAACACGAAGTCGCCAACGGCAAACGTCTTGGGCTGCTGTCGACGTTCGTTAACACGTCTGTCTTGACGTCGTTGATTGGACGCAAGTAACTCAGATGCTCTCTGTCGACTAAGGACTAGTTGAGTTTCACGATTAGTATAAGAATCGTTAAGCGCAACGTCGCGCACCAAAGATCTGATTACTGGGGTGGCTGCCTCTATACCAACGAGCAACTGAAGCGGTGAGGTCTGCGTGGTCGCTTGCCTGGTGATATTTAGAGTGAGTTGCACTTTCCACAGCACGTCAGACCACTGAGGGCCCTTGCTGCTGACCTCGACGCGGAGTAAATTGAGAACAGTTCTGCAGTAACGTTCCGCTTGTCCATTCTCGCGATGCATTCCCGGTGTTATAAAATGTATCGATGAACCTAACTCTCTAACCCAAGTTCTAAACATAGCGCTTTCGAACATTCTCGTGCGATCACAAACAATAGTAGTTGGAGTACCAAACAATGATAAAACGTTACAAAACACTCGTATTAATTCGTGAGAATCCTGCCTATACATTGGATATAGTAAACAATATTTTGAAAACGCATCTATAACGATTTGAATGTATTTGTATCCATTAGATTCAGGGAGAGGCCCCAGTACATCAGTATGTATAACTAAAAACGGAATCTCAGGCTTAGTCCAAGATTCTATTGGTAGTGAAGGACCCGAAGGTACCTTCTTGTGTGATAAGCACACAAGACAATGACCAATATATTTTCTAACAAATTGGCGTAAACCTGGAAACCAAAAGTTTCGTAATATCAAATCAGTAGTCCTATCCACGCCTATGTGACTATGCTCGTCATGAAATAATCTTAGCAAGCTAAGCCTATGACCTTTGGGCACGAAACATAAAAGACGCGTGTCAGAACCAGTGGCGTTATGTTTATAATACAACAAGTCATTTTTTATCTCGTACCTAGAGGCATCAAGTAACCCGTCCCTTAACTTACTCATCAAATCCTGTGTCTCCTCATCAGCAGTTTGAGCGATCTTTGCCCAGTTATTAGGGTTGCGAATATGAGACACAGCAACAGGAGGATGCCGGCTCAAGTAGTCTGCATGTTGCATAAGGACACCCTTTCTGTACTCAAGTGTAAATTGAAAATCCTGTAAGTAAATCCACCAGCGCGCGACCCGAGGCACCAAATCCTTTTTTCTTTGGGTGAGTTTGAGCGAATTACAGTCGGTAACAATTTTGAAGTTAATGCCTATTAAATAATGACGAAAATGCTGTAACGCTCGAACCACCGCCAAAGTTTCTAATTCGTAACTGTGATACCTCGACTCGGCACCCTGAGTAGATTTACTGAAGTAACCAACAACTCTCTTTCTCTTACCGGCATGCTCCTGCAGCAAAATTGCACCAAGACCCACAGCACTGGCGTCGGTGTGCAATTCTGTAGGCAACTCTGGGTCAAAAATCGCTAAAACTGGTTCATTCGTCAAACAATGTATGATATAGTCGCGAGAAGTGTCCTGTTCGGCGCCCCACTTAAACGGAATACCTTTTCGGAGTAGTTTAGCAATACATGCAGTTTTGGAGGAATATCCCGCAATGTATCGTCTAAAATATCCCGCAAGGCCAAGAAACTGACGAACCTCTTTGACACTTGTTGGCTTCGGTGATTTAATAAGTGCTTCAACCTTGCCGGGGCTCGGCCGAACCTGACCATGTCCAATCAGTCTACCCAAGTACTCGACTTCAGTGGCTAAAAAGGTGCATTTCTTTAAATTGACTGAAAATCCCGCAGAGGTCAGTACCTGTAAAACCTCACGCAAGGTATCGAGACCTTCGGCAACTGTATTGGACGGAATCAGAACGTCATCAATATATGTCAAAACCTTACCCGCGTCTATGAAGGGCTTCAGCGTTTTGGATATAATCCGCTGATATACAATAGGAGCATTGGCAAGTCCATAGGGCATTTTCAGGTATTCAAAATGCCCATCGGGGGTGACAAAAGCCGTTTTGCTTATGGAAGCGTCATCTTTTAAAGGCACTTGGTGAAAGCCAGTAGCCATGTCAAGGCTCGTGAAGAATGTGTACTTACCGAGTTTATCTATATGGTCGTCGATTCGCGGCAAAGGGAATCTCTCTTTTACGGTAACAGAATTGAGCGCGCGGTAATCCACACACATCCTATCACTACCATCCTTTTTCTTAACCAGAATAATAGGGCTTGCGTATTCCGATTGTGATTCTCGAATTATACCCTTAGAAAGCAAATCGTTAACAATATCGCGAACCCTATTTTTTTCGTCAACGGAAAGTCTATATGGTCTTTGATTTATAGGTGCACTGGAATTTAATTTAATCTCCATGCTACCCGTATTCACTGTGGTAGTTGCTGTTCCACTAACAAATGAATCTGAAAATTCCCTGATCAACTCGAGTAATTGTTGTTTCTTTTCGCCTAGTAGAGGTGTTCTGACATCCCAATCTGAGGAGACGTGTTCTACTAGTGGAACATCAGACCTAATTAGACGTTGTCCAACATTGGTTCTAATATAAGTCAATCCTTTGCGATTTAAAATATCTGTCCCAATCAAGATAGGAGCGCTGATACATTCAGCCGGAACTACATATAACTCTGCAGCCACTGAAATCTCTGGCAGTTGAATAATAGTCGCCACGAAAGAAGTAGATCGGATCTCTTGACTTCCTATACCTCGCATTACTCGATAACATGGTTTTCTATTTAATTCAAAGTGTTTGAGAACCGTTTCAGAAATCAAGGAGATATCAGAGCCACTATCAATCAACACGTCAACTGGTACTTTTTGAACTACCGCCGGAATCACGTTGGTTCGTTCGGGATCGGCTCGGAGCAAAAATTTACTTCACTTACTCCGGTCCTACCGTGAGCCACCGACCGCTGCTTTTGAAAACAAGATTCCGCGGTATGCCCGGAACGTTTACAAAAAGAGCACTGTTTAACTTTACTATCAATCGCGATGGAAGGTATCGGTTTAGATGTAGTAGAACTCGATTGGTACGGTGTCGATCTGTTATAAGTTTTACGATAACATTGGTGTTTCAGATGTCCAATTTTACCACAGTTACGGCATCTAATATTGTCTTTGTTATTAAACTCGCGTTTATGCGACTGGTGCGCGCTTACTTTAACGGAACGAGCAAAATTGTTGGAGTTTGAGGGAGCGTTGGCTTTAGTGAAAGCAGATAAAAATTCAACTAACTGTCTAGACGAGGGTTTAGCATTTGTTGTTGCAGCCTTAACATGGATATCGGTAATGCCGCGTGTGACAATAGCAACCTTTAACTCTTCTGACAAGCCCGTGACAATATTTAGACGTAAAAGTGACTTACGAGCGTATTCCGCGTATGTTGTGAATTTACTCGAGTCGGTATTCATTACATCAAATAATATTGTAGCTACGTCAATGTTACGCGGGCATAAAGATTTAAATTCGGTTTTGAAATTGCTCCAAGAGCGGTCATTTGTTACCCAATCATTTAACCACGATTTAGCGTCACCGCGCAAACTACCACCTATACGCCCGATGCACTCCCGATCATCCCAGCTATTTAGCTCTTTAGCACGATCAACTTCAGCACTCCATACGTCAAAATCTTGCACATTCGGGTCAAAAGGTGAAATATAATAATTCTGAGACCTTACTCTCGATAACGCCGTCAAAGCTCCAACAATCCTGTCCGTTGCGTCCTCCTGTCGAGCGGCGGCGCTTCCCTCGGCCAACGGATTGCATGGCGCAGCTCGGACGGTCTCAGGCACACTTACTTTACCAGTGTCGATGGCGATGGGTGCAGATGTATGCCCAGATAACTGCACGTGGCGTTCGGTGCTCGGATGTGACGGTGTGATACTACCAGACGTAGATGGCAAGGTGCCCTCAATTGCCGTTAACCTCGCAAGAATAAGATCTAACGTACTACGGTTATGGGAATCAAGTTGCTGGCTTTCACGTCGCCTGGGTGTCTTAACCACTAAATCAACGGAACGGTCACGAGTACGACGCCTATCGCGTGGCGATGTATTTAAACGACTCCTAGAACGATGTTTATCTCGCGAATTTGATCGGTCACGACGGCGTTGGCGAGAACTATCACGTCTTTTGTTTCTCGACTGACGGTCTGACATGTTAGCAATAAAAAATACACGAAAACAACTAAAAATATTTCTACGAAATCCCCCAATAATTTCGAATTATATAATCGAATAAAAATTAATTTAACTACGTAATTATTGAGCAGAAAAAAAAGAATACCCTAAAATTTTGAAGTTGGCCAAAACTCTAAAGACACGTGGTCTATCCCACTTCTGATCTTATCGATCAGAAGGGAAAATGATTTTATTTTAAATGAAAAATAACATCAAGCTACAAACGTATAATTAATTTTAAATAATTGAATTATAATTAAAGTCACAGCAATAACCACCACGTCCGAACGCCACGCACAGAGTAAAAAAAACTAGTCTCGGTAAGCGTTCGTATTTATAGGGCCGTGCTAGGTCCCGGTTTTAGGGAAGGTCTCGATAAGACTAGTATAGTAGTATATTTGCAGGTCACATACCTCTAATTCAGCTACCATTTGTGATACCTTGAACACTGATGTTTATATGTATATCCAGTTAAATACTGACCTTGAGCCGAAAGATACATGAAGTTGCAGATAGCTAGGTTAAAAATGATCACATACTAGCGGTTGGGCCCCCGGGAGAGGGGCGGTTTATAAAATGCACATAGCTATAAACCCGTCATACTTTCCATACAAACAATTCAAATGCCGAATAATATTCTTATACGTTTTAACAGATGTGGTTAGAGCAAGGCAAACGGGTACGTTTAAAATATAACAAAAACCCAACAAACAACATTCGCATGCGGTCTTATCGCATATTTATTCATATAGTTAGTGATGATAAGCATGCCGAGTGCAACTCACAAAAATTATAACATAAAATATGAGACCATCAAGCTACTTAATGTTAATATCACGAGGCAATAACTGGTCGTACATTCGTTTTGTTTCGCTCGCACTTCGGCGAATAAATCTAAGGGTTTCAAAACCATGCGCAGCTTATCCTGTCTAGAATATTTTCAAACACAATCATAATATGGCTAAAACATCGGTAACTTAAGAGGTAATAAATGGCAGAATGTCATGACGAGCTCAATGTTATCACATAATATTTAAGATATTCGATAACATATAGACTAATATTGCGGCTTAATATGCTTTAACCATTAACCTAATTTGTGTCTAATCTTATATTCAAATGTCGAACAAAAATAAAAGCTACTCAAAGTTATCGCGAACAAAACAAAGTAATAAACTCAAATACAAATCACTTATTACAAATTTTAGGCATATTATTATTTATCTGTTAACTAAAACTGAATTAGATGTTTAACACATTAAGCCGGCGTAATCGATAAAAAAAACTATACTAAATGTCTGTATTACTTATTCTAAATCAAGCACATTGCACCGTTTGCAACTTTTTTCTCGGCAATACCGGACACTTCAATGTTTGTCCTTCGCTTTGAAGTTGCAGGGTTGTTCACATCTCTCGGCATCGTTGCCGAATGTGGAATGGTACCAGCAATGCGGCAAACTTGGCGGTTCCGGCTGCGGCTGTGGCTTGGCCACTATACGTTCTGGAGACTTACTTCTAGTCCGCTCAAGTTGAAGTCTAACCTGCATTTGGGACATCCGGTCCACCTTCGTGTTCAAAAGTTCCACCTGGTTAGTCAGCTCTTCGATCTGTTGGTTTAATTCGTTAAGCGAAGGCTCAGGCTGGTCGCTTTCGCATTCGCATTCATTTCTAACAAAATTGTTTTTGACGAATGCGTCGGCTATAAGAGTATAATGCCTACCGTTGGGCTTGATCACCATCTTCATAAACTTCTGAAGGTCGCCCGGAAGTTGATTCAGCCAAATTTCGATCAGAAGTTGTTCCGAAACTTCTGGTCCAGCCAGTTTTCGCAGATGACGAAAGAATTCAGACGGTTTTTTATCATCCATTTCTTCTTCCATCAATCGGTCCTTTAGCTTCTCCTCTTGCGATTGAGCTATTCTCTTTATTAACTCAGATTTTAACTTCTCATATTTTTTTTCTGCGGGCGGTGAGCAAATAATATCTTCGACCATGTACGCATACTCTTGATCTAAGTAGCCAACTACAAAATAATATTTCATATCATCAGTTTTAATATTTGCAATGTTGAATTGCGCCTCCATCATTGCGAACCACAAGGCGGGCTTATCCGGGTATAACGGCGGCACACGGATCTCAATTTTGTATGTATCTGCATCATTTTCTTTGTCCTTTTTCAAGCTGTCTTCAGTGTTCAGGTTGGTTTTCTTCACTGGGTGCAATGTGAACAGTGTCATGTTGGAGCCAGAGTTCATTGTTCGTACACTAAATCGACACAGCAAGGCTTAAACAAGCCACAGTTTATCAATAGACGCGGTCACACGTAGATAACGCACTTACGAAACCACATACAGCGTAATTAAACGAAACTATTTTAATGCGTATCGAACTATTCCGCGTATAAACTTTATTCGAGAGACAAAGTACAAACACAACACGTGTACCCGAGAGCGCCGGTCGGACTGACCGTTAAACCGACCGGTTTCGATTTTCGAATTCAAGGAAGACGCCAGCTGCGCGGGCGCCCGATCCCCGACCGTTGACAAGGACACGATTATTATTATGTCTCGTCAATGCCCCGGACTAAAGGACGTATAACACACGTCGGTATTTGTGCACTTTAAATTTTATGACTGCAATTTTAAGATAAAATGTACCTTTTTCATGTTTGTCGTCTTAGGATATTCAATTAATTATTTATTAATTCACTATAAAAAGGATCGATTTTGTATAAACGGATGAATTGTGTATCTATATTATTGTTATGTATTTATGTGATGTTTTCTTAGCTTTTATTTTATTATTATATTTATTTCTTAAATCGAGCGATAGTTAAGTTCTTTTGTTTTATCTATTGCGTTCATTTCGGTAGCAATCTTGATATACCACGTATAATGCATTGACATCAATGATATTATATGTTGTATCAGCCCATAAACAGTCCCCTGCAGAGCACAGTACTTTTTTACAATCGAGAGGGGTTAGTCAATAATATAGAGCATACATAATATATACGTCAAAATTACAGAAAAATAATATTTTGCTTAAAATTAAATACCTACCTAGTATGAATACTTTTGCTTTCAATTATATTCTGTAAAATACCACACTGCATCTCATATGTATGTATGTATGTATGTATACATCGTTAACACAGCCGTGACAGCCTCCGTGGCACAGGCGGTTACACACCGACTGTGAAACGAGAGGCCGCGGGTTCGATCCCCGCACCGAGATAAATGTTTGTGCGGCCCATAAATATTTATTTCGGGTCTGGGCATACTCCAATTTAGTACAACATGGTTTTGTTGTTGAAAATATATTACATTACATTTACATTAAAAGATTGAAAGTTACTATGTTTTGTAACGTCGCTTTAACAATAATTGTAACTTCTAACTACAGTAATTATTTCGATCGATTTTAATTCACAATTATTAAGTTTCATATGCGATTGCGATTTTTCAATATAAAACCGAAAGAAAAAACCATTGCTGCTTATATTTTATAAGGAGTTTATTTTATTTTATGTGTACCTGACAACAATAAAAATAATTTCTTCATGCCAGTTGCCAGTTATTAGTTTTGGCAAGTAAAAGACATCTACATAACCATTTTGGCATTAGCATACAGATTACAGTGTTTCAACTGAAATATTAAATTTGCAAATTGCACCTATTATCTAGTATCTATAGGGCAAAATATTGAAATTTTCAAAATATATTTACTTACGGAATATTGTTGAAGGATTAAAAACCTTGATAAAATTATCTAATTTATCTGTAATAAATTGTATTCATTAATTGAAGGGGTAGGCAGAGGTGAGGTCCCACAATGTGATAGGGGTCGAGCCTATCGCCATATCGGGCACAAATTTCTGAAGCCGGGATGATGATGTATAGAAAATTACAATATCACTTGCTCAGGATTCGAACCCGCGACCTCAGTTTTGTAACCGTACTACGTACAACTACACCACAGAGTATTCATCATTCATATTACATTAAAGTATAATTACGTTCTATATTTATAGTATGCACTAGTGTAGGTAGTTAATTATAATTGGAATTGAAATATTGGTATGCTTCCCGTGAATACAATACGATATGTAGGCTATAGGTACGTACTGGGTTTTCGCGTATAGTGTATGTTTATATTCAATATGTATGTTTATAGAGGCAAGTCAACAGTCTATTATAATGCAATGCTATTAAATATGTGATTAGAACATTGAGATAATATACTAGTGGGGACACTGCAAAAAAAATATTTGTAATAAAATGAAGGGTACATTCTATTTCTGTCTCAGTCACGCCTACGAAATAACATTATCTTCCCTCTCGCTTCACTGTGTGTGCACGCGCCATACGCAGATATTTTGTTCCCGATGTCCGCTCTAGTATGATACCTCAATGGATTAGAAGAACATTCAAAAATACAGCGAGTGGGCGTGTGTGCTTTGTAGTGTACAGGTACAATTTCAACCAAGGATTTAAAGGGGCTACGGGAAAGGCTATAAATAAAATAAATAAATAAATAACACCCGACAACCACATACATAGTCCTGACCCCACACAAAGATCGAGTCTTGTGTCGTGGGTATCAGGAACTATGAGAGACTTTTCGGTCTCACAAACACCCAGACCCGAAAGAGATATTTGTGGGCTGCACAAACATTTCTCTCGGTGCGGGGATCGAACCCGCGACCTCCCGTTTCACAGGCGGCGTCTAACCGCCGGCGCCACGGAGGCTATAAAGAATGAATTGACTTTATTACGCCAGATTTAGAATAATTGATTGGTCTAAACTGTATTTAAATACATGCATACGATTTAATTGTACGGAAGACGTAAATAATTCGTTAAATAATAAAAAAAATATTTTTGTAGAAATGGCCTGTACATTTTGCGGGTCTGTGACCTATTTTTACCAAAGTGAACTCCTTGTTAGGTCATATAAACGATATTGCCTAACCACTCTTAATCGAACTCTCGATTGTGGTGTGGGCCCGCGCCCTGCAGTGGGACGTATAGTTTGGCAAAAAAGAGTATGTTTTTAATGAGGGCGCTAAGATCGAATTTAGAATTAACATGGTAACCCGATATACTGCAACGGAAAATGTTTAGATACTTGTTATTTTAAATAATGGATGTTAATAATCTCTTTGTACATTTTAATTCACAAAACAAATAAAAACTGTACGAAAATGTATACAAATACCTACTTAAAAAAATATTCAACGGACCCAATGACATTTTAATAGTGTTGCCATACTTGTTTTTCTTTAATGCCATCAGTCACCGCATCCTACTCTTTTTTGCCCAGTTATATATGGGCTGATACAGTACTCATTGATACTTAATACCCTACATAACTGATCGACTATGCGGTCACTTTTCCGTCATTAAGACTATGTTTCTCTCAGCACGAAGCATCGACAACTTCATACAGTGCATGTAAGCAAGCTGCGTTACATTTTAATAGAAAAATGTATAATGTTTATAAAAAAAACGTCTGCAAGTCGCTGCATTGCACGCGGTGTCAAGCGCAGCGGATAATGTACAGTGTGTTGACATACCTATCGCTACAGGGTGTTCTGGGACAATGGCGAGGGATCGTATTACGTGTTGACTGTTGGATGGCGACGGTGATTGCTATGGTTTTATATTGTAAATTTCGTGAAAACCCCTTGACAATGAATACATAAATTATCATTTATATGATTTGAATTTTCGTTCATTGTTTTGTGTATACTTATTTGTTTTGACCTTGGGATTTGAGGTAAGTACGAGCGAAAATTTTCTCGTAGTTTCCAATAATCATGAGTCCCACGGAACAAGACTTTACCATGTTATTATGGCATCAGGAATAGGTGTGATATTCGAAAATAAGTACAATTATTTTAGCACCCGACATGCTACCAATCTTGTTGTAATGCGTAATGATAATATTCTAATCAACACGACACTGCTAATAAACGATCATTGGGAAAAGTAAAGTAATCGTGTGAGCATTGCCTGTTTTTAAAGCTAAAAGCAAGGCTGTAAACACTATTGCCATAAAATAGTACGTTGATTACTGTTCCATTTTGGTCGATATACAATGCAATTTTTAGGTCCGAGGAATACAATTGGCTCGCACAAGTCGATTCCCGAGGGGCCAGGCCTGTGGCAGTTGAATAGGCATCCGACTCATAAACCAAGTAATTTTGCATCATGCATTAATAATTCTATGTTATGCTTACTCCATTGAAGCAATAGTGGGGATATGTTGAGCCGCAATAGTAGGCCAATTTCCCAGGGCGTCAAAAAATACCTAGCAGATTTATATTTTAATGTAGGTTTAGATGACAGACAGATGACGCTATAGTAATATCGCTCCAAGGTATGGTAGTGCTAAAATTGTCGTGATGTTTACGTGTATTAGAGAAGCATGGCATTGCACGTAAAATTCAGTTTCATTTTTTTTACCAGGCCATACATCATACGAAAATCTCTATCGATAGCGATCAATGTCTATCAAAAAAGGACACGTAATAGGTTAATTAAAAATATCAGTATGTTGGTAGATTAAAATGGCGATCGTTGACACGCGCGCATTACACAGAGTGTTTGCAACCGGATAAAATATTCATTGTACGGTTTAAATGGGGTGGGGATATGTATAGAAATTGTGCTTCGTGATGAAGTAGACTTCTCACAGCGACTAGACATATTTTATGTAAAAAATATCGTGTAATTTTATTTTATATTGCAAAATGTATTGCAAGTGTTTCAAACTATAAGGAAAATAGAAAGAGACTTTACTTTTGATAAATGTCCATCTAAATGGGTTCCTAGGTTTGGACATGTATATAAAATTAAATCAATTATAAAGGGCAGGCGATTTATAATTTTTTGTCTTAGAGGTAGAAGGTTCCTGTTGATGAAGATGACAAAATAAATTGGTTGACCAGCTTGTGATAAAACCTTCGAGACAGTAAAAAAATAAAAAGGTTTTGAAGAATAGTCTAGCTTTTTCCAAGAAGTCTTTTCAGTACGAAAATACCCGACAACAGCTAAACGAAAGATTCTATGAAGTTGTTGTCCGAGAGATAACAAACCAAGCATATATGTACCTATACAATACAATTGTAGACGCTATGAAGGTAAAAATGTTTCTGAATATGACTAAGAAACTATGTGTGTTTTTGGCTTGAACCGAATTGTGAAAAACGGAATAAAAAAGATGTATTATCCAATATCGTTGATTCATTTACGAATCAAAGAAATATGCAAATAACTAAAAAGGGAACACATGACATTTATGACATAATGAAAAGACTATTTATATTGAAAAAATACAACAGCCCGGCTTAATTGTAACAATGGCAATAAAGAATACCTTTTGAAGAAAAAAAATTACGAAATGAGACTATATTTGTATCAACGCATATACGTCCCACTGTAGGGCACGGGCCTCCTCTAAAATGGAGAGGACAATTGAGAAGGGTTAGACCATATAGTCCACCATGCTGGCCTAGTGCCTAGCCTAGTTGGTCCCTATAAAATTTAAATAAAGCCTCTACTCACTGATTTATTTATGGAGAAGGAGTTAAATATTTAAAATTATGCTAGGGATCGATGGTTGCGGTCGACATTTGACCGTAATTCATTTGTATATTCATGTTATTAATTGTATAAAAGTATGTATTCACATAAATAAAACTTTCACAATGGGTTTACAAATAATATATGTTAAAGAACGATTTTAAAATAAAGTTTTCTGAACTTCTTCTCCACATAATCATCACCTGTGTCAACATTTATGTCCATCCGAGCAATTTTCGTAAAACTACATACAAAGATTTTCCTTCATGTATTAATATTGTTTAGATACACATTAGTAATTAAACCAAAGCATAGTAGTAAACACATATGTGTATATTAAGGTTTGTCTGACGCATCTGAAAGAAAACCGCAAACTTAACGCTGAAGTGGTCATGCGGTCATATTAATTAGGAGATTGCTTCACAAGGTGTATATAAATACAGTGCTTTATTATTTAAATTCTAGGTTTTACTCGCGGGGGCCTGTCTAAGCTAGTGCTAGTATATCTCAACTCTCTCTCTCTCTCTCTCTTTAGATACAGAAAGTCTACTGCTGAACATAAGTCTCCCAGGATCTCCTGTTGCAAATGAAGCGCCGGATGGCGGCCTATAAGTGGGACGGACGACCTAGTCTAAACTTTCTGTAATATTACAAGATCAAGCGAGCGACGACTTATTTCAGTAACAGTCCATTGGAAATGCACTGGAGCGCTGCACTACTTACGTCGGAACATTTTATGCGCTCTCCGCCATGTCCATAATATATAATTGTCAACGACTAGGATGAAAGAAATGGCAGGTGAAAGGGAACTCTTTATCTCCCAGGGATTAAACGGACGATTAATTAACTATTTCAATGGAATATTATAATATTATAGAGTAAGTACTACAATTCCAGAGTCTATTGTACAAATGTTAACGTTTGAAGTGCAATAATTTCTGGTTGAAGTAACCAAAAAGCCATTGACAATACACTTACGTGGAACTTAAGCTATTGAACGCGTGTTTGTGCTAACAGTCTGTTCAACTTTGTAATCACAATGAATTTTACATGACTTTGTTATTTTAAAACATATGTATGTTAATGAAAAGGTTTGTATAATGTTTGGTATTTGGTAGTATTAACGGCATATGAAAATATGTTTGGTAAATTAGTTTAAGTACTTTAATACTTACTAAATACAAACTGTTTTAATTTTTCTGTATTAAAACAACACAGCTTAATATAAAATTTGGAAGTAAAATAAAGTAAGTAATTGTAATTAACGTAATTATAACTAACAAAACACGTGATTGATATTCCCACTTCATTAGAATTAACCACGTGTTAATCGTGCAATTAGGCGCGTAACTCGATTATCGATATTACTGCGTTATTAGATTAGTCGATTATTCAGAACGGTCATCACTATTCACGAATCTACATAGTGAAATTACCGATGGCAGAAGTCGCTCGTATTGTTACAAAAGCGAATTATTCGGTCAGGACCATACGAATAACAGACACATTTTATCTTGGTGCGGGGATCGAACCCGCGGCCACACGTTTCACAGCCAACCAACTGCGCCACGGAGGCTGTCAATACTAACGAAAAGTTGAAGTCGTGCTCTAGGATTTAAATTCACGACCACCATAGACATGTTGGCAGCCGTGTTGGGTCCGTTACCAATATGCCACCATGCAATATTTAGTCTAGTGTAGGTAAATTAAAAATCTTCCTGTAGATAACCAAGTAAAGGTTGCAAGAAGTTGCTGAATACAAGCCGCTTTTGGTAAATTATTTTGAATAGCGACGTTTTCAAGTATTTTTGCTGCATGTCAAGACCGCAAACCTGCAATATATCAGCGTGATGGACTAATTAGCCTTCTCAATCGAATTCTGAATTTTAGAAGTCAAAATCCCCAGCAGTTGGCAATTACAGGCTTATGCAGCAGTGGCGAAACCTCTATACACGCTGATTCTTACTAACTTTACTCAGGTAATTAATTCTACGTGACGGATCATTTTTATCTCGTGAATTGCATTCTTTTACTACATTTTTTAAAGAAATGCTGCATATAAAACTCGCAATGGATATATTACATTTTCGGGTTTCCATTTGAAAAAAGTCACCCTTCGCCACTGTAGTACAGCACATTATACAGAAAAGTGCAAACAAATTCGGCCACAAAGTAAGAGTAACCAATACAAACCGCAGAAATATGTATGAAACATGAATTTGTGTGAACGCGTTTTTAATTAAAAACCCACGGTTATCTAGACAGGCCGGTGTAAGCCTCCGCTCTGTGTCGGCGTCATGTGCGGATCTGCGCTCTATCTAGATTCTGGATTATTTCCCATTCTATCCAGCCCAGGTTACTGTCACGGATAAAGCAATTATAAATATTTGTGGAAAAGTAAATTGCTTTGGAAGACACGAAATATTATCTGTATTCAAATAGTTCAGAAGATCTTTTGAATTGTTAAAAACAAACATACAAGTGAAGCTAATATAAAGCGTGTAAAAAGACTACTTACTTTTTAATTGACAATTATTAGTAACTAGATACAGGTACAGACAAGCGAAATGTTGGCTGCCCGCCTACAAGATGGACAGATGACAGGGCTAAAGTTACAAGAAGTCGTTGGATGCAGGCCGATTCCAAAAGGTCAATGTGGAGCTCCTTGGGGTAGGCCTATGTTCAGCTATGGATTTCTTATAACTGAGAGAATGATGATGATGATACAGAAAAGTTAATCCCGAAACGCGACACATTTGTGTCAGATATACTTTTGTGTGCCAAAAGAGCCTTTACTTTATCGGCGCTATTAATTATTCTTCAACTATGATTACAAATTTCAATATAAATACAACAATCACAAAAAGTGCTTAACCTACACTAAGATACCAGGTATTGAATCTTGGATATCAGAAATTACGAGAAACTTTTACGTTTCACTAAATACCTGAAACAATAATTTGTCCTCCACATATTGTCACGGTATGAGTACCGAGCCTGTCGTCTCACATTTCACGCCGGTTCTCAACAAACTGAGCCGTGGAGGCTGTGAATATCAAATTATTATAATTTACGCATAAGTGGAAGTCTATACTTGTAATTTCTTAGAACTGAAAATATAAAAACGAGTACAGGAGCACTGAACGGCATACATTAGAATACTCAAGGAAAGCTGTCAAGGAGTGAATAAAACAAGAATTTTCCATTACATGTGTATTTCTGAGTAAAAGTACTTATATGGGGAAGATGTGTGCTCACTTGTTTATTATTCTTGTTGTGAGAAAAAAACAGGAATAATAATCATCACATTTTCTAAGAGGGAATGCTAAATTCAGCTTAAAAATAACGTATCAAGCTAATGCATAATTAAACTGCGTAGTGCAATATTTCTTTACAATCTGTAAGTGTCAGATCACAAATCTAAATAAAAGCAAAAAACTTCAATAAAGCAACAGATAATCAGCAGCAAAATCAGACAACACCTTGAATTACAAATCAATGTTTGGTATTCCACTGCGCTCGCCATCCTGAGACATAAGATGTTAAGTCTCAATATGTCCAGTAGTTACTCTGGCTACAATGCCCTTCAAGCCGAAACTCATTTCTGCTTAGTGAGAGAAATATTCATTACGGCGGTACCTAACCAGACGCGTCTTCATATACGTACCATGGGTAAGTCTACTTGCCATTCCATGCTTTAAAAATATTAAT
Organism: Hyles lineata; assembly: GCA_030180105.1. Lineage (NCBI taxonomy): Eukaryota > Metazoa > Arthropoda > Insecta > Lepidoptera > Sphingidae > Hyles > Hyles lineata. The sequence continues at coordinate 11,306,771 of JARJEE010000018.1, read as the reverse complement.
ATTTTTTTATCCCATCAGATATTTCAAACATCATTCGCACTATTTATATTACTTTTAAACTAAACATCAATAATAAAACTTCCACAATGAACATTTACGAAATATTAACACTTATAAATATGGAGGTTTGTCATTAGCAATTTTTCTTTATATGATATATTATTTTAATTTTGTTAATTAGTCTGTCTAAGTCTCTTTTAATAATAAATAAAAAAAAGAAATTAAAATATTTGAGTAGGTGACAGAGACTAGTGTTAGAACGCGCGTGAGCCACCCCGCGGCAGATTAACAGCGCTCCTGATACCAGCCTGAAAACCTCACAACATATACTGTCGAAACCAACAATTAATTACGGCAAAGCAAACTTTAAACACTCCACTACTACAAAAACATGCTATATTATATCGGTCATAATCATAGACTGTTTAAAAACCTATTTAGCTAACGAATGTGCGTATGTATTTATTGAAACAAATTTTGATTCTGTGGCGCAGTTTGTTGAGAGCCTGCTGTCAAATAAGCAACAGTGAGTTCGATTCCGCACTGAGACAAATTAATGTTTATGTGATTAACAAATATTTTATTCCGTTCTACATATTCTGAGAAAAGCTCTCGTAGCATTCGATATTTACGACACAAGGTTTATACAGTCTCTTCAGATGTGAATAAGGAAAATTCATGTGTAAAAAAATGCCTCGCAGTGACGACTGGCAATTTTTCGTTTTCCCTTATTGAAAATGTACATTGCATCAAAAATCAGAGGCGCCAGTAAAATTCATACGTCCCTAGCATTCCGTCGGTGCAATATGTCACGAGGTGGCGCGGGTACAAACCGCACTACGTGTTTGGAAACAGGAATTCGTCGGTGTTCAATAGACATACGTTTCTTATACACCAGATCACGTGTGCTCGGTGTCGACTCAATTTAGGCACAATTTCCTGCGCTGTGTACTGATGGAGCTCTTCCGATATTCAACCACAGTTGACCACACTTGAAAAGTTTTTTATACTTTGGTTCATTAGAGTCGCGTCAATGACAATCGCTATTTATAACGTCCAATAGTTGACATTGATTTATAAACTAATACTAACAATATACTTTCAGTATATTTGGAGTTTCAAGAAGATAACAGTGAACATCGCGCTAAAATAAATATTTAATACTTAGGTTCATAAAGGGTGATAAAAAATATTATCCTCATTGTATTAAACTTTATGTCATAACACAAGCAAGCATTTTCAAAATCGTTGCAACCGACGACTAATTTCAATAACGCTCCACCAGACGCACTGGAGCGTACGCACCACTTACGTCGGAATACTTTACGTGCTTTCCGCCCTGTCCATATACTCGTAACCTCCTCACACTAAATAAATTAAAGTATGAAAGTTTTTTCATTCTCATGAGGCATAATTGTGAAATACAGTATGTCAATAATAAGCTTTTATACGTATTTTCGTGTTTTCATTATTATCATACCGCACTAGGCCAATATTTTTGGTTATGGCGCTATTCCTATTCACCATAAAGGGTCCCATGTCGTTGGAATAGATTATTAAATGCGTTGCTATTTTATTATTGAAGTTCTGTGGCGCAGTGGTTGGAAGGCACGCTGTGTGGTAAAACTCTGCGGTCTCGATATCCGCAACAACATCACAACACAGATATTCGTACAATGTTTATTTAAGGGGCTACTACGAAACACGATATTCGATATATAGTGCGAGTTTCTCAATACTATTGAATAGTCGATATGAATGATAACGAAGGCCAGTGAAGTTGGTTTTAAAACTTGGATGAGCATGATATACCGAATAGTAATTTGTAGTACTCCCATTGATTCCGGTGGTTTTAGAAATAAAATATGTCGTAATTCATCAAAATATGTAGCCTTTTTATTACACGCTGCTATTTTAAAAGGGTTTTTATAGTAATTTATCTTGATGCCAAATCCTGAACATTTTCGGGCTCAGCAACATAGAATCAACATATGAAAGACATGCGGGTTTGCCGAGATCGAAAGTATATTTAAATAGGCAATTAAATATCGCTTTTTAAATGCGTTTGAAGATATTTTCACGTAATTTAACTTGTAAATGCTCGTTGTGGAGGCTGATTGGGTACATTTGCAATGTAAAACTAGAAAATTTCTGATTCCCTTTTGTTAACGCATTGGCGAAGCAAACAATAATTATTACAAAGACTCGCAGTAAATTCTGTTTGTAGCTTTGATGTTGGGAAATATATTATTAAAGTGTTATTTAGATAATTCAGTCCCAGCTGCACCAAAAAAGCCACACCAAATATGGCTAGTTGAAATTATTTTGCTGTAATAACATCGAACTTAAAAACAGTTCTGTTGTTACCGCTGTCGTTTTTTAGTCAGTATTTTAAAAGTCTAGTAATTCTTGTGCTAGGATCGAACCCTAGAAATCTTAAGCATCTGCGCCATAAGGGCGGTCACAGTATAGAAGGCTAATCATATAGTGAACACAAAAGAAACCTACCTAAACTACCCGAGTTTAATTTTATATTTCCCAAGACAAATTATTTTGGCTTCTACAATTTATTTTCACATATAAAGCGAATGTTAACCAATGAGGTTACATTATACGGATTAGGCTGTACGGCGACGAGACCTTTGCCTGACCTTGTGGCGGTGAACTTAAAAAAAAAACAACGTCCCTAGGGATGCTCGAGTTGATTTATGTCGATAAGTAGAAAATGGCAATTTAATTTCCTATAGTAGATATGTTGATAGAAAAGAGTTGTATCCACAGAGGTAAATAGCATGATTACGCCTGAAGTCCACGAATTGGATGAAGTTAAAGAAACAAAAAGCCAGTCTCTGTTATTTAAGTGATCTTGTCCATTTTAAAATAAATCCTTCCTGAGATTTTCTGTGAAATATATATTCGGTAACGTATATACGTCAACGATTACCCATTTTTTTAGAATATATCAGGCCATAGACCAAATACTTCTGATTATAACTGATATTTGTCTCGGTGCGGGGATCGAACGTGCAACCTCTCGTTTCTCTGGCAACGTTTAACCACAGAATACTAACAGAAGTCAAGCTTGTGTATGTACTTCACTTTTGTTGCTACACCCACACTACGCTCGGCGTTCGCGCCAGGGCTGTTAACTCGGGCTTATACGAAAACAAGTATCGTGATAATACCACTCGTGTCGTTTCATTGATTGTTAAAATACAATACACAAAAAACGATGACAAAATGAATAAATTGTAATTTTATTAATATGGTCGTTGAGAATTTGTATGTCATAATCAAAGATTTTTTTATCGTTTTTGTATAATATTGTGTTTTTGTTTATGAAATTTATATTCAATTATTATAATCCGAAGATTTATATACAAGTGTAATAACTTTTATTCATTTGCTCCATCTTTGCACAGAAAAATATCACTAGATGCGTGTCCGAACCGAGTGAAACTCGCGCTCGCAGTGGTTTTGACTGGTCTCAAATATCGTGTCGGTGAACGCTGTCTATGTGTGCGTTGTTTTAGCGCGCTATGTATGGAGCTGGACTTCTGTTAGTTTAGTATTTTGTGGTTTAACCAACTCCACGTTGCTCCACAGAGGCTGACACTATTTAGATAATAATAGTGGTGCTGACCCACAAATTTCAAGCCTTGGCCTATTTTGACAGTCTCCGTGGCTCAGTTGGTTAGACCCCGGCTGTGAACGAGATGCTGCGGGTTCGATCCCCGCACCGAGGCAAATATTTGGGAGGCCCAAAAATATTTTTCTTTTGTCTGGGTGTTTGTGAGACCGAAAAGTCTCTCGTAGTTCCTGATACCCACGACACAAGACTCGATCTTAGTGTGGGGTTAGGACTATGCATGTTACTGTTGGGTGTATTTATTATTTAAATTATCAAATCAAGTATTTATTTTGAGGCTTTGGATATTTGAATATTATAAATCATATCGATACTATCTATGCATGACATATTCACATCACTATTTGTGAAGCGAGGGCTGGGCAGACGTCGGACTAGAGTCTATTTTTACAAAAAGTATCGTCTACTTTCCTCAGAAAATATATGGCAGAACACAACTTCGAACATTACTTTTATACACATGTGACCATTACGGGAACTAAACACATATACAAGCTTATTTTTGCATACCATAATGGCAAAAGTAGTCAACTTGATTTTACACTAAGCAGGTCAAGGAACAAATACTATAAAATTACGAAAGCTCACATCTAATGGTATATAAACGTATCTTGCCATAATGTGAATCGTATTCACACTAAAATTAAAAGATTCTAGTGCTGATGTAAAAATAATTAAACGTTTGAAGATCCATCAGGTAAAAAGTCTTATATCAATGGAAGTGAAGTATTTTTTTTTCCGATGTGGAGTAATAATTTTACTCTTCTTTTTTTCCTTTATCTATTTAAAAGCCGGCAACGCGCCATCGAACTAACTGTTGTGGACAGTTTATATAAACGTGAATTGGGGTAAATAACCTAAACATTTTGCTAAAATCTCGGACAAAGGCTACAAAAAATACATGTGGCAAAACAGTACAAAGATGGTGAATCGCATCGTTATGATAATAAAGCATAAATGACGACACACAAACCCGAGCTAGCTCTTTGCATAAACATCATTTCCAATTCACAGAGTTTGCTGCTTACCGGGATTGTTAGCGAGGGTCGACAACCTCACACAATACGGAAAACATCTACACAGCACTAGAGAATTATTTTTTAATGTATCTACATTTTAGAAGTACAACCGAGGAATGATTTTCCAAATTTTAATTCAAACTTTTGGAGGCGATTTTTTCAAGACATGACAACTTTCACGATTTCTTGTTCTCAAGGCAGGCTGAGGGGTTTTAGGTTCGCAAAATTACAATTACAATTATTGCCTTCGTACGTTATTTTCTAATTGTACATTTTCCTATTTGAAATCTCTATAAAAGCGGCCAAAAATATTTTTTTTCTGTCCAAAATTCACGTAAATATAAAAAAATGGCGAGTATGAACAATATGTTGCTATTACTTATTTATGTATTATTTTACGAAGACAGACAACCTGACTAATTTACTAATAGATTTTTATTTTAATAGATACATTTATCATCATTCATATTATATTATTTATTTTATATTATATAAAAAGTAAACTTTATACTTACGTCATGTATGTACGTAACTCGAGCCAAAAAAAAAGTTTTAGTGAAAAGATTTTCGTAAACAATTAACATGAGAAGAAAAGGTAAAACACTCAAAATCGATCCAACGATAACACCGAATTTTATTTTGCACCAGTCAAAAGTTTTTCTGTGAACATCGTTTCGCCGAACGGAAAATAATTTCGTAGTACTCAGCGCAGCCAATTTCCGAAACAAACCGCAAATGTAATTATTACAACAGTTTTACCCACGGTTACAAGCGCTAATATTTACTAGCCCTAGAATTTAGACTTGTTTATTCATGGTAAGAAACTTTTGACTAGATAAACTATCTGAAATATCTAGTACTGTAATTTTTGGGAACTAGTATCCATCGTACCTAACACACAATGGAAGCATAGATTAAGTATAATATGCCGGCGTGAATCCGAAAGAATCATTAACATTACTGGTGGTAGGTCTCTCATATGTGAGAGGCCATCTGGGTGGGTACCACCGCAGTGTCTATTTCTCCCGTCAAATAGCAGTGTAAACGCACTGTTGTGTTTCGGGTTGAAGGGCACTGTAGCCAGAGTAACTACTGGACATATTGAGACTTAACATCTTATGTCTCAGGATGACGAGCGCAGTGGAATGCCAAGCATTGCTTTGTAATTCAAGGTGTTGTTTGGTTTTGCTACTGTTCATGAGCGGTCGTATCGCTTACCACCAGGCGAACGGCATGCTCGTCTCGCCATTCATAGCAATAAAAAAAAAAAAAAAAAAATCTTACAACTTTTTGCTGAAATCCTAACAACTGTGGATCCTCAAAAATTGTGGATGTTTATGGTCGACGGTGATCATATCCAGATAGAACTATTTACTCAGTTTACATCAGTATTTAAAATAATAAAAAAATATTCAGAATGAAATCCACTGACGCTTTTAAAAATCAAATAAAGTAAAATGTACTTGGATAATGATATGCCAAATTAACTTTTTTTATAGCTGGGCTTTTGTGACTAGTTAATTTAAGATGTTCATGAGACGATGCTATTCAATTCTTTTGTAAAATAAATGGGTTTGTTAAAATTCATATTCAATTCTTAGAGCTAGAATTCAATGAATTTTAAAACTAATTTACATACGTCTCAAGTGTAGAGACATCAGTTATGTTCTATTGCATAATACTCGTAATATGCTACCTTCCAGAACTGAAATCATAGACATTCCCGTATCAATATCTAACTATAATCACCAGTATGTCCTACATATTCCGCTAGTCTTCCGTGCAAAGGCATCTTGGCAATTTAGATTCGGCAAAACTCGGCAGAAATCGCTACCGACGAACATGCACAGCTGATCGTTATCGCAGTATATTCCGACACGGTTACCTTGCAAATGCAAACTGACTTCATCTTTGTAAATTGCACCAAATTGCCACGTCGCATGCTCCGCACAAATGTTATTTTAGCACGTCAAATATCGCAAGGCCTGCGGTAGGAAGGCGCTCCCACCGATTTATAGGTCACGTGTAATTTGCTGTGTCTAATGCCGTGAGCTTGCTACGTGTAATGAGCGATCTAGTGGCCTTTTAATCTAAACAGGTATGTAGATGCTGCGGTTTACTAGATTGTGCTTGCATAGTTCTTAATAAGTGTGAGCCGTTGAGAAGTTAGAAGGGGATTAACATATCAAAATTCACGCAAGATAAAGTTCTTAATAGTTATCTTACACAAGACCTGTAACACTATTGAAACTTTTTCTTACTTTACTACGACCTCGTATTATCACAGTGGTTTAGAGGAAGTGTCATGATTAATTTTGTCATTTATCTCTATCTTTAATTATAAAGAAAACTGCCTGCCTCGGTGGCGTAGTTGTACTAGGGTATGGTTACAAAGCTGATATCTCGGGTTCGAAGACCGGATTGGGCAAAGTGATATTGGTTTTTCTATTCATTATCAGCCCAGAGTCAGAAATTTGTGCCCGATATAGCGATAGACTCGCCACTTATCACATCGTGGGACGAAACATACAAGGCGAAATGTGGGTGTCTTGGCACCTCTGCCTACCCCGTCTGGGAAAAAGGCGTGAGTTTATGTATGTATGTATGTATTATTTATAAATCAATACAAGGTCTTCTGCATATAAATACGTTAAGCCAGTGTGGTGAATTTAAGTCTTGCGATATTCCTGAAAAGCGTGCAAGTCCGTAGTTCATGTGTGTATTGATAGTCAATCACCACGCACTATAACGATAAAGGAAAACATCGTGAGGAAATCTGCATACCGTAGCGATTCGAAAGAATTTCGATTGGAATTATTTAAAGTCCGCCAACCCACACTAGTGCAGCGTGGTAGACTATACGAAGATATTATTAACAAATCGGCTGCATTAGGTTCTCCTATACGAGTACACAAGTTTTCGGAAACAGATCTTAGCTCCGCATTTTCCAGCAGCAAATACTTGATATTTTATCGTGAACAATATTCCTTGTCAGTTTATTGTTTACTGATCAACAGAATGAAATTCTAGTACTGTAGAAATGGAACAAATTTTATGGCTGATATAACAAAGATTAAGTTGCAGAAGCGACAACAATAAATACCTTTAGTCTTTTTATATAAATACTTAATTATCAATTCATTTTCAATGATACGATAATAAATGCATACTAGCAAGTCTTAGTATTCTTTAGGAATTGTAAGGATTCTTGGATAACCACAGTCGCGAATGGTGAAATAAAAAACGGAATGAAGTAGGTCTTCAGTGTTTATAATGTAATTCGTTCCGAAATATTTTTGAATTATTTTTAAGATATAAATACGTCCTATTTTAATATTTCGGATTCGACTCAGATTATGAAGCCATATCACTAATCACAAAATAAGTAATAAACAAACATTTGCCCTATATTTTATATCCACAAAACAATGTAGAATTAGAACTTAAAAAGAGCTGACACTTTCTCAAATCCAAGTCCTTAAACAAACATTTGTTGATCACATAATAAAGGAGCACACCAGGAGTAGTAACCGCTCAGCTTGCATGAAGAGATTAATGATAGTTAAAGACACGGAGTAAGTTTGGTCAGTAAAATTTAGAGCTCCACAGTCGCCTACTACAATGGGATGCTGGCGAATTTATTAACTAATAGAAATGTTTGTTTATGTAGGGATCAAATTAATAACTTTTTGCTGTCGTCTATCATCTGATGAGTTAGATTTCTGGAAGTGTTATATCCCTTTCTCAGTCATGTATTTTCTTTGCCTTTCTTTTCCTAAAAATGACGCCGTCAAGGCAACTCCAAAATATCTATGACAGAGATGTACAATGACTAATTTGCTGGACTAATCCTCAAAATCAACTGGTTTTACAGGCCTTTCATCGAATGTGTAACATCCAATCAAGAATAGATGACTCAACAATAATGGATCGGACGGCGTATAGGAACCCAAGCATCTATTGTATCGAGAAACCTAACCGATTTTCGCAGTTCTCAACAAAGTAGCCAACAAAGAACATCACGAAGTAGGTCAATAGACAATTGATTTTGTGAACATGCGCGGGGTTTCGGATGTGCATCATCTTTGAGTAGTTGTTGCGAGTACCCGGCCACGTTACAAAGGAAATGCATCGTATGGAATCCTCGCTCCAACTGGTCATGTTAAATTGTCGAACACACTGCCTTATAAAGTATAACGAATTCTAGATTTCGAACGTGTTGAAAATATAATTATTTAGAAACGCATTTATGCAGTAAATTGAAATGTACGATAAACGCTAGATACAATTTGTCCAAATTAAGAAAAAGGTGACGTATTTAATTTATTGTGTGAAGTGGAAGACAAACGAGTAAGTGGGCTACCAAATGTTATATTCCACCGCGCCTATGGTTACTCACCACTATAAACAAACTGTGACTGCATTGCCATCTTCCATTTAAAGGTTTCCAACTGTTTTAAAATTCTTTGTCTCGTTCGGTAGCTTCATAAAAATCTTGATACTAGCCAGTAATCAAATACGTACATTAACTAACGCCTTTCTATTAGAAGGTATAGGCAGAGGTGCTATAAGGACACTCAACATTTCGCCTTGTATTTTCCGTCCCACGATGTGTAAGGGGGCGAGCCTATTTGGCATATCAGGTACAAAATCCTGACTACGAGCTGACACTGAATAGAATAATCCAATATCACTTTCCTCGCCCCATGATTCGAACCCAAGACCTCAGCTTTAAAATCATACCGTAACGCCACCGCCAGCGCCACCGAGGCAGTCGTCAAAACTAACAAAAAGTTTTATATCAATCTGACACTGTAGAACGATGTATAATAACAAACCGTTTTTATACTGGTACAGTAGAGTGACTACAACACACTCGATAGTAAATTACCATTCAGATATCTATTAGCAGAGAATAACCTTCTCACTTGGTTCATATTAGTTGGTTAATTATTTTTGTATACGGTGTGCACTATCCGGGAGATCCAATTCTAAACTTCCACGATTATTCAGAAATGGGGATACTTTGATTTCCCAATTTCCAAATGTAGCAATACGTGGAACAGACAGACTATTCGTTTGCCACATAAACATCGGATATTGTGTGTTAACTGGATACATCATCCTGAAAATACACGGATCCCGAAGGATGTGTGATAAACTCGCCGCCCATGAAAGCTTATAAAATATTTCGCTAAGAAATTACTTATTTTAAATACCACCGTATATTTTATACGGATTCCTCAAGATTTTTTTGTGTAGAACTTTATTTAGATCGTGTTTTTGCGTTTATTGATTGTAATTATGATTGACATAGTAATATTTTAAAGATATATTCGTTGTTTAAACGCCATAAATAAATTTAGGATCTTCAGAACACTAATGAGTGGCGATACTACTATATTCTATTATATGATATTCTTACGATCAGAATAAGTTATACTATGAAAATGAGTATTTCCTCAGTCAAGTGGATATGACTGGCTACCAGGAGAACCAAAATTCCTGCATAATTTTGGAATATATGCGTAGGGTAGTCATAGAAGGCCGGCACATGTTTGTACATGAAGCAGCAATTTCAACTATGCTTTGACGGTTACATGCATACATAAATACTACATATTCTCATAGAGCTAGACAGAGGTACACTAGTTAGGGCCATTTATAGTTCACAAAATAAATTATATTTCCCGGTAGCTGATATGTAAGGTATTTCAAGCCAAAAGCCACAAACTGATTTGTCTAATCTGGTATTACAAAGAACCTCGCTGTTCATAGTCCTTACTGCCACGAGTAGACCAAATAGGTGATTCAAAGGTTGTTTCCATAAATCCTTGGTTGTTAAAGGGAGCAGTATCACAATATTACCATCTAATCCGCAACAACAAGGCTTCCATTACGTCATACATGCACATTCCTCATAGTCAGGATTATCGGCGCACTATACCCGTGAAAAAGCCCCAAATATTAAATGGGCACGGATTTAGATTTCCTTTGGAAAGTAAAATTTTCTTGGTGATTTTTTAAGGCTTAATCTACACGAAATTACAATATGCATTAGACGGAAGTAATATGTTTCATTAAAAACACTTTTAAGAAGATAGTAATGTTTTCAATCACTTTAAAAATTCATTAGACATATTAGTCATTCAATTATCAGTAACATTTCCAATACTGCTTTAAAATATGCCTCATTTCTGTACTTAAGTATCATAACTGATATTTTACAAATAAAACACGTAAGAGGCCAAATTTATTATTCGGGAAACAAATATATATCGTTACATAACATTAATTAATATAATTATTTCACGCGAACACCTTAATACCTGTGAATAGTGTGCTTTGGCTTTCAGTTCACAAATCGCTTACCAAACGCGCCCATTGGTCGCATTCACGTGCATATTGGGGGGATGTTGTACCATTGTACGGCGGACCGGTTGCCGAATGCATGGGCTCTAATCCCGGTATGTATTCGGGAATTGACTCCCTTTACATGCCCGGTAGGAGTACCTTTATTGATATCAAACTAGTAGTGAAATATTCGTACACGATGGTATAACAACTGTGTAAGACGGATGAAAATTCATTAAAGTTATATTAGTGATGCGTTTCGGGTCAAGCCTCTGTGCATTTGGTTTCGATCAGACCGGCATAATTTTGTCGATTAGTGAGATATGATGTCTACTATTTGAATTGTAATTGCGCTGTAAATACCATCGCTGTTTTTACTTTGTAATATGAAGTTAAACCATAGGCCGCGGGTTATATCCTCGCACCGAAACTTATATCTGTGTAATTCACAGGTATTTAATTCAGGTCTAGTTGTTTCTGAGACCGAAAAGTCTCTTGCAGTTTCTGATACTCACGAAACAAGACTCGATCTTAGAATGTCTGTTGGGTGTATTTTTACGATATGAAATAACGTTGAATTATTGAATTTTGCAGGAAACGCCTACTGTGTGGAAGATATTACATACGATGGAACATTTCCTTCTTATATACATAAACAAAAATTATAAAAATGTTAGTCAATATCAATGGGAGTTTAGCCACCCAAGCAGGTGACCAAATCCGGCCCCCTACAGGGAAGGAAAGCGATAGATTTATTAGAATAGAAGGCGGGTAGCGAAGTGGATGTGCTGATATGTAATTTATGAGCCGAAAAGTGGTGGTTGCGGATTTTCTTTAATGATAAGATACGTTACACTTGGCCGGCCGAGCGTGCTTTAATCGTCGAAAGGATTTATCTAAGATTGTGCCTTAATGGACTTCAAATGGGTAGTGTTGGAAGCTATCACGAAATTAATTTTTGGTCAGAAAATATTTTGATAATATAAAATTCCTGTATATGCTTTTTGTAGTGAATTTTATCTATAATTAAGGAATACATCTATTTCATTACTGTTATGTTTAATTATTCTCACTTCATGATTAAATCACAAAAAGCTTACAAGTAAATAATTCAATTTCATGTTCTGATTTTCCTTGTATTGCTCGTATAATAATTAAAATTTCACATTATTTTGTTCTTCATTATTATTCGATAAATATGACTTATATGTTGAAATATTATAAAGCCAAAATTAACAAAGAAGGTTTATTGTTTTTACGATAATACACTGTTGAAATATCAGTTGCTACGTCTATAGTTTTGAATAAGCATATTTCTAAACCAACACTAAGATACATGAAGTCTTATAGATTAGGTACCTACCTCAACAGAAACGAGAGATTATTTGATTTTATAAAATCTAAAACCCGAAAATATTTGTGATTCTCCAAACAAACCTGCGGCCTCTTGTTTCACAAATGCGCAATAACAATGTGATATAAATAAATAACACCCAACAGTCACACACATAGTCCTGACCCCACACTAAGATCGAGTCTTGTGTCGTGGGTATCAGGAACTACGAGAGACTTTTCGGTCTCACAAACACCCAGACCCGGAAGAAAATATTTGTGGGCCGCACAAACATTTCTCTCGGTGCGGGGATCGAACCCGCGGCCTCTCGTTTCACAGGTGGCGTCTAACCAACTGCGCCACGTAGGCTGTCTGTCTGGTATAGAATTAATAATACACTGTCGTATTATAATATTTCCGAAAGAATGTCACCCAATAGAGTTGAATATGTTGGTACGTTAGCGAGTACGATTTAATATCCTTTCGCCCCGTTTTGTGCTCGATCGAGGAATTTTAGAGATTTTTGAATACAGCATAGAATTCCATATTGAACTGCTATTTCCGGTTATGTCCAGGATTCCTCGAGCTAGGGCTTGGTGTACGTTGCAAGCTTTTGATATTTTTTAGCATATATTTTTGAGGGATAATGACGTACTCTGAACATGTAGTTGGATATCAATGCCAAAGGTTACGGGTTAGACACCGGTCTGTGTATTTGTACAGAATAAGATCTTTTACCAATTTGGATAATTCAAAATTTGTATTAATAATATGGTTATTCATGGTAAAACAATTGTTCACGCCCATTCGTCCTATATATGTTATGGGCCAAGTGATTAATCGGGCATTATTCATCATGCCCGGGCAATATGAATAAAGCCCAATAAGAGCGGGCAATGTGATTATATCCAATCAATTTATCACATTGCCCGTTCATTATGAATAATGCCAAGTGCCTATTGGGCAGAGTGATGTAAAGCGAACCAAAATCAAAACAATGAGCCGAAGTAGTCGAATTTAGAATAGGGCAGCACGAGGAGGTGGGTTGGGAGGAGTGGAGGGAGTGTCGCACCTCCCCTGGTACCACTCTTATGAAAAGGTAACGCACAATTCCTGAGAAATATCTATTATAGCAACCTAACCCTTAAAACACTTGTTGTCAATACAAATTAGTTTCTGCATCGTCTCCGGCGCTACGGGAAGTTCAGCCCCTGCGCCCTTGCGTAACAAAAGATAGGCAACCATGCTCACCTCCGCATCTTCGGCTTGCTGGTCGCCTCCGGCGACCAGCCTCAGCCGCTACGGCTTGCACGGTTGCCTATCCTTCGTTACAGCCGGCGGGGGCTGCTCTCCCTCCGCGCCTCCGGCTTTTTATATACACTCTAGGGTCGGTAGCCAAAAGACTACGTGAAGTCGGGGTGTTCCGAGTCGATTTTGAGACACAGTTGACCTAACTGATCCATAAAGTGGGTACACTAATTTTCTTGTGAAGATAATGTTTCGGACGTTAAAAAGCAACTAAACATAAGCAGATCAATTCAACTTTTCTAATTCATGGGTCAATCGCAGATGTGACAATGCGGCAGCGCACCACGTAAAAAATCACCTATTAATTACACTGCCCGATCATCATGCAGCCATATTCATAATGCCCTGGCAATGTGATAAATGGGTGAGTTTAGATTGTAATTAATCAATTGGCCCGATATTGCTCGGCAATATTCATACTGCCCGGGCATTGTGAATACTACCTGCATTAATCACTTGGCCCATAACATATACATAGATACAGATATCGCCGACAGCGATAAGACCGCCAATTGTACTCTAAATAAACGTTAAGTAATTTGTTGTGTATTTTCTCATTTTATGTCGTACAATAAAGAGTAATAAAAACACATTTAATCCAACTAAATTGAAAGTATTATAATTTATCTTCAGTACTTCAATTATAAAGTCAGGCTAGATCGATTAGCGAATATTATAAAATAAACGATATTGCGGGTCTATCATTACTCGTATAATAAACGAAGTTAAATTATTACGTCATCCTATAACAGCAAAAACGTCTGTCATTTGTAACTTGGTCCATCCGGTAAGTGGATATTGAATGAATCTTCACAACTTACGTACATAAATTATTAAATATAACGAATTTAACTCACGTACTGAAATATCTATGAGACAGATATTGTTACATGACAGTGCCATTTATTGTTCAATATTTATATAATAAGAATATAGGCCACGTTTAATTTTGTATCAAGTTTGGAGCAATGCTTTCCGAACTGTGATTTCCCTAAGATTTGACGTGTACATGGTCGGATATTCGAATTCGCTCCGATATCGACCTCCGCACACAGCGGTGAAAAATCTGTCGTATTGAACTATGAGACTCTTTAATTAAATTATTAGTTTCATACACTCAGTATACCTTAATGTGATCTAGGTTCACATATACAATGCATATTTTCAAAGACTGTGATATAGGGCAACTAAGAAGGTACCGTGCCGGACCGGTTAACCGCGACGGCAATTGTTTTTTGCATCGTTCTGTGAGATTGCAGTAACGCCCTAGGGAAGGACCGCAATAATATGCATATGCTCAACAGTGGACTTCTTTGATGGAAGAGAGTAGTTAGTATTACTCTTAGCAATGTAGACTCTTAGCTATTCTTAGCTATTAATGCACATAATCTATAACGGTGAATGGAAACATCGTGAGAAAACCTGCACGCCAAAGCGATTTGTAAGAGTAAGGCCAGCGTTGTGGACCATATGGCCAAACCTCTCTCAATCGTAACTAGGGCAAACGAACTAGGGCGTAAAGGTTTTCATTCAAATAAAATGATACTACACCATTCTATTTTTAACATCCATTCAACATTACTTCCACAAATTGATTAAAATAAGTTTCATACAAAACAAAGTCTCGTCCAATTACAAAGGCGTACAAACAACATAATGTACTGAAGAAGCAAGGAGAGCAATTAGTGGCGTCGATACAAAGAGCCACTGCTGAAATAAAGGAGCTCTATCAAAGCTATCGTTAATTGAAACAAGACTGTGTTTTTTACTCGGAAAATATTGCTTGAGATCTTTTAAGTAATTGCTGTTTGAGTAGCATTTTATGTTGTTTTCTCGCTCTGCGGTTAAAAGTATACATTTATATTCTGATATTCATGGCCCCATGTAAATATTAAAGCGTTCGAAGTTGCTTTGACGCCTGTTGTGATGGATGGGTGATGGACAAAAAGGTGTGGCGCGGATCATTGTGTATCCAATGAAAAATACTTCAATATTTATTTATACTTTTTAATGTACATCTCAAGTTACACGGTGATTAAATATAATATTAAAATAAGATGGTACAATGGATGACCATATCGCATTGAGCAATGTCTACCTGGCATATTGTAAATTTTATAAAAAAGTTTATTTAGTAACCTAGGCTAAGGTTTATGTTCACTACAATGGTGAAGGAAAACATCGCGAGGAAATCTTCATACCATAGCTATTTTTAAGAATTTCTTTACGATGCAAAGTCCGCCAACCCACCCCAGGCCAGCGTAGTGGACTATATGTCCTAACCCGTTTTAATCGTACTCTCGATTGTAAAGAAGGCCCGTGCCCTGCAGTGGGGTATGGGCTGATAGGGTGAGGGTTGAGTTATTTGATTACGCGTGCCATACATTAGAGTTTTGTGATCGTTAATTTCTTGGAGATAATAAAATCCCTGAAGTTTTTTATTCGAGCCTTAAATATATTCGACTGTCAAGTATTAGGACAGAAGTAAACGAGTGATTTTCAGTCACATTGTGTGAGCGTTTAAAACGAAGTCCGTGAGAGAGTAAATTCATCTTATTCTAACCGATCAATTCATGCTACAACTATTACTCCTCCGTAAAAAGCGAATGATTTTCATTGTAAAGGTACCAGATTTCTGCCATCAAAGAATTTCAATGAACCACTTAATAACCAAACACGGTATGAATGTTTTCAATAGCTCACGACGAATGGCTCAAGCGGCTCCGGTAACATCTGCCAATAGTAAGCTGTGCTCCGATTTAATCTTACTACCAAATGACGGCCGCCCGCACTGAATGCACATTTAAAATATCAAAATGAGATTTGGTCACAAACTTTCCTTTCCTGAAATTGAATTTTCACCGCTCCGTACATCCATTGTTCTTTGAATTGAAACTAAACGGTGAAAACGATGTCTGCGTGGGTGCATTTAATTTAGACTCTATTGTTTGTGGGGTACAGTCGGGATTGCGTTGTGTTCCGCCTGTGCAAAAGTGGTACTTTTTAATCGGATTGCAGTTTTCGCGTTGTATATGCGTTTATAGTTTGTTGCGGAGTACTTTACAGCGAATCTTCGGCATGGCTAATTTGCGTTTTGTTTGGATATTAAATTTTGGAATTGCAAACTTCGTTTCCAGACAACTTAATACCCGGGTATTTCTGTATTGCTTTTTGCTTTACTGTGATGAAAGACTGGAAACTTTTTTATCAGTCGATGGTAGTTGGTAGAACTCATATATTTATAGCTTTTGCGGAGATCTTTCACATGTGGAGATTTCTTTATTTCAATTTCTTTTGCCATTGATTTTAGCTGAAAATATTTATAATATCTCAGTACACACGTAACCCTCTTTACAAATAATTGGTGTATCATCGATACCTATACCACCCTCTTATCACTTGGGTAAACTTATTATTAATAAGTAAATTATTGTAAATTATTGATACTCAAAGCGACTTCTCGGAAGACACCCGCATCCAGTGACTTCCTTATCATCATCATCATCATTTCATCCACAGGAAGTCAATTGCTGAACAAAGGCCTCCCACAAGGATCTCTATATATATAGGTATATCGACGTGTTGGAGTTTTCCTGCATCCATCCTGCAGCCCTAGCCAGGTTTTCCGCCCTTGTAGGCGGGCGTCCGACGTATCTTGTCTGTACTTTCTTATCGCTACATAGAAATATTGATCCACGCGACGCTATGTTTGTCAATTAACAATATAATACTCGGCGACCCTTCAATCATTTCGTTCAGCATCTTTATTCAAAGTCTTAAGCTTTCACGAGCGGGTGTAATTCGAGGAATTGGCAAGCGTTACGTCGCGGGGTAACTTTTGATGTTATTTCATCCGCTATTAATATTCAGAGCGAGCACAAACTCATTAAAGATTACATTCACGCTTTATTTTACAAAGGGTGCGACAGTCGCTTTAGAGGAACAATGTATACTGATGTAAATGATAAATGGACGCTTTGACGTCGAGGTAGTTGTGAGAATATGGGTTAGATTGTGAGGTCTGACAACTTATTCAAGACAGATTTGAAATTAGAAAAATATTGAATAATGTTTTTTTTTAATATCTTGCCAATTTGTGTTGATAATATAAAACATTTAATTGTTTATAAAGAAGTTTCAGAAATGTTTGATTTCACAGTCAAAGCTATGACTACACAAGCATCTTTGAAAAGTAACCTGTGCCGTGAAATTTAATCCGATAACTTTGTGTTTGTAGTCTATTGTGCCCTCAAAGCTGAGTATTGTTTACTTTTCAATAGGTATTATAATATTACAGTGAACATAAAAATAATTAAAGTAGAATATTTTAACAAACTACAGATTTAAGTACTCCTTGATGGGATCTTTTACTCAGAATTATAATCAAACTTAGGTGTAAGAATGATGTCTTCACTAACCTGATTCACAAATTAAGTATTACAGTACCTACGGCCGAAACCGCGGCGTTATAAAGACGTTGTTTTAAATTAATATTGGACAGAGCAAAACAAAGTTTATTAATTTCGCGAGGAACGGAGCGCCTCAAGAATACTGATAATTTCGGTGCTCCATGGAAGTTTCAGAGTTTTATTTGGCTTGAGTTATAGGCGGTTCTGCCCGCATTCTCGCTTTTCGTGGTTCAGTACTGTGATTGCAAGTAATACGATGCTTGCTATTAGGGATTGAGTTTCAATTTAATTACGGCGTACCTATTGTATGGTTTCGAAAATGTCTGTGAAACCAGATGCCGTGATATCGAATTCGAGATTAAGATTTGTTTGGATCGGTGTGTTGTGAGACCGAAAAGACTCTGATACCCGCGATCTATATGATTCAGCTGCTCTAGTTTTCATAGGTCTACTTTTTTGAATAGCAAAAGAACGGCATATGACTTAGTAAACACTTAATAAATATTAATAAATTGGCTTAAAATAATATAAACAATTCTGATAAAATAAATCGCTCAAAATTGAAAATTAAAAGTTGCAATCGAATAATTTCAGTTTGCACCTATAATATTCTAGTAAGTAAAACTAATATGGGGGGACTGTAGAACGTAATAGAACTGTAAGAATGAGAATGAATTATTTCAAAGGCTACCGCAGTCAATTCCATATACAACAATATAATAAACACAGAACATTGTGAGCGGGATCGAAATCGATAAACGCGGTCGATGCGGAGTATTGCAGCACTAAAACTAGGAGGGCGCGGGCGATGCGCGGGTGTGCGGGGCGTCCCCTCCCCCCCGCGTTACCTCATGCCCCTATTGTCATCTCGATCAGTCGCGTACTATAGTAGTCAATTTCATACAAGTATAGTTCCGTCATTCGCCAACAGATGGAGCTATTTTTATTTGTCTAGCAGTCGACGTATCTCTGTCATAAAATGTGATGTTCAATCAGAAAATAAAATGCATATCGCAACCAGCTAACAGACTGACGTAACATGAACAAATATTTAAATTGTTTGAATAAACGGATATATTTATTAACACACGCTGAATGAGTTTTGTTTAAATATGAGTGTTATTTTACATATCCGCGTAGCAATTAATACAATTACTGTATGCAACACTGTTGAGTTTTATTTACTTTATTAAAATAATATTGTATCATCCCATTCACTCGCACTGCATAACATAGGCCTTTTCTATGATGAAGAAGGATGGCTATAAGTGGTTCTGATTACGTTCAGGTTATTTCGTTTAATATTTTTTCGTTCAACAACAATATTGAATCACCAAAAATATTTTTATAATGCGGAAGTTATTATCTTTTCTAATTGTAAATCTTCATATAGCTACAAACCCAAAATATTGGATAAGTCCTATAGTTCGTTTGCTACGAAGAAAGATATAGATCCTTTTTTATTTTAATCACCCTTTTGTAATTGCCCCTCTAATTTTGGCTTGTATAAAAGTTTCTTATGGAAAACCTCTCATCTCCGGGAATTAAAAAGTGGCGTAATGTTTTAGGAGGTTAGTATTAAATTTTTAATTTGCCTTTGAGTGCTTTAAGAAGTTACGCTAAGAAGAGGCTTAAATGGTTAAATACTTCATTTAAACATCAATATGAAACCAGTAAGATATTAAATTCTGTAGTTTATGGTCTTTGGAGATGGCTGGAGACTAGTGGTTGGAGTATGGATAGTCGTCAATCGAGGATGCGTAATATTTTGTAATAATCCACGCAACTATACACGATTCACACGTTGGGGTCGAAAGGTTTTAGAGTGGAGGCCACGTACAGGCAAGCGGAATGACGTACGCCTACCTACAAGGTGGACGGACGACCTGGTTAAGTTTGCAGGAAGTTGCTGGATGCAGGCCGCTTCTAACAGGTCGATGTGGAGATCCTTGGGGGATGTTCAACAATGGAGTTCCTGTGGCTGAGATGATGATGATCATACACGATTCATCATAACTGGATAATCTATTCTAATTTGATGCACATTAGTTGCAATTAAGTGATCTTATCTTGCCAAAAATGAAGAGTAAAATAATTTTTCAGCAAAACTCTAGTAATATAATTCTAGAATTTATTTTTGACACTAAACTGTTTGAGTGGTAATATTCGGTGGAATTACAAACGCAGATGTCGACAAGTGTTTGGACTTGCCGCTAATTAGACATTAAATGTTGGGAGTTCCAATTTTACTTTTCAAAAACATTATTTTATTGGGGTAAAAATATTAATTTAAATCTGGAAGATTTATTCTCCAGCAAATCTAATATTATTTTTTACAGTATGTATAGTTCACAAACTGCAGTCTATCCCCATTAATGCAACATTACATCAAGCATCGAGAGGTCATCAAATCAATTGAGAGTCACGATCCTCAATAATGAGGGACCCACGAAAGAGAGAGATAGTTCACAATATGAAAAGTTATTGCAAGTTGCAAGTGTAATGTGTATCAAAGCGATAATAGAAATTAGGAATGATTGGGAACCGTAGCACCTTGCGCTTAATTTTGGCTGCCTAATATGTCTCACATGTAACTTAATATTACATACATTGTATGTTTGACTAATGAATTTTGAATTGAAAATTCGACTAATGCTAACTTTCCCAATCGTCGAAGAGTTTCATCAAGTAATGCCTGAAAAATAGTATTTTTTTGTTTTTATTGCAATAAATGATACGATACGAGCATGCGCTGTTCGCCTGATGGTAAGCGATACGACCCCTCATGAACAGTAGCAAAACAAAACAAAACCTTGAATTACAAAGGAATGTTTAGTATTCCACTGCGCTCGCCATCCTGAGATATTAGATGTTAATCTCAATATCTCCAGTAGTTACTCTGGCTACAATGTCCTACAAACCGAAACAAAAGAATGCATTTACACAGCTGTTTGGCGGGAGAAATAGAAATTGCGGTTCCACCTATAACAGACATATAACAGACCTACCACCACCAAGTGCCTGAAAAATAGTACTCAATGTATATCAAACTATTAAACTACCCTCAAAAGTCATGAAAACTAACATAAAAATCCTCATTACCCAGACAATTTGCATTTTATTTTAAAGGTACAAGTTTTGCAAGTGAAAACTTTGCGCCGCCACAAAAAAATCTTGCATTAATTCCGCTGTAAGCAGGTATACATACATTCCTTTGAAGCCGGGGCAACTTGTTCTAACTTTCCTTTAGAAATTAATGTAATTTCCTTCACCGCCGTTGCTTACTAATTCGGAACTCAGACAAAAGAATTATCGATCGTTCGATGCCTTTGGCTAATTAATTAAAGCGTTGTTTGTGTGTTGTAATTTTCTTGGGAGATATACGTGGTTGTGTATCTTTTTGTTGTTTATAACGGCGGTTAGTCTAATACGTGAATATTTATTGGAAAGATATAGGTAGTTCATTAGTATTGTTGTAGTAAGTATAACGACTTTCATACTGTGGAGAAGGACCCCATTATTTTACTACCTTACCAAGCCTGTATTTAAAAATACATTTAATATTTAAGAAATGGTTACTGATGCAAGATATATGTAAAGTGTAGTGCATTACTGGTCTGCGGAATAGAATTCATTAAGTCTATTAAAAATACGAAATAGGAAAATAATCAGCAGCCATTTTAATCATACATGACCTCGAGCAAAATTTCACAGAACAAAAATATTGAATTCATCAAACGTTAACAACAGGGTTCTGATCGGGCAAGACATGTCAGATTACATATAGGTCTGCATAAACCAAATTGAAATTCAAATGCGAAATGTGAATAGCCGAAACATTCGGTCCACTCCCAAATAGCCGAAACTATCAGCCGAACAACGGTTAAGTCGGCAAGCCAGCGGACGTCGAGTAAATCAAACCAATCTACAATAATCCCGCCGTTTGTTACCTCGGAGATAAAACTCGGCGCTGTCTACCGAACTCAGATCGCTTTATTAAACACGGAAAGATATATTACTGTTTATTTAATTACTTCAAAAGGATGAAATTACATTGGTTTTAAGGGATTTAAGGTCATTTACGTGTATCAATCAATTTGCTTCACGAGAAAGTAAAATGTGGGGTCCCATGAATTTACTCGAAGGCTAAGAATTTTAAAGCGTTGTTTACGAGAGAAAATGGTTCATTTGATGATTAGAGTTTATCGCCGATCATAAACATCAGCTATTCTGCATTACTAGGATCATAGATGTGTTACCGAATTCTCAATATAGGACAGAACAGGAAATGAAAAAACTGCTTTAACACCAGTTTTCACCAAGATATCCAAGTAGTCTACGAACGTATTATTTGAAATTATTTAGCCCAGATTTTAGTTACATCTTTCTATACTAAATATAATCCCAGCTATTCTATTTTATCCTCCCTACACTCTTCACCTTCATTTAAAAATAATATCAAATTCAAATATACGTGTATATTCCTGTTGGGTTTTCGTCAAAAATAATTTCAACCCCGACGGTACAACTTTCAACACGATGTTATCAGAGGCCGCGACTTTCCTTCATTAAAACGATGAAGCCATTATCTGTACTCAACTTTTGCCTTCATTTAGGTTGGTCGGGTACTGAATTAGGGCAATTTCGTGTGCTTTAATGTTACATAGTGAGGTATGCGCTTGGAAATGCAACGGAATAATTTAGAATTTAGTACCTATGTATATTCATCCATTTCATACACATTACCCGGCTTCAATCTTATTCGCAACGACAGGATCGGTTATGGCGGTGGTGGAGTGGCTATTTATCTACGAAATCATATTCCCTTCTCCGTAATTAGTACCTCCACCCAACCGCCTCAGTCCGATGCTGGCGAACATTTATTTATTGAAGTCGTTCTAGCCCATACTAAATTACTCCTCGGAGTATATTACAGTCCCTCTTTACGCATCAATTACTTTTCCTCCTTTGAAAAGATTTTAGAAGACCTTATGCCTGCCTATGATCATACTATAATTATGGGTGATTTTAACACATGCCTTCTTAAACGTGATCATCGGTCCTCTTCTCTAGAAAGCATTGTGAAGTCGAGCAACATGCACATTCTTTCCCTTAGTGCCACCCACAATTTTCCAAATTCCACTCCATCCCTACTTGATCTTATTATTGTTTCATCACTAGAGCATGTCGCCAAGCATGGCCAATGCCTAGCTGATTGCTTTTCCTACCATAATTTAATCTTTCTTTCGTATAAATTTGGCCTCCAAAATCTAAACCTACAATTCTTCTGCGACGCAATTTTGGTGGTATGAATAAAGAGGCTTTTTTGCAGGATGCCAAATCTCTGGATTGGAGTCCTGTGTTCAAAGCTGACACTATCGACGCACAAGTTGCAATTTTTAACACAGCGATCATAAAGCTATATGACACTCATGCACCTTTGAGAGCGGTTAAAATCAAGCATCTTCCTGCTCCGTGGATCACGAACGAAATTAAGGAGCTCCAAAGAAAAAAGTCAAGAGCTAAATCTAAATATAAAATGCAACCTACAGAGGCGAATAAAATGCGCTATGTGAAGGCCAGAAATCGCTGCAATATGGTGTGTAGGGACGCTCAACGACGCTATATTCATGATTCAGTCCAAGTCGAGGATCCCGCTAAGGTGTGGAAGTTCCTCAGGTCATTGGGAGTTGGAAAATCTCGTCAAGAGACAATTTCTAACAATGTAAACATTAACCTATTAAACCAACATTTTACTTCAACGTCCTTTATTGATGACGTAGCTAAAGCGCACACTATTAATCATCTCTCAAACATTTCTGCTCCTGACCATTCTTCATTTGTCTTCCGTCCTTTCACTGCTAGTGATGTTCGAAGGAGCTTACTCTCTATAACATCTAATGCAGTTGGGATGGATAGTATCAGCCGCAACATGCTCGTTCCTATTCTTGATCTCATTCTTCCTGTCCTCTGTCATATTTTAAATTTCTCCATTTCCAATGCTGTGTTTCCTTGCTCATGGAAGGAGGCTCAGATTATCCCTCTACCCAAGAAACCTTCTCCTAAATCTTTCTCTGATTACCGTCCTATATCCATTCTCCCCTTCCTTTCAAAGCTCCTTGAGCGCCTGGTTTATAATCAGATGAGCTCCTTTCTTACCAGACACGACCTACTTAATCCTTTTCAATCTGGCTTTCGTCCTGGACACAGCACAGTTACTGCGCTCGTTAAAATCACCGATGACATTCGTCTAGGGATGGAGAACGGTCAGCTAACTGTGTTGACGCTTCTTGACTTTAGCAATGCCTTTAACACGGTTGATTTTGATATCCTCCTAGCTATACTGCGCTCCTTCAACATATCTCCAAGCGTGATTGACTGGTTTCAAAGTTACCTGTACGGTCGCCGTCAGTGCGTGCGGCTAGGGGAAATGATTTCCTCATGGCGTACTACATCTGCCGGCGTACCACAGGGTGGCGTCCTATCTCCTCTTCTTTTCTCCGTTTTCATTAACTCCATATCTCGTAATCTCTCTTCCTCCTACCACCTATATGCAGACGATTTACAACTGTATTGCCAGTTTCCGCTCAATCAGCTTAGTCACGCTGTTCATGTTATGAACAGTGATCTTCACAAAATATCAGAGTGGACTAAGTCATACGGTCTCAAACTTAACCCTTTAAAAACACAGGCCATTGTTTTGGGAAGCCAGAGAACTCTCTGCAAAGTCGATTGGACACTTCTGCCAGACGTGATGCTGGACGGGGTTGTTATTCCGCTCAGTGATCATGTCAAAAACCTGGGCGTAATTATCGACCGCAGTTTGTCTTGGGGACCTCAAATAACGGCTATGAGTCGCAAAATATTTGCCTCTGCAGGATGTCTACGTAGGTTGCGTAATTTTCTTCCCACTACCACTAAGATTGCGCTTGCACAGTCTCTCTTGCTCCCTATTCTCGATTATGCCGACGCCAGCTATCTTGATCTTACCGAGGCCCAGCTAAATAAGCTTGAGCGTCTTCAAAATTTCTGTATCAGGTTTATATTTGGACTGCGCAAATATGACCATATTTCTGAATATCGTATTAAGCTCAAGTGGCTTCCTATACGCCGCCGCCGGGATGTTCATATCCTATCTCTTCTCTACAGTATTCTGTTTAATCCCTCGTCTCCGCGCTATCTTCAGGAACGCTTTAGTTTCTTACATACTGCTAATTCTCATTCTCTTAGGTCGTCAGAGAATCTCATATTAAAGTTTCCAGCACATAGGACGTCGTTTTATGATCGGTCTTTTACGGTAGAAGCAGTACGGTTGTGGAACGCACTGCCTCTCTCTATTAAACGTTCGTCCTCACTGGAAACCTTCAAACTCCAGTTAAAGGGTTACTATCTCTCGCAATAGTATAATGTCCATATATGTATATAGTATATGTATAGTATGTATATAGTATATGTATGTATTTGTTACGTATTTTATGTAAGTTCATTGTTTGCTTAATATATATAAATCTAGGAATATCTACTATATATGTAAGTATTGTTTATGTTAGTTTATGCATTTATTTTTTTAAACATAAAGCACCGCCAATGTCTCCTGGTATTTTTACCTGCTTGAATGGTTGCCTGGAAGAGATCGCTTTTAGCGATAAGGCCGCCAATTGTTTCACTTAATGAACAGTTGCTTCATATTTTTATTTTTTTGTTTTGTGGTGTAATAATAAAGAGTTTTTATTATTATTATTATTATATATTATGTTAATTAGTGTTGTGTCATATTTTATTCCATGTTTTTACTATTTTTATCTCGAGTGCATGGTTATGCGATGTAGTCAATATTTATAGCTCAGAAATGATTAGAAAGACATGGTAGATACCTGTGGTTGATAACTATGATACCTTTGCCAATAACACTGACTGTCCAAATCAAGAAAGTTCATATCATCCCGAAAGCCAGTAAAGCATTGATCAACTCTTTGATGTTGTGGGTGTGGTGTTTTATGACCTTGGTGACTATTCGCCGTTAGTAAATTCTTTTAACCATTTGGCTTCAATTCCACATAAAAATGTTCGTGAATTATCCAATAAACATATTACATTAAATAAATCCATTGATTCCAAATACCTTTAGCATTCAGGGATACAAGCCTGATAACATCTTATATTATTACTAAACCGATAATCTCTTCCAAAATGAAGCAATAAATAACACCTAAATAGAAACATCAAACCTAAAATAGATAAAGAAAATCGAATTCTCTTTATCTCGGTGACAAAGACTGGGTCCCCGAACAGGCCGAGATAATTAGAAACAAAAGATAGCTTGTGAGCGCCGTCGATATCTTGCCGCCATGTAGGTTAGAGATCCCCAAAGTTTTAGTAGTTGTATCTTTTGCTTTTAGATAGAACCCTTGTTATATTAAATTTCTGCAAAAGGTTTAATTTTTTACGTCAGTAATTTTTTTTATGACTTTAGATAATCAAAGAGGCAAAAATCAAAGTTATGATAATCACATCTATCCGCTATCGTCGAAACCTATTTCTTTAGACGTAGAGCCTTTACAGTTCGCTATGAACCCCTGGGATGTGACACCGCTTTGGGAACCAATGATATAGACCGTAAAAATTGGTTTTCTTTAATAAAGATCCAACATAAAAGCGGAGTAATCGCTACCCGGCGACAGTTAGACAATGGAGCACATTTACGTTTCGAATTTATGTTGTTAACGACCTAATGGGGACCCATTTAGTGTAACAATGCAATAATTTACCTACGCAAAGGTGAATATTGCCTAGAATATCTTAAATTTGCAACAATGTGTTTTGTAAAGAGAATATTTAGGATGGAACAATGTTTTGTTGAGCTAAAAATATCTAGGAGCGGTACCCTTTATAGCTGTGGTTCCTTTGTGGAGTTGGTTTATTGATATCTAACTTGACTAAAGATAATACTTAGTTCTATTATTCAAAGAAATTTGTGTAAAGGGAAAGTGCATTATTTAGAAGATAAAAGCTGAATTACTTTACATTGAAGCATCATAAAACAGATAATTATGATTGATTGATAGCAAAAGTATTAGTGCATCTTTTTTTATTATGTTCTAGCAGAGGCACGCTAATCTAGTAGTATAAGAAAGTACATGTAGTACGTATATACCTAGCCATACTGCCTACAGTAACATTCAAAAACATCAAAGATCACGAAGAGCCGCGTGATTCCATCACAAGTACACATTTGACACATAAACACACCCAACGATCCATACATCATTAATCATCGGGACGTTTGTACAGAAATCACAAACACAAACTGTGTGTCATTGAAATTCAAATCAAGTCAAATCAAACTTCCACCTTTCGTAAACCATCGCCTTTGCATTCTTGAGTACGCGTACTTGTGACATAACACGAGTTTTACAGAGCGTTCAGTATTTTTCGGGTGAATTAATACAATGTCACGTGATGGAGAGTAAAAACCGGCCTTATTTAGCTAGTGGTAGGACATTCTTATCCATTCCGATACTAACTACTGTATACAATGATATGTGTAATCATAAATTTGGGTTTCAATGAGAGACAGTAATTTCTTGTCGATAGAACATTATTGAGATTGCACTACACGAGCCGCACTAGGCCAGCGTGGTGGACTATATGGCCTAACCACTCTCAATCGTACTGTCGATTGTGGAGTAGGCCCGTGCCCTGCAGTGGGACGTATATGGGCTGATACAGATACAGATACTACACGAGCCTCTAAATACTCCCTCATATTTAGTCATTTTAGTTCAAAATGCATGATTTTAGTTATTTTCAGTTGTTGAAGAAATTATTCAAATAAGGAAATTATTATTACACGACATTAATATTAAAAATACAACTCAAACTTGATTAGTAGATCGTAGGTAACTTTAAAATATCTATCTTAAACGTTTTTTCAGTTCAATGGATAAATGTTTGTTTCTCACACTGTCACTGCAACGTAATCCAAAAACAAAATATTAACAGCAAGATTACTCCGTTTACACTCTGGCTGATCTCGGAACGAGACTCCGAAAGCCGAAGGAATTCGACAAGCTTTATTGGCTCGTCGTCACTACACGGTGTATCCTTTGGATTTAAATTTAGTTGCGTAATTATGCACATATATTATGTATTTATATAAGTAACCTTATACATATTTTTATACATATTAAGTACCCATATTAAGTACATCGCTGCTAAGGAATTCTCTAATATTCACAATACTTAAGCGTTAGCAAACAACGGTAATCTAGTGCTAGTTGGTGCGTTTTTTTTCTTCCGAAGTGTTATAAATACATAATAAATACACCCAGCACATACATAGTTCTGACCCCACACTAAGATCGAGTCCCGTGGGTTTCAGAAGCTACGAAACTTTTCGGTCTCACATACACCCAGAACCGAAACAAATACCTGTGGTCAACACAATATATGTTACATATTTGTTTTGGTGCGGGGATCGAACCCACGGCCTCTCGTTTCACAGCCGGCGTCCAACTAACTGTCTTATTACTACTAAATACTCTCGTAAGTCTTGGTCAATTTCTTATTAGACCTTAATCTAACATATCGCTTTAGCTTCTATTTTTCCAGTTCAATATTTTTTGCCCCTCTGTCTAGTTTGTTTTGTGGTTCCGATGTTTGGTTACCAGGACTCAATCTAAATGTCAAATCCATATTTACAAGCAAACCGCCCTCCACAGCCCCCCGGGGGTAGCTTTGATCTACTTCCATCGCCGACTAATGCCACAGTAAAAATATGCTAATACAAATATCATGCTTAATTTATTTCTCAATATTGCTTGAGGCTCAATATTTCCACATCGTTCCCTCTTTACGCACCGTTCAATGCTAGTGCATACAATTTTCTGTCATTGTGTGTGTTCACTTACTATCATCATTGTCTTCAGCCACAGAAGGTTGCGGCGGGTTAGGCCGCCCGCAGGTAGGGGTAGGTAGAAAAATAACTACTCAGGGTAATTACGAGGTTCGGGCTTTAATATATTCGCATCACTATTTACACCCGGCACAGTTGCTGGTGGTATGCAACAGGAGTCACTGGCCTTCACTGGACACTGATCCGGGTCTTCGGCACGTGGCGGATCCCGGCGACAGCTCGCCGGCGAAGTCTGCTGCCACGTGGCCGGACACGGTGCGCAGGTCAGCGGCGCGGCGCAGGCTCGGTTGTAGTCGGGCTGGAAGCGGTGCGGAGCAGCAGCGGGCAGCAGGCACGGAGTCAGCTCTCCGTGGCGGAAGCAAAGAACGCCAAGTAGAAGAAGAAGAAGAAGAAGAAGAAGAAGAAGAAGAAGAAGAAGAACCTGGAATCAGCGTCCAAGAAATCGGAATGCAAACTAGGCTTGCATTCCGTGCCAGCGACTCGTGATAGCTCACAAGCCCGGCAGACAGAATACACTGACAAATAAGCAGTTAAAAGCGGTTAGCAAATAGAACACTCACCCCAGCGGGTTCAGAAAGACGCGTGGTAGCACGCGGCTTTTAGGTTAAAGAAAGGAGGACGCGAGCGACGTTACACGCGTATTTAAGCGAGCGCCGATGACAGTTCGCACGTCACGTTTGACAGATGTCAGAAATTGAATCAACCAATCAGCGCAACGGAGGCGTTGATTGGCATAGACAATAGGATTTATATCGACTATTGAGCTATAGATCGCAAATATAACAGGTGACATTCTACAACGTCACAAGGTAGATACTGAACATGGGTATCTTCTAAGGAATGCCACAGCCACTAGTCGGGATATACCCACATTTACCAACTTCCAACAACCTACCGCCATTTAATAAGATATTCACATCCGCTTAACGAAAGACCACCAGATAACTATATTTTGACAATCCGGGATCAACTATTGCACACTAATTTACAAACAGAATAGTTCAAGCAAGTAATTTTATTAATTAAATTATTCAGTTCGCGTTGCTGGGGAAGTTTCTTGCAACCTTTCTTCTTCACAGCTACAAGACGTTCCGAAGCGGTGGTAACAGAAATTATTCTTTATTTTTCTATAATAAATTTATTTTCTTTCTTTCTTTTCATTCAAATTAACGATTCAAATCTTGTAAAAAAACTATCTAATTATATAATATCATGTTTTTGAGACTACACCGTATTAATTTAATCAACTAGAAATTGATTACTACTTATAAGTCAATTAATTTGCACAACACTGCATGTATCCGACCTGGCATAAAACTCGGTTGCATATTTCCCATACAGGATAAAAATGAGTTGCTGATAAAACCGGTTGGCTAATAGAATCATTGTCGAGTGAAGTGATTAAGTGAGCAATTAGGTCAATATTTTCGTTGTGAAGCGATCTTCGCTCCGTAATTAGATTAAAAAAGTTACCAGCATGTGAACGCTGCGTCACGGGAAACTATATTTACTTATGTTTTAGAATCTGTTCGCCTAGTGTTATTGTGTTTTTTTTTTAATAGATGTTATTGAAAATGTTAACACTTTTCGGAATTTCCTTCTTGAGAATCGATTTCCTTTCGACTTTTTTGAGAACGTTCAGTTAGTTCAGGTTTCCGCGCAATTCATCTTAAAACAAATGATAAGTTAATTAAGAGTGTATACGGAACTGCGAAAAGTCAGTGATTCATCCTGTGTTCGACACTCCAAACTTCACCTATCATGTGACGAAAGTAATTCCATTAAACTTTCAAGAACGCTCCATAACATCCTCAAAGAGTTCACATAACATCGTTAATACCAGAAGACAATCTTTGCGACGTTTTTGGCGGTAAAAATGAAGCATTGCAATTTCCTTAAGCCGCGGCGGCGGATGATGCATAAAACATATTCGGCTCGGCAGATGCGCTGCGAACATGCTGGCGCCTACATGACATTGTAATGCGGCGCGATTGCGACTTACGACTTTAATACGATTTTGTGTGTATTGAGTTCAGTTTATATGCAACTTGTGTTGACGAATGTTGAAGTTATTCATTTATTAAAGTTTATGCGGTTATTTGCTACCTGATTCAACTTTATATCATTCATAACTTTGAGAGGTATGATGTACCGCAATGTCTATCTATCAGTGCTCAATGCCTTGTGGCCTGCCCATTGTCATATAAACCTGCATATAAATTGTACTGTGTCGATAACCTTTGTTCTATAGAACCCCACATGACTGTCTTGATTACATAAGAAAATGTCGAGCATAATTCCTTTTGTAGTGCAATTACATCAAATAATGTTAATAAATACAGCAAATTTTATCACTCACAACGTAGACGGTGCAAAGCGTGTCATAGAGAATAAAAATTACCCGACCGAATAATTACAGCAGACATAGAAGCAGTAGCCAGAACAAGCCTGGCATACTAATATAAAGTTATCCACTACAATTCCAATATTGTTTCAACATCGCTAGTTCGCACCGACAGGTAAAAGCGGATTCCGTTGCCACTCAAATAAAACACTTTTCAACACGAAATGTTCACGAAAAGTTGCCACGAGACGACCGCCGCGCGGAGACGAAATGCGCTCAAACGTACAGTTAATGAGTGGCCACCGGGTCAAACTAAAAGGTTTCGTGTTTACATGTAGTTTTTGGTTTATTTGATAAGCTGCCGACCGACCAGAGTTCATCGTAACGTAACATTCGCGGCGAGCGCGCTTCGCATTCGATGTCAGAGTGGAGTGAATTATACTGAATTATTCCTAAATAATTAGTTTTGGGGAAAGTAGCTAGACTCAGGTTGCTTCTAACATGTTTTGTGGAAATCCTTAACAGAGCTTTGACCTTCTTATGGTGGAGGATAACAATAATGATAGCTACATTTTTATTTTCCCCGAATAAAGAGAAGTGATAAATAAATCCTTGTATCTATTGACTGCTTCGGTTGCCCAGTTGTACTACGGTACGATTATAAAGCTTAGATCTTGGGTTGGGCAAAGAGATGGAGACTGTCCCGCCCTCACACCCGCCACTGCAACTCCTGTAAGCCAGGATCAACAGTGGCACGCAATGTAATGACGCCGAGCATTGAAGCTCGGCGAGTCTCCGGGAATGTCTAACTAACAAACAGATATTGGAAAAAAAAGAGAAAGAAAAAAAAAAGAAAAAGAAAAGAGAGCAAAGAGATATTGGATTTATTTATTATTTATCAGCCCGGAGTTAGGAATTCGTACCAGATATGGTGATACGCGCGCCCTCTATCTCATCGTGATACGGAAAACAAAAGACGGAAGGTGGGTGTCCTGGTTGCTACCAGGATAACCACTACTTACCCCTTCTGGGAAAAGGGCGTGAGTTTATGTATGTACTTCTATTTACTGGTTGTAGGTCTCTCATATGTAAGAGGCCCCCTGGGTAAGTACCACTGTAATGTCTATTTCTCCAGCCAAACAGCAGTTTAAATGCGATGTTTTGTTTCGGTTTGAAGGATATTGTAGCCAGAGTAACTACTGAACATATTGAGACTTAACATATATATCAGGAAGGCGGGCGTAGTATATCAAGCATTGCTTTGTAATTCAAAATGTTGTTTTGATTTTGATACTGTTCATGAACGTTCGTATCGCTTGCCATCAGGCGAGCGGCATGCTCGTCTCGCGATTCGTTGCAATAATAAAATAATTAAAGATCGCGCGAATTCTCACATCGCACCATGTTACGTTATGCCTAAATCAGTCGGTCAGTCGCTAGCTTCAAAGTGAAGGGTTTAGCACAGTTCTGCGTTTGTGTAGAGGTCGATGTTTAAGCGCCATGTCAAAAGGCGAAGTGGCTGTATTAGTGTTTTTATTGGACTGTAGAGTTGTTGAGAACGGTTTTGTTAGTATTTAACCGCTGTTCTGACGAGTGCGGTTTGATGAGCAGATTGTTAGCGAACAGCATTTGTTCGGTGCATTTGTTGGCCAGAAGTACAGTGCTGTTTTATACACGTAGAATATTTATTATTGTCTCAATAGACTAGTAGCTGCTACTATTTGCTATGATTTTGGAATACATATCGTGTTAAAGAGACTTAACTAAAAAAAAAAAAAATTTTGGGAAGCGTTCTTTAAAGATTTGTAACATAAGATCTATTCTATCTTGTCTATTTTTATTTGGATCGGTCAGTTTAATATTAAAGGTTCGATTTATACAATTTGTGAGTTTTTCGGCTTAGAAACGTCACATCGGTTCCCCGAACTGAACTAAGCTAGTACCTTTGCTTACTCGTTTGCAGACACATGCCTAAACTGAATTAAGAATGAGATAATTAAGTATTTCTGGTGACATAAGTAATAAAATACAAGAAATTGGGCCATGTAGTAACTTGTTTGTTATTTCTATAAAACGGTTAAAGGACTTCCTTTAGTAATTTTTATACATTTATTATTAATCAAAACGTATAACTGATATTAGCTAAAATTTCCCATTTCTAACGAACGACGTAAGTTAAAACAAGATAGTTCTTTATTGTGACAATAAAAAATACACTTAAGTAGAATTATTTTAGAGAAAGTCCGAAGTTAGCTACAAAGTAGTAAGATGAAAGAGCAGTTCTTGGTAACTTTGTTGGACAAGTCAATTAGCTATTTACGTCCAGATTGATTGAAAGTTGCTATCATAGCTTTATCTTAGCGAATAGTTTTTAAAAAAAAGTCTTTGTTGTCTGCTCGCCCGGCAAATATGTTTCCTTTTTACGTTTAATTTGGTAATACACATGATGTTGACGTTACTGATAAACATGTTTAAGAATTCAAAAGTTTTGTTACGTCTCGAAATCCCCATTTAAAAAAAAAACATTTGCTTGATAGCAGGCATTGAGATCAGCTATAAAGTACCGGCTTATTGTTAAGAAAGATATGCGAATCAATTACCTATAACTTAGAAATGAGGTGATACTTACTCATGGGTCACAAATTTAAAATGAATCTTGGCATTAAAAACGATATGTGGTAATTTCTCATGATCTTCTGTGCCCTGTTGCCGCAAAGTTTAGAAAACGGAAATTTGCTTCCATCGCATTTTATTAAATAATTATTATACTGTTATAATTTTAGGATAATCATAATATAAAACTTGCGATTTCCGAAGTGGTTTACCTAAAATCGCTGTTGTCAATAATAATTACTGCTTCACTGCTTACGTTAATAAAAATAGTTTTATTTCAACGCCATCATTTTTCTCTGAACACACAAAAAGTCTACAGATGTTTGTCCATAACGGTGTAGTCAGTATATTTTTCCTGAATTCAAATGGACGTCAACAACATCACGAAAACATATCCTAGCACACAACCTAGTTACCTCTGAACCCATAAAAGCCATATAAAAAAGGAAAACTATAATTTCAGCAAAGGTCAGGCCCGCTATCACCATACATAACACGACAAAAAAGCGGAGCGCACGCCACGTAAAAATACCTGTACGTTCGTGACGAGGCGAAATTATACAAAAACTCGCTCAAAACCGTCCTTGAGGAATCTTCACATATTTACATGTTTATACACGGTGGATGTAAAGTTGTTCTGGATGTGAATTGATGACTTCGAATCACTAAGTGTGGAAATTTACTGAGTGCGAGTTAATGAGTATAAAAATGGAACAGTAATTGCCTGTACATAAGTCATAGGAATACCGGTAATGCATCACTGTACGGAAATATGCTTGACGATCTGTGTGACTGTGTGTCACGCTAGTCGCAACTCTGGCCACCTTTTGGGAAATACTGGAGTAAGTAAGAGTTGATTTGCCGAAGTTATTCGTAATGAGGAGCGAAAAGTACACATATCTGTTTCGATTTTTAATGATAAATAATATGTAGGTATTTGTTTTCTAGGAAATTTTAGCATACAAATAAAATTGTAAGCAATAGCCTTGCTGTCGATGTCTGTGATGATTTTACACTACATTATGAATGAATTTATTAATTCAGAGACAAACTAACGACTTATTAGCACTCCACGGCAATTCATCATGAAGAGAGGCTTTGCAGTGTGAATTTGAATCGATAAGTGATATTGTCAGATCAATAAAATGTCGTCAGTATTTGTTTTCTTTCTATTGCTCTTTGCTATCCTCATACATTCAACAACTAGTGATATTAATTAGATCCATATATTGTGTTGTTTTACCTGGACGTAAATAGTTAGACATCTATAGAGCCGCTTGCTCGTTTCACAACTTCATAATTTTTCTCCGCTACAAAATACATTTGCCAAAAAGTGTTGGCAGCAACTCTTTTAAATAAAACACATAATGTGAATGAAGCCACATCCAGCAGTGTTGAGCTGCGTCGTAACCTAATAATGTTCTCAGCGGTAACGATAGATCACTTGCCCAGTGACAAATAAAGATGGATTATGGCGCAATATTGCCGAGTGTTCTGTGGGATCACAACACGATTATCTACAGATGGTGCAGACTGCTCAATGATTTATGTAAAATGGTGGATTACATGTGCTTGTCCGTTTATTAATCCAGAAATATCGCTTAACTAAGGTCATGTCTTAAGAAATAGTGTATCACGGGAATATAAACGAGACTTTGGCTTGACCTAAAAATTCCTAGCATAGTAATTGCTCCTCTATGACATCAATGTCATAGATAAACTTTTTTATTGTGATGAATGGCGGAGACGAGCCTGCTATTTTCTTGATGATAAGCGATAAAATCATACAGAACCATAAATTACAAAGGAATGTTCGCCATCTTGATATATAAGATTTTAAGTCTCAATATGTCCATTAGTTGCTCTGGCTACATGTCTTTCAGACCAAAACACAACAGTGCGTTTACACTGCTGTTTGGTGGAAGATAAGGACGTTGCTACGGTACCTTACCCAGGCAGCCTCCCAGGTAATGAGAGACGTGCACCAGTAAATTAAATTAACTAACCAAATATTTTTTTATGAAACAAACAAAATAGCCTTGACCCCAAAAAAAATCAAATTGGGGGTCCAGTCTATATATCTTTTCACAACCGACCATACACCATGAAAACTTTGTTACTATTTCCTCCATTATTCCGCCACTATACCTTCTGTACCCACAGCGGCTGCCGTCCCACATGTGTTTTTTACAAGTGCGTCTCGACGGGCGGGAGCGCGCGCGGAATATTCATGCGCGCATATTTTTAGCGCCATCGCTCGGAGCCTCGTGGAACCTGCTCGTGCATCGCTTTATATTCGCCCTAACTAAGGACTTCTGCCTCCTTAACGCGTTCCTCTGTTTTTATTAGAGCAATGCTTTTTAGTGAAAACTAGAAACGCTGGGAGACTAAGACCGTGCATCGCTTTGTTTTCTGGTCTAATATTTTACTGTGTTTTATTGGTATTAAGTCTTTTGAGTAAAATACCAGAGATGGTAGATTAGTATTTTTTTATTCTGGTGTGATTTAGAATTAGGAATTAATCTTACTTCTTGTCACTCATGCTCAAATACGAGTAATTCAAAATCGTGTGTCACTTAGAATACGATAATTTGTAATGACTGATTGTAATATTTCTAAAAAATGATTGCAATTTTGAAACATTGCTATAAACTTCACAGTCATAAACCACCCGTGAAATCATAGAATTTATTCTGATATTTTTATATTATCTAACAGATGGCGCCATCCCGACCGCCGAGTTGTGAATTGATTACCTACTCAAAGTGACTATAGACTTAATTTAATAAACCTTACGACCTGATTATAAAGTGATTAGTTCAAACTGGTCTAGCACAATAAAAACCTACTACCAAATGCAATTAAATGAAATTGATTTTATTGATCACGTAGGCAATTCAATAGCTCTTAAGACAAGTTAATACATAGTAATTATTCTATATTTACAAAATAATTGATTATATAAATTAAATTTATACAGTTTTTGGTAGTCTAACTGTATTAACTTATCATTTTGAACTTAAGCTAAAACTATGGCCAACCATACAACCCATCAGAAGTATATTTTATACGTATGCCGTCTGTTTCAAGAGCTCGTAATTCATATAATAAAAGAGCCACCCGCCAGCCTTCACCACGAGTCGGGAAGAGATGAGCCTGCTCTTATGTGAACGGAAACTATACATATGTGACCAGATGCATTAAACAACTCACTGTACGAAATTCACTCCAATTCAAATGAAACAGAGTTTAAAATTGTGTGAAAGGTACAGAAGTTTGCCAGATTGTATGGCTTGCAATTTAATGCGTGCAATTCATTCTTAAAATGGATAGTCAAATGTCATTGTGGAGCATTGGGCTTTTGCATTCTACACCTTATCTTTTTATCAGAATTATTTTTAATACTTCTATGTTGTGTATATGTAAATATAGTTTGTAGGCAGAACACGATACACTTGCGTGCAATTTTTTGAAGAGTTTTCGAATAATAACTATGGTCGCAATACCTGGATATGAAAAATAATACAAAATTTATTTCAAATCTAACCAAAGCCAAGTTTTATACAGGAAACATCCCTTGAAACACAAAAGACAACGAAAATGATTTATTCGCTATCAACAAAGCTATACTTTAAACTCGGCAAATACAAGTTTAACTGCAAATCGTTTTGAAAACTCTTTATGGTCGACCACATGCATTCAGCACCTGGTTTCTGCAATTCCACCCTTATTTTCTAGGTCATAGGGTTGAAGTCTCTGTAAGTTAAGTTTGCCAGAATGTATGACAGTTGAGGCAATCCGTACAATTCATGAATATATGTATGAATGGATTTGAAATAGTTCTCTCGCGTTTCGATGGTTGATTCGACGTCCATTTTTTTCGTATGAATATTGTTTGCTGAGTGAATCATTCGGGTGCCTCTCGATAGGCCGTGTAGTGGGTTTTATGAGGTTTTATTGCGCGTGTAATAGGAGACATTAGAGTGGGTTCCACTCGTTCCAATATTGTGTTCGGAATTCGTTGTTTGAAGATATTGTAGACAAAAGTGGGTACGAAGAGTTTTTAGTAAACCGCGAATGTGATCTGAAGCGATATTGTATACTTACAATAACACTGAATATTACTTGTAAAGCGAATTTATAAAGCTATTTGAAATGAAATCACAGTAATACTTAAGAACTTTTTTCAATACTGATATACTTTGTGAGTTACATTCAATTTACCCTATTCTAAATTACTTTGAACAGTCAAATGCATTGTATTAAATCGCAGAAATATAGGTAGCAGATATTTTACTATTTTTAAAAATAATCAACAGTGATATCGATTCCCCTGACCTCCTATCTAAAATAAACCTTAAAGTACCTTCTAAGTCCTATCGATTTAATCCACCCATACGTATACCATATGCGTCAACTACGTACATACATACATACATAAACTCACGCCTTTTTCCCAGAAGGGGTAGGCAGAGGTGCTTGGACACCCACATTTCGTTTTGTATGTTCCGTCCCACGATGTGATAGGTGGCGAGCTTATCGCCATATCGGGCACAGATTCCTGACTCCGAGCTGATAATGAATAGAAAAATTCAATATCACTTTGCCCGACTCGGGATTCGAACCCGAGACCTCAGCTTTGCAAGCGTACCTTAGTACAACTACGCCACCAAGGCAATCCTTAGTACAACTACGCCACCGAGGCAGTCAACGCGTCAACTAACTATAGACAAAATAGTTAATTTAATTTAATTTAATCTTTATTGTACACAAACAAAAGGACATAACAATATAAAGAAATAACATATATAAAAGGTACAAAAGGCGGTCTTATCGCTAATAAGCGATCTCTACCAGACAACCTTTGGATGGATATAAAAGAAGGAGAAAGAAAGGGCAGTGTAAAACAAAGATAAGGTACGCTCCAATAGATATAGAATATTAAATCGATAATCAAAAATAATACATATAAATGACATAATTAATACACATACGTAATATAATATGTACATATATACATACATACAATTTATAATAATTACATAAACATCTGTAATAATTTATAATTAAACTACAGGTTAAAAATATATCCGAAAAGAGGAAATAATACCATGCTTTGTCTGTTTAATGAGAAAGGTAGTGTGCTTTTACCAGCTTTTTAAAAGATGACAAGGTTTGTGCCCGTCGCACCACAACAGGAAGAGCGTTCCATAATCGGACAGCTTCAACAGCAAAGGATTTATCAGTAAATGTTGTGGTGTGTACAGGCATTCTCAGCTTAAGGTTCTCCGACGACCTCAGAGACCTCGAATGTGAGTCATGGAGAAAAGTAAAACGTTCTTTAAGATAAGATGGGGTGAGGGGATTAAACAAAATATTATAAAGGAGTGAGAGAACGTGAGTATTCCGACGAAGCCGTATAGGTAACCACTTGAGCTTAGCGCGAAACTCAGAAACATTATCAAATTTGCGTAATCCAAATATGAATCTAATACAGAAATTTTGAAGTCGCTCAAGTTTATTAAGTTGGTCTTCGGTGAGATCAAGATAGCTGACATCTGCATAATCAAGGATGGGAAGAAGGAGAGTTTGCGCAAGTGAAATTTTCGTGGCAATGGGTAAAACATTGTGTAACCGTCGCAGGGACCTTGCCGAGGCAAACAGCTTGCGACTTAACTCTCGAAGTTGAGGACCCCAGGTGAACGACTGATCGAAGTGTACACCAAGATTTCTTACAGTGTTACTGTATGGAACAGTTATTCCATCGCAAGAAACACTAGGTAATTGGGTGTGATCTAGTCTCGAAATCATCCTGGGGCTGCCGACAACAATGACCTGAGTCTTGGTAGGATTGACTTTCAAGCCATATGTCTTGCTCCACTCACAAATTGCATGGACGTCGCGATTTATGGTTGCAATTGCACTAACAATCATATCTGATGGAGCTTGAGTGTAAATTTGCAGATCATCTGCATAGAGGTGGTAGGAGGAGCGAAGATTATGTGTAATAGAATTATTGTAGTATAGTAATAGTTTTATTGTAAGAACAAGTAATAATTTCAATAGCATCTGTAAGCAATACAACTTTGATTTGTTTTCGACCTCAGTGCCCTCAGCAAGGAAATGTTTGAGTTTTGATTTTTTTCTAAAGACTTTTTAAATTAATTAGATTTTTTTAAGTACTATTATTATTTTTGTTTTTCTACCTTTATATAATATTTAATCCCATTTGGTGGGTAAAGGCGGGCAAAGATCGCCTCAATGGTTGCTTAAGGATGGTAAGAGGCGACGAGGCAGGCCTCGGAAAAGGTGGCGTGACGACCTCGACCAATTTAGCAGCGCTTGGATGGCATCAGCAAGTGATAGGGATAAGTGGAAGGAGTTGAGGGAGACCTTTGCCCAGCAGTGGGACATAACAGGTTATTAATATATATATATATAAAATATTGAAGCCTGTATGGTTGTTATAATATATGTTGTTTACTATTGCTGCTCGTGTTAAAGATTGTAATATGATAGTCCTCAATTTGCAATCAGTATCTATACGTGAAGACTTGTAATTGGCTTTCAAATTGCTACACAACTGTTACATAATTATTTTAAAGCTGTTAGTCTTCCATGAAAATAAAATAAATAAATTACCCAACAAAAAACAAAATAGGTTTACCACTCAATTAGAAATGACAAAAATATGTTGGTTATTTAAAAAAAAAAATATGGAGTCCTCGACCGACGAGCGTGTATGAAGAGATTAATGACAGTTGAAGAAGCGAAAGAGATATCTATGGATCGTAGCACTTGGCGCTCAATAGTCTCTGCTTACCCCAATGGGACATAGGCGTGAGTTTATGTATGTAAGTATGAATTTTTTAAAAACTTGTTAGAAAATCGTATGACATCTATGGATACTGCATGACGCTTATCAACATCATGCAGTGTATTACGTACAATTATTTATTAATGCCCCTTATAATATTATAATGTGTTTATCCTTAGAGATCCCTATGTTGACTACAGTATGCTACAATGTTAATATACGTGTTCAACAACAACATAAAGGAAAATAATATCGTATATTTCCGCAATGTGGAGACCTTCGCTTTCCAAGTAGGTATCGGGGCCAAAATACGCTTCTAATTTCTATAAATGTTCGGTTATTATCTCAGATTTACGCACTATAATTGTGTCTCTGCGTTCAAATATTTCTGAATCAGTATCAGCCGATATACGTCCCATTGAAAGGCACAAGCGTCATCTAGTCGTACAACCTAAAGTACGATTGAGAATTGTTAGGTCATAGTCCACCACTCTGACCTAGTGAGTGATGATTGTGGAGATCCTTGGTGGAGGCCTATGTTCAGCAGTGGACTTCCTGTGGCTGATATGATGATGATGTTGATGAGTCCACCACTCTGACCTAGTGCGGGTTGGCGGACTTTAAATACCATTGAAATTCTTTACAAATCGCTATGCAAGTATCCTTCGCCGTTAAAGTGCGTGGTGAATGACTTTCAAATGACTGTGAAAAGTTGACACATGACTCTGAAAAGTCAGCGGTCTGCCCTAGGGTTGAACCAGTGACCACCGTGAACATGTTATCTAAATCTAAATAAAACACATATTGAGTTATAATAGAAAAACGGCACAAAATTTAAATAAATATTTATATATCCTCCAACTAATTGACACCGCGAGTATTAAAATATAAATTAATATTTCATCGCCGTCGAGTAAATAATTTCAATTTTTTTCGCCCCGTACGTTAGTCAATACACAAAATTGAGGCGGCATCGCCTTTGTGACGTTTTCAATGTACGCAAACAAATTTTACTTGTGAACATATTTGCTAGGGGCCAAAGCCGACGCCTATCCCCTCCCCCTCCAGAGGGTGGTTCTAAGTCACATACATATTCGAGAACTTAAACTGAGAATGAAAATTCTTTAAGTCTATCTTGATTTGGGGCAAGTTTATCAGAGAATGTGTTAAAAATAGCTTCGCTGAAACTTATTATAGTTGCGGCTAAGGTTTATAGGAGATAAAAGTCCAAGAAATATTAGATAGATTGTGTAATAGTCGTGGGATGTTCGTATTCACCCGAATA
This sequence comes from Hyles lineata, assembly GCA_030180105.1. Classification (NCBI taxonomy): domain Eukaryota; kingdom Metazoa; phylum Arthropoda; class Insecta; order Lepidoptera; family Sphingidae; genus Hyles; species Hyles lineata. The sequence continues at coordinate 11,264,725 of JARJEE010000018.1, read as the reverse complement.
GCGAGTATTGTGCATAATTATGAACCCTTGATAGTGACCCGCACAATTGTGTTGTAATTTGGCCTGTGATCATTCGGTTTCGAGCAAGCCGGCGTAATTGTCTCTCCCACCAAATGATATGGTTTTATCGCCAATGTATATTCTATTTGGTTTTTACTTCACTTATCGTTATATGAGATGCATTATGGTCAATTTAGAAGTGTCGGTATAAAACAATATTATTATTGTTAATTTATATATAGCAATGAATGGTGTGACGAGCATCTCATTCGCCTATTCGCTCATTCGCCTGCAATGCGCTTCTCATCCTCGGACATGGGATGTTAAGTTTCAATACGTCCAGCAGTTACTCTGGCTACAATGGCCTACAAACCTGAACACAATAGTGCATTTACACTACTGCTGGGCGGGAGAAATAGACACGGTGGCGGTGGTACCTACCTAGGCAGCCTCTCCCATATGAGAGTACCTACCACCAGGTATATTGTAAAACCACTGTAGACTATTGTAAAACGATACAAACTTTTGCTTCTCACAAATAAATCCTACGCGTAATTTCTGAAAACAGAAAGATAAAATGCTACAAGAGCGGAGAATTTGTAAAAGTTCCAACTAAAAGATGTTTACATAAAGAAAAGCGCAAACAAACGGGTCGAAAGATTTCCCACTGTCCAATGTCCCCGGTGACTAGCTGATTCCTACAAAATGTTAAACATTTTTACCTGAACCAAGTTTTAAAAACGTATAAGTCTGTAAGAATAAAAACAAATATCATATGAGTTTACTTAGTAACCTAGAGAAAATCAAGATTTGCTCGTTGATCTTAACTTTGTTTACCATAGAATTTATCGAACAACCGATTCACCGGTAGGAAAGTGGACTATCGCCTATGTGAGTAAATTATCTTAAAATTTTAAAGAAGAGCTTTGTTTTCAATCTTGAAAGGTGAAAAATGAGATCTCTGCGTCAATTCAACTTAAAGGTAGGTGCCAATTCAATTATTTTGGTTACGATTTGTTCTCAAGTATCAATGTCTGTTTTGTGAATCTAGCAGCACACGTCGACAGAAACTGTTGGACAGATTAGTAACGTATGTCTTTTGAAAATTAATATATTACACTAGATATTTCCAATTATTGTTATATTGTGAGATAGGCATTTCTACGCCTGTGCTGAAATATTTGCGTACATGTCGTAAGTAAATATTCAGTGGACCAAGTCGACAAAAATAATTCGCAACGTCTTCGGCAATATGGAGTAAAACACTTCATATAAAAGAAATTTCTGCGCACTAACGTAATACGCCGCAAATATTTTATTACAGTCCTATCGCACTCGTAAATTCAACGTTTACCAAACTTTCACAATATGTAATTAATCATTTGCCAACTTAATTAACAATTCGTCTCGTCTGCAGCAAAAAGTTTGAATACAAGATTTTAGGGGCTTCATAGTGTTTGCATACTAAAGTGATTAGTTCTGAAGCCGAGACTTTAAAGGATTTCGAAAATAATTGCACAATGGCAGGGCTTTGTTGTAAATCGTCTTGATTGCAGAATCTATGGATCGGTTGACAAGGCGGTGTTACCTACAGGGCTTTCAACCACCAAATACTCATATAGCACGCTGATATTACAGGATACCTGATGATTATGGTATTACATTCTGTATCAGCCCAGTACCATACGTCCCACTGCAGGGCATGGGCCTCCTCTACAATCGAAAGTTCAATTGAGAGTGGTTAGTCTGCCTAATGCGGGTTTTAAAGTACGTTTTATTCTCTTCGTAAATGATACATATACAATTGTCATGCTTGAAATGAAATTAAAATGAAATGAAATGAAAATATTCATTGAATCCATCTTGTATCCCATAGGGTAGGCAGAGACTAAAGATGGCTTCTTTGCTCGATTCTGATATTATTACTTTCTGTAAAAAGTTAAAAACATGACATGTTTTATTTTTATTTACAGACAGTTTCATAGAAATGTATTAAAAAAAGCTATATGAAAACGATATATGAATTCAAACGAAACTTGAAGCCTGTGAATATAATATAAGTGTAAATACATACATAAACTCACAGCTTTTTCGTAGAAGGGGTAGGCAGAGATAGTACACCAACACTTCGTCTTGTATGATCCATCCTACGATATGATAGGGGGCGACCCTGTAGCCATGTCGAGCACAAATAATTCCTGACTCTGCTCTGATGTGAGTAAAAAGTGAATAGAAAATATAAATTTGCCCGACCCGGGATTCGAACCCGAGTCCTCTTGTAACGAATAAAATCTAGGCGGACATAAAAATAATAAAAAATGAATGTTACGTCTATAATTGCACCAACACAACCACCTAGATATTTTCATTTATAATAGGGATCGGGCTGTACTTAACATACACAGAAATAATATAGATTAATTTGTTTTTTTCGCATACTACATGAGCAAAGTATGATACCTAGCGAACTCCAATTGGGTAAGACTTATAGAGTTTCTAGGCCAGACCAAGTAATTCTTGTAATAAACAAACTTTCCTTCGGTTAGCTTGTACTCCTAACGAGTATGGGTGGTCTTAAAGTTCGTGATGTGGCTTATAGCTTCTAGAATTTTCGCTAAGTTTTCTTAGCTAAGAGAGAATACGACTACCTACTTCTAAACCAAATCATTCTAAGGATAATTATTATCTTAGTCATTTTCTAGTGTCAGTATATTTAATGATGTGAACCACGCGAGTGGTGAGGTTAAAGCCTTGGTCAGATATTGATAGTTTCTCTTAATATTTTAGTTTGAGAAATCTAATATTAATTAAAAATTTATACTTTATAATAATTTAGTTTTGATGGACATAATGCCTGAAGTATTCTTTACCAGTGGAACTTAATATTACTTGCATATTTAAAATTGTTCTATTACTGAGGTTGGACGGACAAAAACAAAGTTAAATATTAATTCTTAAGTAATGAATTAGTTATTAAATTACTACGTTCATATCAATTACACTAATTTACAGCATAATAAAGATTCAATTAAAAGTTAAAATATTTGAGTAACAACGAACAAACAAAATATAACACTAAAAAGATCACCAAAATGGTTTTATGTTTCAATTTACTCGTGTTATGCTCGTCTCATTTACAAAAATTATTTAAGACTTTAGCCTAGCTAAAGTAAAAATAGACTCCTAAGTAAAGAAATAAAATTAAGTGTATCCCGATATTTATTCGCGGTATAATATTGTTGTGGTAGTCGACACAGGTACTGATTGATGGCGGAACGAACGTGAGCGGAAAAATAAAATGCTATTTATTGCTATATAAAAGTTGTTCGGGTGTTTTATCGGGCCAAATAGTTTTATACGTTGGCCGCATTTTCAGTTAAAAATTTAGGTATGAGCGCGATAGCTAAATATTACTATTGCGCTCAATATTGCTAGTTCTATGCCCGCAGATCACTTAAAATTGTACAACTAGTTTGCATTGAAATTTTTATTTATTTTATTTAAAAGACACCAACGACATTAACACAAAACTTACAAAAACATATAACATTATAGCTTTGGACAGAGTGTACTATCCTTACAGGTGTATACAACATTCATTGTAACTAGCTTAAATAATACAATTTTCTTATACTAATAACGTCAGTGCATGATATTACTTTATAAAGTTTTAAATGGTCGGCAAATGAAATGCCTCGATAGCCCAGTAGATTGTTGTGTTTAGTGGTAGAACTACGCTGTTGTAGCTCATCATAAATGGGCAGGGGTTATACCCTATAGGGGTGTCGAAGACATGAAGTTCGATTGTTCGGACGTTGAACGTCAACATAAAGGATAAAAGTTTTCCACTTCAACAAAATCAATACTATTCTCTATGAAACTTATAATAGAGGCTATCGGCGCAAAAGTGGTGTAACCCCAACCTACATCATTAGGAAATAATTGAGGAATTAAAATTAACTTTAATTGTTTTTGATGTAGTTTATTTTGTGAACATTATTTTATTTTTTTTGTTTTTTATTTACTCTAAAAACTGTAGAATCTACATAAATTGTGTTATAATATATAATAATTATATTGTAACGAATGTATTTTACACCAAAACCGTACTAAAAAAACTGTGGGTTACTTTTGCGCTGATAGCCTCTTCACTTCAAACTTAGCCTAAGATTACGACGTCCGATACAGGATTCGAACAATTTGTAAAGTATTTAGGCATGTTCGTACAGTTTTACTTGCGATGTTGAAATATTATAGATAATATATGTAATATTACAGAGTAGTCTCACTAGAAATCGTGGTGAATCGACAGCTTAGCTCTTATGTTTCGTTTGGTGAGTGAGATTGATCGGATGTCCAATACCCCTTCCCTGTTCCCATCCCTTTTCCCCGCTTCCCTTCTAATTTGATGGACCCGCCACACATCCATGATCCAAGCGTAATGGATGTTTTTGGGCGACAGTGATCACTTACCACCGGCTGACCTGTTTGCTCGTTTGCGGGATTTATTCAATAAAAAAATAATAACGATAAAATTACGACGGCGAGATATCGGGTTCGAATCCCCGGTTAGATAACTTCCAAAGCCACCACCATCGGAACTTCATAATAGCTGATCGTGTGATGCCTATATGAGAGGCATGCATAAACTTTTAGCTTTTATAAAATGACGAAGGTCTGGCGGCCACGGGCTCTTGGTCTATAAGTCATGTCATAAATTTTGAATTTCGTTATATAAAATGCATAAAGATGTAATACATACTACGAGTATATCCCAGTTACTTCATCCAGTTTCATAAATCTCTTTGATGGGCGGACGATACTAACAGGTTTAAAATTTGGTCTAAAATACAATGAAGCTGTACTCTCTTGTTATTGAATACTAGCGGTCGGGCCCGGCTCCGCCCGGGTGCATACACGTTTTAAAATGGCGGTCAAAATGTTTAATTCTGACTATCAGTTTAGAATATCGACCAATCGGACCACAAAAAACGAACAAAATTTCCTCCTATTTGCTAGAAATATCACTACTGCTTTCCTCCTATAGGTCAAATAATATGATAATATATAGCCTATAGCCTTCCTCGATAAATGGACTACCCAACACTGAAAGAATCATCCAAAACGGACCAGTAGTTCCAGAGATTAGCGCGTTCAAACAAATAAACAAACAAACTCTGCAGCTTTATAATATTAGTATAGAATGATACATTAAACGTACTTAAATATATTTGAATGTGATATTTTCGTTGGATATTCTAATCAATAAAAATAAATAAAAGTGACATAAATGCTTTAAGAAATCATGTATTGCCGACACTTACTGTTCTTCTGAAACGAATGTGATAGGTACTATAAAACTATCATGATTTCATAACTATGTGTTTTCTGAAATGTACTTACAACGCAAGAAAACCAGGTGTGAGAGTAAATTAATCCTAAAGAAAAATTAACAAAAGCCTGAAAGAATAAGACTACATAGACGGTGCACAAAGCTTTCGCGCCACAAGTGCTAGGTGTATTTAAGAAGTGAATAGTGTTTGCACCTCGCATTATATCGCTGAGCAAATGTTTAAAAATATGTTGCAGTAAGATAAGTTAATATATTATAAATATTTGAGACGGTGCGCGAGACGCTGAGAGCACGATGGCCGCATATTTACGTATCAAGTTTTGTTGGATGCTTCAATTGTAGGGCTGCCTTGCGTTTAATAACAATTTAATATTTTACTATTATTTTTATTGTGTGAATGATGATATGAACAGGTGTTTTAAATAGGATCATAATTCTGTTTAGTTGCAGAAAGAATTATTCTAACCAGTCATTTTGAGAAGATGTAAATAACATAAAAACGTGTTACATTAATCTCAAGCATTCATAATTTGAATATAAAGAGCATATTAAACTAAACAGAATGAACTATATCAAGAGAATATATTAATAACAGCATCTAACTGCGTAAATCGCGCATGCCAAATTAACTTATTATACATAAATAAGCTAATCAATAAAAAAATACTTTTTCAGTTCCGTTTTTGCTAAATAAGCAAAGCATCATCATCGTCATTATCAGCTTAATTTATTGTCCACTGCTGGACATAGGCCTTCTCCAAATTGTACCATTTCACCCTGCCTTCGGCTTGTCGCATCCAGCATCTGCCAGCGATCTTTCGCAAATCGTCCCCCCACCTAGATGGCAGGCGTTTTACACTACACTTGCCAAGATGCGATCTCCACTCAAGAACACGTTTACCCCAGCGGTTATCGGTTTCAGTAATTTACATTTAATAAGCATTACATTGCACTGCAATATCGAAATCTAGTGCGCCAACCCTACAACGCAATGCCAAGATGGCCGGCTTCGATCGTCTCCGATATAAATGCAGCAATTGTGAACTCGCCTGCTTCAGCAACATAAAACAACTATTGCAGTATATACATGACGTCTGCTTGGATTCCCGATGATTTGCTACGTATTGTTATGTAAATAAATGTAGCTTATAAGCCGCTGGGAATGATAGATGAGACAAATAATATGCATTTAAACAACATTTCGTTTGATTTGTAGATTACACATTTTGAAATAAATACGATGGAGGGAGATTGTTTATTTCATTGTTTATTTATTTATCCAGTTTTTAGGAGAATAACAGTAAGGAAACAAAATCAACTGTAGGTTGCAAATTTAGGTTAAAAAATTGATGCTTTCATAAGTTCACGACCATTTCACAAGTTACAAATAAGGTATTAGAAATATTGTTTTTCACATAATTCCCTCTGCTGAATAAACTAGATCCTACTCAGTTCGTTCGTTTAGGAGCAACAATGCCACAGACAGTCACACAAATACACATGTCAAACGTAAAGCATCCCTCTTTTTGCATCGGGGGTAAAAAATACGTTTTAGCACAAACTTTTCCGGAGGCTGGCATTCCGACATCAACTACAACCTTTTCAAAATGTTTAAAAAACATTTAACAAAAAAAAAAAAAGCGACAGGTGTTAAATTTTTGAACAAATCGATTTCACTACAATATACAGGGTATATCAAGACTGCTACCGAAAACGAAGCCGGGTGATAGTCTTAGTGACTATAAACACAATGCAACTAAAAATTTCGCAAAAAAAAAACGTGACTTTTTTTTTTGGTTTTTAAAAATCATCATTTTTGGGAGGTAAATCCATAATTTTTGCTAAAATAATAGGTGTATAAAACCCCTATGGTATAAAAGATTTTAAATCATTATTTTAGCAAAATCTATGGATTTACCACCCAAAAATGATGATGTTTAAAAAATCATAAAAAAAATTAGTCGCGTTTTTGAGCAAAATTTTTAGTTGAATTGTGTTTGTAGTCACTAAAACTACCACCCTGCTGCGTTTTCGGTAGCAGTCTTGTTATACCCTGTTATGAAACCCCTCGTATGTAGTAATATGTCAAATGAACTATTTAAAATATTGTGTCGAAATGACACGAAAGTAGAACAGAACTCGAGTACGTCCGACGTTCAATATTATTTTGGGACGGCACGAAAACAATTTTGCGAAAGTACATTTTAACGAACATAAAATGTGAATACAAAAGCTTCAATGTGCATAAAAGAGAATTATGTACGGCAACTAGAGCTGCCCGGATTATTTGCTTAAATTTTACCATTTACATTTTTAATGTCGCGAATAAGCAAAGAAATCTCGGCTTGATTCTTTTATCTCGATCTTTTTCAAGCAGTAGAAATACTTTATTGTCTTAAATAGCTGGAATAGCCCGCTAGTCTAGGATTGTATACAATTTCGCATTAAATATTATCTTACCCGACTTAATAAAGGTTGCATTAAATCTCCTAGGCAGTGGACTTCCTAGTGCCGATGAATAGCTTTTCCATTATGTTTCCAGCAGCAAATAATGAAAAAAAAAAAAAAACCTACGTACCTGCGAATCTTCACAAGAATTTCAAAAGTGTATGAACCCTACCAACCCGATTTAGTTCAGAGAAGTGGACAAAAGCTTTAATAACTCCGCATTGTAAAGAGGGATGTACTTAGCATTGAAATGTATACTTACTACTTAGCTGGAGGAACTCCACTATGAATTAAAGAGATCATATTTTCGTTGATTTCCATACTCGCTACGCTTGGCAGACGAGTTGAAGAGGGCGTGACGTACGCTTTTGGGTTATTTTATTTATTCCTCATTCAAATACCCCTTTTACGAAACCGGTGCAATGTTAAAAACATTTCACTGTACAAACAAGCAAAGAAATCACGGCTATACAAACTTATTGCTTGAATTCGTTGGTTTACTTCAAATGTCGAGGTAAAATCCGTTTTCTACGTACAAAATTAGATAAGAGGTTTTCAAGTTCCAATTTATAAAACGGACTGGTCGTTTATGCGCATTTCTGTTCGCTTCTATAATAAAATCTTAAAAGATGTCGAGTTTTCTGTGGTAATTGAATAAAAATTGTTTTACGGCGTCGCCGACTTGGCAGTTTTCTATTTTTAGCGCACAAGTCAAGCGAGTCGTTTATCTGTGTTTGTTTTTACGATACTATTGGGCACAAGTTTCCTTCTACCTAATGCTATGTGAGTTGAGTTATTAGTTCAGGGTGCTGATTTAAAAAGGGGTTTTTAGCAACCAAATAAATGATTCATCAGGATCTACGAGCCTTCACAGAGGGTGATAGTTAAGATATCGGCTGTGTAATATATTCTTTTATTTCACTTTATTCTTTGAGGACAATCGGGGTTAATAACATTAAATGTTATCAAAATAACAAAACACCGACAGTAAATTAATTGCATCTCCTTCAGTTGCCACTGCATGCATTAAAATATAGGAACCAATTAAAATTAAAAATATTACTATATTAAAAATTGATGTAAATTAGCAAAGTAGACATATAAATAGTCCTGAACCAGCATTATAGCGCATAATAGACCACAGCCGCCGACACACCGACCTATGTCGGTAACTTGATGTCGGGGGCTAGTTGGCGACTTTACTCACTTCAACTCGGAAAACTTTATTGGTGGCTCGATATGAAGAACTTTTTATGACATTGCTGAGTTTCGCCGGGCAAATGAGTTGTGCGCTTGCGTCGTTTACATGTCGGCGGCAACACGTTTGGACTGTGGGCTCTAATTATTTATCGTCATTATTCTTTTCTTATATGCCGCCGGAAAGTATCGGCGGGTTGTGTCGGCGGGTCGGTGGCTTTAGTGTGTAGTGCCCTTAAGACACAAGTATTGTGGTATGGATATCAGAAACTTCGGGAGCCTTTGGGTCTTACAAACACCCAGATCCGATTCAAATATTTATGTTCTCAATATGTTCAGAGTTGATACTGTATTTTTGTTTAATTTAATTGTTTAATCTTTAGGTATTTTGATTTTTTGTTTATTGAATAATTTTAATCTCTTTTTATTTATTCATTGAGACTCAACCCACTAACCCGTAGCCCGATTTCGCGGGACCATAATAGTATTTTTACTTTATGGTTGTGCTTTAATAAATAAATTAATAATTAAACAAATAAGAGTACTAATCAAATATGCATTTGATTATTGAATATACGAGCAAAAACTTGTTTGTCTTTTCCATTAATCAGTTTGTGTAAATATATGCGTTAATACATACTGTAGGCACTTTTTACGCGTGGGATATAAAATAAATCTCCGTAAATAAGAAGCAGAAGTACCATAAACACTTATTAAGTTGATGTGAGGGTATTATAGAAGAGGCCTAAGGCTTGCCAAAGGCCTGTCCGGGCTTGTAAATTCGGCGAAACACGCGCTGTGCCAAGTTATTTAAGTCTTAACTTAGAATGGCTTACAGGTAATCCACAAAGCTTGTGTATAGATAATTAATTTTATAAAACTTTTCAAACAACTTTATATTTCGTTTTATCACTGAAAAATATACCCAAAAGAGCGTAATAAATAAATAACACCCAACAGTGAAATACATGGTCCTGACCCTGCTATACTAAGATCGAGTCTTGTGTCGTGAGTATCAGGCACTACGAGAGACTTTTCGGCCTCACAAACACCCAGACCCGAATGAAACATTTGTGGGCCGCACAAACATTTCTCTTGGTGCCGGGATCGAACCCGCGGCCTCTCGTTTCACAGGCGAAGTTAATAAGATAAAATATAACTTGATTTCACCATTACGTTATTACTAAAATTATATCGAGCAGGCCGTAATGAAGAAAGTGAATGATTAATGCTATTAACTAAACTAACTCTACCGACAAGGTAATACCAAATTATATTCAATTTCTTTCTTCTAGAAATCAGTTCTTAGTATATGCTGCGCAGATATATTAATTTCTAAAAACATACTCATAATATTCACCCAGATCAAGATATCTTCTTGTTCAGTTGTAGTTTAATTACTTAAACTAATGTAGTTCCTACTTGAGATACTGAAGTCCGTTTAGCATGTTTCTCAGAAATGGTTGTGTATGAGTACAGAGCGAAGACGCACTGCATGTTAAATGATAGAGTTAGTAATGTTTTACACTGATTTAATATATTTCAGAAACTATTCTTAATGTTAAAATGTTAATCTGTATCTGTATCTGTATCAGCCCATATACGTCCCACTGCAGGGCACGGGCCTACTCTCGAGAGTACGATTGAGAGTGGTTAGGCCATATAGTCCACCACGCTGGCCTAGTGCGGGTTGGCGGACTTACATACCACAGAAATTCTTAGAAATCGCTATGGTATGCAGGTTTCCTCACGATGTTTTCCTTCACCGTTTTTAGTGCGTGGTGATTGACTATCAATACACACATGACTCCGAAAAGTCAGAGGTGTGCCCTGGGATTTGAACCCGCGACCACCGTGAACATTTCGGCAGCCGCATCTGGTCCGTTTACCAACAGGCCACCACGCACTTAAATGTTAATGCTTTAAGTTAATGTAAATGTTAAATGTTTTGGTAGTGATAATTGCACGCGACGGTGACAGTAAGAGACTACTACGGCTCGATAATTAAATCAAAAAGTAAACGCATTGTGCGCGTATTGCTAAGGTATTCGGTCATATTACACCAAGCAGGTAGCGTTGGAGGATCCTTTAGAGATTATTTACTAAACTTCTATACTATCCCGCTCGCTCACCCATGCGTTTCTTGTAAGCCATGATCAAAAACAAACTATTGACATCAAGCATCGAAGCCAGGCGAACCTCATAGGTTTGCCTTTCAGTCAGTATGAAATAAAATACAAAAAAAAAAGAGTTGAAAACAAACTGAACTCCATAGCAATAAAAAACATAATGTTAAGTTTAGAAGTAGGTATCATTATCTTATATAACTAGTAGAAGAAACAACCAATTTTCATACCTTGGCATATCAAACACCAGACAGCCTCATATTATCAAGGGAATTTATTTCCCTGAAATGGTATTTGTGACGCAGAGAGTTTTTTTTTATTGTGGCCCGACATAGTGGCGGCATTGCACCTGATGGTAAGCGCAAATGCCGCCCAGGCAGAGTATCCATTGGCATCGGACGGCAGTCCCATGCCAATGGAAACAATTATGCCGGCCTGCAAACACAGCCTGACGGTGCGGCACAAAAAAGAATTAGAGAACCGTTTGGTTCGCGCCGGGATGGTTTGGACCGACAAGCTGTGGCTTCGCAAGCCAGCCCGCGTGGTTCTGGTAAGGAATGGAGAGGAGGGGATCAAGTTGAACAATTCCTCAGAGCATTCCCCGTGATACAGGCGGTAGAACACGCTTAGAGAGGCGACATCCCTCCGGAGTTGTAGCGACTCTAAGTTGCTCGTAACGTCTGCATCATTCACAATGCGGATGGCCCGCCGCTGCAATCCATCCAACGCATCGAGCAGGTACTGGGCGGATCCATCCCAGAGGTGCGAACAGTACTCCATACCCGGCCGGACCTGCGCTTTATACAAACGATAAAGCTGACCGGGCGTGAAGAACCGACGCAACCTGTTCAGGACACCAATCCTGCGTGATGTGGCAGATATTACGCCCTCGATGTGATTCCCTGGATTGATATCACAGCGGATATCCACACCAAGGATACTCAGGTCATTCCGCATTGACAGGGGAGTACTCTGAAGAATGGGGAGGGGAGAGAACGGGGATTTTTTGCACGTGAACGCACACACCTGAGTTTTCTTGGCATTGAACTCAACCATATTCCTGGAACCCCATGTAGAAATGAGATCCAAGGTCCGGTTGAGTTCAGTGACAAGATCTTCACGTCCCCTCACAGTTTCGACTCAGCAACCCGGAGGCCCGCAGTGGTATCGCCCATGAACCGAACCATGAACCATGAGTGTTTTAGGATTATAAACATTTACGTAAAATATCGTTTTAAACCAATGGTCTGTTGCGAAGACGCGGAAAACAAGATTATAAATGATTGGGCATATGTATTACGTACTTACCTTTTTTGTACTCTTCGTCTCGGTAGTTGTAGGACGATCAACAATTATTTATGTACGTACACTAACTTCAATAGATATACAACAGATAGCACCGAAATAAAATTGAAAAAAAAAAAATAGTACCTATATTATAGGACTTATGTAATAAGGACGAAAATAAGACGGCGGGAATTTAAAATAAAACGCTTTCAACAAAATTAGGTTGACATGTTTAAATGGCTCACACGAAAGACGAAATAGTACGTAATTAAGTAAAATAAGAGTCTACAAAGGACAGGGATTAAAGTGCAGACGCTTACCTTTTTGATATCTTCTAGATCTAAAAGGCAGTGTTACAAAATGGCACTGTCGATACATTTCTATAATGCTCAAAATCGCGGCATCAGAACCATTTCATCAATAAGACGTAGAAAAATTTAAAAAATCTGTTATAAACCAATTGTGATTTGCGACTAATGCAATACACTTTACAATGGTTTCCAGAAGTATTTGTACAAGATATTTCGTGGGCCGTGAGACAAATAGCCGCCATAATATGTACTTATAAGTTTTTTAAATAAAAATAATAAGCACAGGAAACACCATACAGCTATGTATTCCCAAGTGTAAAATTACATGGACATCATAATCGTGAGTCAATACGTCGTGAGTCAATAAGTAGCTATTGTAATATAGACTATAGAATTGAGTTTTGAAAAAATCGGGCCGAAATTAAAATGAAATTAAAAGAATTAGCACCAAAAAAAATAAACCGTTGAGGTATTAAACTGAAGCTAACATTTCGACCAAATCTATGACTGACCATGTACCAACCAGCAACACGGGAACTCAGTGGAGCGAGAGGATAGATAGTATAACTGCGTAAGAGAAACAGAGATAGAAATAGGGGTACGTGTGTCTTATAAACACACTGATTTGTTCGCGATGTTCACTCTGATTTAATATCTCAATGGCCTACAATCTACTTACTTACCTTCTGACATTTTCTTCACGCAGGCCGCATCGCAGGACTGCTGAGCGCTGCACAAACATACATAGCTTATTAAACACAACACCGAAATAAAATCCAAGTTGTAAAAGAAAACAATTATACCCGCCCATTTAAGTATCACGAATGTAAAATCCTTTTTGGAAACTCAATTGGACTGAAATACTTTCATAGCTAAGGCGATCGTCAGGACATAGTTATACGATCAAATGAGTTATTCGAAGAGCTGGAATGAATGTACTTTAACTTGCCTTTTTGATGCCGCCTTGTGACTCGATCGTGTTTCACGTTCACCAATCACTACACTACATATACACAAACCACTTACACTAGCCTAATTCACTAACACACGGGACCTAAACACAAATCACTTTTCACTTTGGAACTCTAGCTTTCTAATTATGTCACGCAATGACTTCGTAATTAAGATTTATACGCGACGGATTAACACTCATACTTGTCGAAAGGTTTTTCGTAAACTTTACCCGCCGCACTAAAACCAACTTAGAAAAATCAAAAATGAAAGAATATTCACTATTTTAACAATATTGCATGCAAAGAAATCCGATTTAAATGATATTCGCGACGGATAACACTCATGTATGGATGCAGATATTCGGAACCTTATATTTCGCGCGTGTGCCGTAGACTCGTAGACGCCATATTAGATGATTTTCATTGCCGCATTCAATAGCGTCAATTTTGAGGATTGTTCGCGACGAATTTACCTAACCCAACGATTAGCGACAATGATATTTCAGTAGCGTATATGAAATACCTACAGAACACTGAAATACCAATACTGACAACCGCGATTGCGGCGCAAGCTGCTTGGCGCCAGCGACACTTTGCCGCCATTTTCAAATCAAATCAAGTTCACTTTTAAATCACTATTACACGCGATGACGGATTACCACTCATGCTTACATGAAGGTTTTTCGGAACCTTATTACCCACCGCACTAAAACCGACAAGGATGTTAAAACTAAAACGAATTATAAACCCAATTTCAACAATATTGCATGCAATGACGTCGATGATAAATGATATTCGCGACGGAGACACTCATTTGCGTGTATGCAGGTATTCGGAACCTTGCATTTCGCGCGCAAGCTGTAGACTTGTAGGCGCCATACTAGATTATTTACATTGTTGCATGTAATGGCGCCAATTTTAGGCGTTATTCGCGACGGAATCAACTTACTCACGGACTGCAACGGTTTCGGTAGCGTATTGAGGGATACGGTAGGTAATTCTAATACGATCGCGGCGCGTCGCACATACCGCATTCGACACTTTGCCGCCAATTTGGAGTTTTAAATAATAGGCATTGGAAACCTCATAAAGCCTTATAATATTAACCAAGGATTTCCAAAATGGTATTCAAGTAATTTTATTTTGTTAAATCATCAGTAATTCCTTTCATCAATAAGATAAAAAAAAGAAACAATAAAACGCGTGTATACTTATGTGCGTACGTTACAAGTAGACGTGCTTATTTTTGAGACAAAAGTCACTTATTTTCACATTGGCTCAATATTCACTACAATAATATACGATTTTAAATCACACACACACACATGTATACGTATACACGAATAACTTTATTTTTTTACCCTAGCTGTTATTCTTACCAATTTTGACTCTGAATTTAGTTATGACTTATGACCCTTAGATACCGATTTTGAGGCAAATCGGACCAATAAACAAAAAGTTCAATTCTGACTATTAATTTAGAATATAGGACGAAATATCCTCCCATATATCGACACTCATCGGACAAATAACTGAAATGTCCAACATTGCAGCGAAAATTTTGAGTATCAATTTAGATAATCAGGGTTAAGGGTTCCTCAGACATCGAATTTAAGACCAATCGGACCAATAACAAGAAAGTTCAAAATGGCGCCCACGCTTTTCCATTCTGACTAAGAATTTAGATTATAAGAACAAAGAGTCCCTCGACCATCCATTTTGAGACACCATGGGTCAACGAAAAAAAAAAACACTTTTACAATGACCGCCATTTATAATTTCAACATAAATCACATTTTACACAATATGTATAATATATTTATGTAAACTACTTGTTGTACGTTTATTTTTACCCTCATAAAATTCAAAACGGCCCAAAAGTAGTATAGCTTTAAAAATCTTTTAATTATAAACTTTGATACATAAAATATTTTACGGGTAAAGCCACGGGCAATACTAGTTTTGGATTAACTGAATTACGGGAAGTTCAGTAATCCTAAGTTTTACTCGCTTATCTCCTTATTTTCACTGTCGAATTAAAGAATAACGTCAGCATAGCTTCAGTGTTGTGAAATGCATATCATGTTCACTACTGGACATAGGCCCCTCCCAAGGTGCACCACAAAGCCCGGTCTGCTGCTTTATGCATCCAGCCGCTGCCGGCCCTCTTGTGCAAGTCGTCCCGCCATCTGACCAGATCAGGCATCCAACGCTACGTTGCCAAGATCCGGCCTCCACTCAAGAATAGTTTCGAAAGGTAGTAGATTGAAGTGGCAATGGGCTGGCCATTTATGTGGCAAAACAGATAACAGTTGGAGTAAGCATTTTCTGGAGTGGAGACCACGTTTTGGCAAACATAGCGGATAGAACTCCATAAATATATTTTGTAGGTAGGTATATCAACTATCTATAAATCAGCTATCTAATACTCATATAACACTGCCACCATAAAAAACAAGCCAGCATCTCTTTATTTATCTAAAACTTGGGTAATATTAATCAATGTGTCGTCACTTGTCAAACTCGATGCTAGACGTACGCATGGATGTAGTTTATATATTACGTCCATAGACGTACGTAGTACGTTGACGAGTCGATAGTTATAATGTATTGGTTGATATGGAATATGTCAACAGTACTGTAAAACGTTCCATGAATCTATACAATAGGTAATGTATCTAAGATTTAACAAAACTGATAATTTATTGACAAAGCATAAAAAAGAAAAGCACAAACTTAAACCCAAGGCCACAAAATTCCGAAAATAGCACTAAAAACAACTACAAAATAAGTATTTTAATTTCATTGATTCATTCTACAACTCCCACTAGCATTCATATTCAACATGGGAAACAAACAAATTATTTATTACTGTGTCGCCAACATAAACATAGCCTGATTTATGAGCAAACAATGGTCTTTGTTTCCTTGTCCGGGAAGCCAGGCTTGCAAGGATACCCGGGCCGCCGGGCTTGTCGACTTCCCGGTTTGATAAAACTTGCCCGTTCCCATAGCATCGAGTGACGTCAAATAGTTCGGAAATAATCTGCTTCGGATGGTTGGTACTCCACGATTATTAATATCACCCAAGTTTTGGATAAATAAGGGATGCAGGGTTGTTTTTTATGATGGCACTATTATATCGAAGGTCTGATTTATAGCTAGTTAGAGGGTTGTACCCGTAGTTTGTCATATTTTAAAGGTTCTGTTACAGTTCCACGTCTTTAAACTAAACATGCTGAGATGCCCTTCTTTTTAAAACAGATGGGCAAAATTTCATAGAACCTCGGGCCTAGACTTGCACAGCTTGTTTATGCATTATTTTATAGGGATAATACAAAAATAAAAAATATGTCAGATTAACGGGAGTAAAGAAATAATCACTATGCATTATAGTGCAAGAAATCATAGTTTTTGCATAGTATCTCAAAGTTACGTGGCGTACAGCGTTATACTGCTTTGCTTTCAGGCTTTGCTGTTGAAAAGGACGCTTATCTAATAGATAAAATCATAAAAAAAATATTTGTGGTTCATTTTTAAATATAAAGTTATGATTGTCAATATTATTTTTGATACAAATACCTAAACTATATAGTTTTATAGTTTAACTGATGATAAATATAATGTAACCCTGCACCGGTGCGGAAAAACACAAATCAATACTATTAATTTAGGTAATTACCATGTTAAAAAAGATGGTATAATAGTGCTGTCAAAATTGATTTCAAATACATCAAACTACTGATTTTATTGCCCGTTGTGTATCGCTATATTATTATTCATTAAGAATCAGAAAAAATAGGATAATGATTTTGATAAAAAATTCATGAATGTAACATCAGGCACAAATTTACCCGTCTCCCTAGACAGTTAAAATTTCGGGGACAGGAGAAAAGAAAAATGCGCAAAGGCAATAAAATTAAGAACTGAACTGAATTGAAGAGAAAAATGGTCTGCTAAACCTTTGGTAATTAGGTGCATGTAGACCGTACCATTATTTTGCAACGCTTTAAAAATATAAGAAATTTGCGACTTTAGAGAAAGTTCCCTTTGCTATGTTATATTTTTTTTATTATTTTTATTGTTGAAAAAGAAACAACTGATAAGTATATTATTAATAATAAAACTACTTCAATTGGATTCTAAAAAATATCGTAGAATAAGGCTCCATGAGGTTTCTTATGCCTATTATTTAAAAATCGAAAACGGCGCCAAAGTGTCGCTCGCGCCACGCGGCTTGCGCCGAGATCGCAGGTATTCAGCCTTGGTATTTCAGTGTTGTGTCGGTATTTCATATACGCTCCTGAAATATCGTTGCCGACAATAGGTTAGTGAATTCGTCGCGAATAAATCTTAAAATTTACGCCATTGAATGCGGTAGTGAAAATAATCTAATATGGCGTCTACTAGTCTACGGCACGCGCGCGAAATATAAGGTTCCGAATACCTGCATCCATACATGAGTGTTATCCGTCGTGAATATCATTTAAATCTGATTTCATTGCATGCAATATTGTCAAAAAAGTTAATATTCTTTCGTTTTTGATTAAATTTTCTATGTTGATTTTACTGCGGCGGGTAAAGAGGTACCGTAAAACTATTCAGCAAGTATGTACTATCCGTCGCGAATAAATCTTAATTACGACGTCATTGCGTGATATAATTAGAAAGTTAGTGTTCAAAAGTGAAAAGTGATTTGTGTTTTGGTCCCGTGGGTTAGTGAATTAGGCTAGTGTAAGTGGTTAGTGCATATGTAGTGCAGTGATTCGTGAACGTGAAACGAGATCGAGTCACGACATCAATAAGGCAAGTAAGTATATTTTAATTCGCGCTCTTTGAATAACTCATTTTATTGTATACTTACGTTCTGTCGATCGCCTTAGCTATAAAAGTATTTCAGTCCAATTGAGTTTTCAAAAAGTATTTCACATTCGTTATAATTAAATGGACGGGTATATTGTTTATTTTTAATTGCTTTTTGTGCTGGCATTGTGTATAATACGCTATGTATCTTTGTGCAGCACTCAGCATTCCTGTGATGCGGCCTGCATGAAGAAGATGTCAAAAGGTAAGTGAGTAGATTGTAGGATATTGAGATATTAAATCAGAGTGGACATCGCGAACAAATCAGTGTTATAAGACACATGCACCTCTATTTCTGTCTCTGTCACGCTTACGCAGTCCCACTATCATTCCTTTCGCTCAACTGCGTTCCCGCGGTCCGGGTTGGTATATACACAGTACAATGTGCAAATAGATATTAGTCGCGATGTTAGCTTCAGTTTAATATCTCAATAATGTGGTTATATTTTGTTCCTAATCCTTTATGAACTTTTTAGCTATTTTACGTCAAACGTCTTAGAAGTTATTTCAGTATCGCGTCGATTGTTTTCAAAACGTAATTTTTTACTCTGTAATGTCTGTAATACAATACTTGAGCACATACTAACTTACAAATACGATTCCCGGGAAAGTAAAAATGTTTGCTACGCCTATAATTTTAATTTAAAAAATCTTACTAATATAATATAGCCGGTATTTGTCACACGGCCAAGTAGTGGCCAGTCATTCCAGATGTACACATTTTGGCTTTTGCCTCACAAATAAGATTTATGGTTATAATCAATACTCAGTGCTAATATGAGGCTGTAGAGTGATTCCTATTCGTTATTTCTGTTTAAAAAATCACATGGCGGCAAGGTATAGCACAGCTGCGAAAGTTAGTAGTAGGTGCCAAATAAAGCGCTATTCATTTGTGTAAAAAAGCGTAAAATACTACATTTTGCCGGCGCCATTTTTTACGTAATATTGGCGTACCTTTACTTAGCGTACTGTTTATTGACTGCTGTAATTAACAACCACGCAATGCTGCCGAGAAGAAGACTTTAAAAGGTAAGTGTATAAACAATTCAATATAAAGTATTTTGCGCTGAAGTCTTAGACAACTTCTTAGACTCTATGAAGCCGTTTCAGCATCGGTAATATTCCAATGTTTCAAACACTCAATTTGTTACTCTTTAATAAAATACGCTGTAAGCACTATATTGATATTTGATTCATAATGTCGACCCCGGCGTTTTTTTTTTTTTTAATCTGGCCCGGCAAAGTGGCGGCATTGCACCTGATGGTAAGCGCAAATGCCGCCCAGGCAGAGTATGGAAACAATTATGCCGGCCTGCTAAGGTGTCTCTTCACACTACTGCGGAAGGACCCAGGATTGTAGGAAGGAGGGAACACGTGAGACGGCAAACAATTCCACAGCCTGACGGTGCGGCACAAAAAAGAATTTGAGAACCGCTTGGTTCGCGCCGGGATGGTATGGCCCGTCAAGCTATGGCTTCGCAAGCCAGCACGCGTGGGTTTGGTTAGGAATGGAGAGGAGGGGATCAAGTTGAACAATTCGTTATTTTACGCGTGGGAATACGCGGCTTTGTAGTGTTTTCTATACGTATTATTATTAATTTAAAAACGATATTTGACGTCCTTTGGTCGCACGGCGCGCGGAATGTCTTTATACCTAAAAAAAACTTCCGGAAACTATTGTCATATGGATTTATTGAATCCATCGGGAATTGCAATTATTGTGTAATGAATTTTGTAAAAATAAAACATGTATTTGATTGTGGCGCAGCGATTAATGCAATATAGAAATGTATCAACAATCGGCGATCGTGTGATACTGCCATTTAGTATACCACTAATGTATTGTATTACCATTACAAATATCGTAAGTATCTGCACTTTAATTCTGCTCCTTTATCGACTTTTATTTTGCTTGATAACTATTTCGTCTTGCATATAAATTTACTATATTTCGTCTCCACGCCACGCTCGTATGCCATCACGCTCGTAGACATCTCCTTCTATTATATTGCTATTAAATAGTATAAAACAAAGTCGCTTCCCGCTGCCTGTCCCTATATATGCTTAGATCTTTAAATCTACGCGACGAATTTTGATGCGGTTTTTTTAATAGATAGAGTAATTTAAGAGGAGGCTTTATATGAATAATACGTTCATATTATTGTAGAAAAATCTATTTGCACCCGGGAGAAGTTAGGCCGGGCCGAGGTATTTGTGATGTAAAAATAATCTTACAAGCTGATGTCGATGACTTTTCCGTGATATATTTTTATTATAAGATGTTTACTTTAATATATTTATGTACCCGTAACACGTGTCGCTGACAGCACAGCGCTGATAAAACTTATGCTTTACGTAAATAAAATATTATTAAAAACAAAATATCGTGATATTTTCGGATAATTTTTCCACTACTACGGAATAAAGCAAGAAAAATGATTGTTGAGAAGTTGAAATATGGTTCAGTTGTAAATATAATCAAATGCGTTTTGTTAATGTTTCTACCTTAGAAGCCATTCCGTGTATCACAATTATTTCTCGTAAACATAACATTATGGTTGTTGATGTTTCCTACATTGATAAAACGCCGGGCAACCTTCATAATTTGTTACAGCGGTAAATATCATGGCCGACATGAAATATGTGCTATTTACTACGATGGGTTTTCTACTCCAAATATTTGTTTTGTAACTTGGTTTTTCTATCATTTTGGCTTAGGAAGGGCCTGTCAACTTATTTTGGTAGCCAACGTGGCCCAGACGGTTTGACGCCGGTTCGCGGTTTCGATCGCCGAACCGAGACAAAAATGATAGATCGACAAGAATTTGATGACATAATTAGTTGCGAAAGAAGTTGGTAAACTGTGTTCAAGACGATTGATAGGTATTTTCTTAAAAGAGGACATAGATATACTTAGAAGGTGTTATATACATATTAAACCTAGGTAACTTATTCATTTACTCAATACCAACTTTGTTCCAGGTAATGTAAACATATATTATCCTCGTATACACATGTATGTACATGCTATGCATACGCTTTCCAACAGATTAATTGCAGTCGCTTTACCGTGCTAGTATTAGGTCTAAAAACCTCAAGATTCAACCTAGATGATAAAATTAGACAATATACTTTATTCAAATTGATTGTAACAAATACAAACATACATAATCGACACGCCTTTATACCAATGGGGTACAGGCAACTCAGAGGGAGCCTATAGATCACCTCTTTGCACGAACCTGACATTACTTTCGCTTCATCTCCTTCATCAACCTCTTCATGTATTCTCGTCGATTCAGGGTACTTTTGACCTGACCCGTGTTATTTCCTGTATTAAAACAAATCTACACTTACCATCTACCTAGTCCTTAGATATTTTAAATATTAAAACCGAGCAACAATTGGAGACTCGACACATTATCGCGGCGATCTGTGTAATAAAATATGCACGGGCGTTTCGTGACTGACTGAGTGCTAACTGCTAACTCCGACTATCAGACGAAGTAGACTGAATAATGTATGCACCTCTAGACAAGTCTTGTTCCCATCCTGATTAGGGCTTTGGCTAAAGTGCTTCGATGTGTGGAAATAGTTTCATACGATTTCAAAGAATTATTGACATCCACGGCTCAAGATGACCCTCAAAAATATTCATATTTACCTCTCGGAAGTAGCCTAGCAAATGTGTCTTTTTGAAGATAAATTTATATCGGGCGATGACAGATAAATAAGCAAGCGTATGTTTTATATACACTGCAATATTTAAATTATTTAATATTTAAATGGTGTAAGTTTTATTTGACTAGTATAAAATATAATTTAATGAGAGCGAATTGGTAAACTTGGTGCCACTGTCGTGTAAAGAATACGGTGACATCTAAATGAGATTTTTGGTTGATTTGTGAAAAGGCAGCAAAAGGCACCCGATATGCAACTGCTATTTAGGAGGTCTAAATGACAGTAATCATGACGTGGAATAGGAAAATTAAAAGCTCATTAGAAGAGCGACTTGCACTTGCTTGACTGACGCTGTTGTATATGGAATATAAAGTTTGATATAATTTAGTAGGAAGATCTTATCCTGTATTACAACGATAAGAAACCCTGTTTATTTAAATTCAGTAAAACTTCCATTTCATGATTAAAGATGCGTACTAAACCTACTGAGTATATAAAATAACGCTTACCCAATGCTCCGTACTGAAATTCATAAAATTTATGACGCTTAAGTAAATACCCACTCAAGTTTAGCAGGGCTTCATAATATATTTATTTTTACGCAGAAATTTTGTGAACGTAACTCAGCCGAATTTTTCCTGTAAATGCAGGAGCTTTTATGAATACCTATAAAATTAAAACAAATGGCCTGTCAAATATCGCCAATCTTCTTACAAACTGTTGAAGGCATGTTTGTGCGGCTTCGAAAACCTGTTACTTAATATTTTCTAGTTAATAAAACTCTAAGTGCGTGGTGGCCTGTTGGTACGCGGCTGCCAACGTGTTCACGGTGGTCGCGGGTTCAAATCCCAGGGCACACCTCTGACTTTTCGGAGTCATGTGTGTATTGATAGTTAATCACCGTGCACTAAAACGGTGAAGGAAAACATGGTGAGGAAACTTGCATACCATAGCGGTTTATAAGAATTTCTATGGTATGTAAGTCCGCCAACCCGCACTAGGCCAGTCAGTCAATCGTACTGTCGATTGTAGAGTAGGCCCGTGCCCTGCAGTGGGACGTATATGGTCTGATACAGTAAAACTCTAACAACGTGATGGTATGAAATATCCTACATCCTGAACATGAATCATACTAATTTTGACAAGTTTCATGGCGCAGATAGTTAAGTGAAAGTACATACACGGTTTCAGTCCTTATAATGAAATCAAAACCTGTGTGATCATCAAGTATTTGTTACAGATTGGTAGATTTCAGTTGCCGATATGATACTGGTTAAATTCCAGGAATCTAATATAATTGGTGTGTAATGGTTAACTTGAAAAATACCGGTATTTCTTTTTTCGGTTGTGACCTAAAAATACCGGGATTTTTGATACCGCTTTCGGTCCCTAGTATGACGACAACGAATAATTATTGTATTATACAATTATTGTAGAAGACACATAATATGTTAGTAACTACACCCGTTTAGTTTTATATTATAAAAACATATTTAGTCTCTCTTGGGTGAGTGGCCGCCGAGGTAGAGACCATAGCAATATCTATTTCTCCCGCCAGACAGCAGTGTAAATGCACAGTTGTGTTTCGGCTTGAAGTATATTATAGCCAGAGTAACTACTGGGCGTATTGAAACTTAACGTCTTATGTCTCAGGATGGCGAGCGCAGTGGAATGCTACTGTTTATGATCAGTCGTATCGATTACCACCTTGCGAACGGCATGATCGTCTCGCCATAATATAAAAAAAATATTTTATTAAAACCTTATTTAACCTGCATATCAATTTCTTGAAAATAATATAATCAAACAATATTGTGGGAGGTAAAATAAAGAGGAAACAGAAAATGAATAAAAAAGTAAGTAACTTTTCGTGTGAGCATTCTCAAATTTATCATACAAAATGCTCTAGATATATAACCGTAAGGATATGAATTTTACGATCGTACTCTCAGAATTAAAACGCGTAGCACTTTTATGGTGTTTTTAGAGTGCTGGAGTTTGCATGTGGTGATGGAGTTTCACCAAAAGTGCTTTCATCTTGCGACGTCCTTAATGGTTTTAAAGCACTATTATATATGTTATTATTACGTTCCTGATCATTTATTTAATATATTTTATTTAAATACTTTATATACACCAGGTACAGAAAATTAGACAGAAATACAGGAAAAAAAACACACACACACACAATGCACTAGTGGCGGTCTTATTGCTTTAAGCAATTTCTGCCAGACAACCAAGGGATGGGTAAACGACAAGGCATTTACTAAACAGGATAGTATTGTCATATGTACATGCCATAATTACATACTGTTATGTCCCACGCCTTGATTCATTCTGACTTACTACTTTCACTTAATCCACTTTCATCAGTCTTTATACATTTGCAGCTGTTAAGGATTCTTTTGACCTGACCCTTGATTAGGTAATCATCGATTCTGTTTGCGTAAAATTCATCCACAATTTAGTATTATAATAAAATTGTATTTGTCAGTAAGTACTCAGTGTATAAAATGTATTCACTTCGTAATATGTAATCTAATTCTTCAAATATGAACATAACGTACATTAATGCAACGATTTCACCTGTACTGGGCGGCTACTACGTAACGCGAAATCCGATATATCGTACGATTCTTCGAAAAGCTCACCCCCTATTAAATCGTGCTACGAAAAATACAAGGCAAAATATCACATCAAACATCAATTTACGTATATGTATATGTATGAGAGAATACGTTTTGACTATAATTTTCACGAATATTCTCAATACGACATTTGTCAATGCTGTTTAATCGTTTATCAATTGATATGAGTGGAAACCAAGGCACTAGAGGTTGGTTTTTGCATGGGGAATCGCACTATGTTTAAATATCTTGTAAAGTTGTAGCCTCCTGAATTTAGTTAGGATCACACGAGTGATTTCATCAAGATCTTATAAAAATATAGATATGTGTACACCCTCGTTAGTAGGCTTTCCAGGGATCAAAGTGACCCTTCAACTATTGATTAATGTGTAGTCTTGTATAGTTAGTAGTCTCGAGCTCTTGAATGGTCTCAAAGAAACCAAGATGAATTATAAAAATAATAGCATTTCGATGTCTTAAAAGTTTTAATGTTTTGGGGATTTGTAGCCAATAAATAATGCATTAGTATCTAAAAGGAAAACAGTACATTTGAAACATGAATTTTATTTTGTTGTATGAAAAATGAAGCCTTCGTGCTTATGCAAAGCAATGTTTGCCTAAAAAAGTACCAATAGATTTACGTAATGCAATGTTTCGCTCAAATACCAACCAAACAATCTTAACTTTTTTTATTATTATGAGCCTGTAGCGTCCCACTGCAGGGCAAAGGACTCTCTTTCCGCCTTCCATGCATCCCGGTCAAGGGCTTTATATGACCAATCAATCAATTAACGGTTTTTTGTTAATTCAATTTTACTAATGCTTGCTACCAATCATTAAAAAAGACCAAAGAAACTAGTAGAAGATTGACCTAATATCCAAAAACAGTCCATGTGCGACCTTCAATAACCATCCAACTGTTTAACATGCACATTGTGTAGCGTGATGAAGAGACATCATGGCGTGTGGCCAGATCTCAGCCAAACAGTGTCTCCCTAATGGTTTCAGAGAATTACTGGTTTTATCACCCACTATTATTGTACATTTACATATTTTATTTATATCCTTTATTCTACATTGAATAAACTTAATAATAAAACGTTATCTTACATAGCACTACAAGAGGCGGTAGTTCCGCTCGAGGTAATCTCTTACCGACTACCTTGGGATGGACATAAGAGATAGAAATAAAGAGAGGGTCAATAATGTACCAGTAGGATAAAGCTTGACTGATGAAAAAAAAATTATGAAATAAATATAAATTTATAGTGTTATTGTTATGATTTCGCATTTATAGGCTGAATGTCTTTCGTGTCTTATAGAGCAAAGTTCGCCTTTATCCCATCTTGGGACAGAAACGAGCTCGGTGCTAGTGATAAATCTGCCTACCCCTTCTCGAATATACGCGTGAGCTTATGTATTTAAGTAAATAAATTATCAGTCACGTTAAACGTAAAGGAAAATGGGGAGACATTCGCAAATAAGGACTACGAAAGACATTACAGTGGCACAATATTCACATCCGAAACATTATAATTGTATGACATTAACAAGCTTCGAGATACAGATGCCTTCGTTCTAAAGTACAACACTTAACCTACTCTCGTTTCATAACTGATTTCTCCAATTGTCCCATAGAGGCTGCTAAATTTACATATAAATACAAACATATATACACTCACGCCATTTTCTTACAAGGGTAAGCAGGGCTTCTTCTGGTAATAAGCAGAATCCGCCTCGATTCGTCTTATCTACTCCGTCCCACGATGAAATAGAAGGCGAACCTATCGCCATATCGAGCACTAATACTGTCTCCATGCTTATAATGAATAGAAAAATCCATTATCACTGCCCGACCCGGGACTCGAACCCGAGACCTCAGCATTCTAATCGTATCGTAGTACAAATACGCCACCAAGCCAGACACATAAATAACCCAGTACCTTTTATTCATTACCATTTGTATTCCAAAGTAATAAATTGTTTTTATATTCACTAATACCAATAAAATATATTTTCATGCACACTTGGTAAGGGATAATAAATTTTATGCTATCGTCAATTGTTATGATTTGATAAAACAGTAAAGATTAATACCTCGGCCGCGAGTTATGGGTAATATTTTATTATGGTAATTATATTGTATGGTAATAAGCTCTGCGGCCGACATTTGTATGAAAAAGTATTTCATGTGCGCAATTATTTACAGTTGTAAGATGTATTGGGACAAGTGAATATGTTGTTCTAGAATAGTAATACAATATGACTGGAATACAAATTACATTAACAGTGATTTACAGTGACTTTTATGGAAATATACAGTAGGGATAATCAGCTGATAGAAAGAATAATAGTGAAGTCGTCATTTGTCTTGCAGCGTGTATTGGCTGCCAAATGTGAGGTCCTAGGTTTAATTTCCTGTTTGGGTAATGTGTTAGATATTTTGTGTCTGAATAATCTTGGCTTACAATTTTCAGCCTGATATAGAAATAGATTCATTTTCAATTGTCGCCATAGACCAATTTTCAGATTTTGTATTTAATTATTAGTAATGTGTCTGCCTCATACCTTAAGAATAAGAAAATATATTACATAAAATAAAAAAATGAGATTCATTATTTATAATTTAATTATGAAGTTTTAATCAACATCCAAAAATAATTAATAATTGTTATCAATCCCAGTCATCACGAGCGAAATCTCTTTCAAGCATAATTCACCTTAGAATTGACAAGTAAGTGCGAATTAATAGCAGTAGGTGGCAATAAATCAGTAAGTTAGGCGCGATGCGGGCCGCTCCCAACTCCAGAAAACTCCCGCCCGGTGAGATAACGAATTAAAGTCACGCGTCTTGTTTGTATATATGAATTCCATTATGATGCTGTACTTTTTAAGGAAACTAACTGCAATGGAAATGATGATGAGTGACTTACCACGCAGAATGACACGAGATTACTATTGGTATGCAGAGGGAGACATGAGTTTGTAATATAGCCGTAGTATCTGGTGGTTAGATATAGGTAAGTGAAGTGGCAGTGGGCTGGTCACACCTGTCGAAGAACCAATAACCATTGGGGTAAATGTGTGAAGTTTTGAGTGGTGACAGCGTTTTGGCAAACGTAGTGCAGGACCCATCTAGCTAGACGATGTGACGATTTGCGAGAAGTCGCTGGCAGATGTTGTATGCTGGAACAAAAGGCTGATGATGATAATTATGATGTACGTAAGAAGATAGTAACATATAAAATTAAACTGATTGCTACAGTACACAGATTCATTGAGTCCTTGATCGGATTTAGTTGCGATGAAGAGTCAGTAAAAACAGAACAATAAAAAAGATGCGAGGTTCGGGGTGGCTATAGGGGAGGTTGGAGGCCACGAAACACAGTGTTATGATTACACGATGAGAAACTCAAACTCAAAGAGATAGGTTCAATGTTCACATGTGCTGGTGCGCTACAAAGTAGTACATTACCCATGCGGTCCACCGTTGACTACAGTAAAGGTCTCAGGATGCGCTCTCAGTCCGTTGACATATAGAGGGAGACCATAATACAAGACAAAAAGGCAAAGAGACAAAACGGCAAGGAGACAAATGGACAAGCTGGAAGTACACGTCAAAGTATTATGTAAAAGGGGGTTTACCACTTGCTGACAACGAGTGGACGGCGAGAAGCGGGGCGGAGCGGAGCGGAGCGGAGCGGAGCGGGTGCTGAGTGGGTCTAATGAGCTGTGACCTTAATAGTTTTGGATAGACAAAGTTCTATATTGTATGTCATGTATCGAAGTTGAAGATGTTGTCAGAACACTTGGCTAGGCGATATTGTATCAGTTGGACCAAGGCGAGAAAGGAACAGTAGGTACCCGAGAAATGGCCAAATTATTGCAGACAACTGATAGTCAGACCGAGAGGTAGATTATAAAACGGTAAACAATGGCTTAGGCCTTAGGCTTAATGGCACAGGAGCGGAACGAATTATTTATGTAAGAGGAATATAGGAATAATAGGAAAAGGAAATAATAGATGAACATAGGTAAGGACATAAAAAATACAATTCGGTCTTACTTATAGATCTATTAACCATGTGCTTGAGGTACTAGCAAGATGTTTGACTCAATAAAATATATTATTTTAAACCAATTAATGTTTCAGCAATTTTGATTTAATATTTGCAACATTTGAATTCAGAAACCGAAACTCGGAGAGCAAAAACATATTTACAAGGACAAATTATTTAACATTAACGTATTCAAAGTGAGAGCATTACACATAATACGTCCTTTGCCTCATAAAATGATAAATGAAAATGTACGAACACAGAATTGGCTCGCAATCCCAGCTTATGATTCCATTTAAGTGAATTTTAATAAAAATACTCACGGGCGATTCAAAATAGCCGTAAAAAATTATATGAACCGTATCGGCTTACGTGGCCGGACGTGCAAATCCTTTTCACGAGATAAACAAAGGGGGAACTGACAAAAGTACTATTATATGACAGTTTATGAAGAACAAAGACCCGTTTACCCTTTTCAGTATTTATTGTGGACATAAAATACATAGTTTGGGGCCCTGAATATATTTTGTGCGAGACACTGTTTCAGATGGGACTGTGTCGCATTGAAGGTGCCGGGCCAAGGTTGTTTATTCAAATCATTCTATTGGGGCAACGTATTAGTAAGGCGGTCAGCAATGTTGTAATTTCTTTGGTAAAGAAACTTGGTTTGATAGAATAGCTCTATACTTAGATTAATGAAACGGTTTTCATATAATACACATATTATTTTCAACAGTCTTTTAAGCCTTTTTTCTCGCCCACATTCATCCTCATTCTCAGCAGATTATAAAATATGTTAATGAATATATTTGTGTTAATTCTGTGTTATTGTTTGTCATATAAATCCAATAAAATGTTAATAGGTCTTGGATTACATCGAAATATGAATGTAATTATCCTAGATACATACATATTTAAAACTGCTTCGGTATTTATTATCAATGACAACAGCTCGTTTTAAAAAAGGTATAAAAGTGATTAGAAAGCGGCATCCCTGAGAACCCAGCACAAGAAATACGAAGGAACATGGAGTTCATATATACTTACTGTGTGTTTAAAGTCTACACTCTCGAGACTGAAATATTGAGTAAATGTTCGAGCATCTCCAAAATAAGATTTTCCCGTTTCGCTGAAAACTGAATTGAAGTAATGTATTTGCTGTTGCGTATGTAGCAGTTGCAGTAGCTTATTTTTCTAAATATTATCTTTCTAAACAACCTATCTTCTACTGGTGGTAGGTATCTCATATGTGAGAGGCCATCTGGGTGGGTACCACCGCAGTGTCTATTTCTCCCGTCAAAGAGCAGTATAAATACACTGTTGTGTTTCGGATTGAAAGGTATTATAGCCAGAGTAACTACTGGACATATTGAGACTTAACATCTTATGTCTCATGATGGCGAGCGCAGTGGATTATCAAGCATCGCTTTGTTATTCATGGTGTTGTTTAGTTTTGCTACCGCACGAGCGGTCGTCTCGCTTACCATCAGGCGAATGGCATGCTCGTCTCACCATTCGTCGAAATAAAAAAATCTTCTAAAATTTGCAATAGCTATAGGAACACACTAATGCTTTTAATATATATGTTACTGTCCACTCTCCTAAGAACTATTTGTGAGTTCTGCTGGCATGCTCATGTTAATCGATTAAATTAGTTCTATAAAATGCCATAGTAATCATGAAAAGTAGAATAAAATCATAATGTGTCTTACAGCGTTCTCTTACTCCGGCCAAAGGAGTTTCACTGTTGGCCTTAAACCATACAGAGGATTTCCATAGAGCCCTGGTGGGAGTGGCCTGCATCCAGCGACTTCATAAGACCTAAGATCCTATCTATCTACAATTCAAGTAGACATCCGGCGATATAACGTCCATTAACACCGAAATTACAAGTTTTCAATACTAATCCTAAATTTCAAATAAAAACGAATAGGTATCAAAGTCACCCGCTGTATAAAAATGAACATTAAAAAACAACAGTATCCTGCATCTCGCTTGCTCCCCTCCTGTCTCTGTTTGGAAGTTAAAAAAATCAGTGACAAGGGTAGCCTGGAACGAACCCGTCCGAAACTTTTTTGATTTATGACTCGCAGAGATTTCGCCTCTGAATTTGTTTTATTTCGCAAACGCATGCGGCGTCTCGACTATTAAAATTGGGCCGAACGAGGCTCAAACCCCCAGAGGAATAAATAGACCAAGTGTGCTCTGAATCAGTAAGTTTGTCACACTCTCATCTCGCAATGGGTTGTCGAATTGGGGTAATGTAACTTTTGTTTTGGGGCAAATGGTTATAAATAGTGCGCGGGTTCTTAGGTTAATGGAAACTGAGTTCTTTCTTTGATCCAGTACGAATTGGTGAAGAAATATTCATGTGTGTTTAAGAGGGCGATGGACTATTCTATTTGGTAAGTAGGCATATATGTAAACGATGAAGGATAGAGAAATGTTAAATATTTACTGAAGACCTAACCTTTTGTATTTCGTTACACTGCAATTTTTGCACTTAGTAGTGCGTAATATACCATGTAGTCATTGAATCGTGCCGGCATAAAAATACTTTCATGGATACCCATTCTCTCTCGATCTATCCCTGTCTTCATCCAAAGGAAGTTCACTGCTGAGTAGAGATCTCTAATGGTCTCCACAAACGATTTAAATAGAATATTTTAAAAAAAAGTACCAACGTCTCCAAAGTCTAAACTAGTTAATTACGGAAAAATTAAAACTTTTTATACAGAATGTTTCAGTAATTAAAGTGTTATATTTTGTTCTAGAGATCGTGGTCTATTAATTACTTGAAAGTAGTTTTGTAAGTTAACGAGGCGCCGCGGTCCCGTTTGCTGGACGTGTTGGCCGAGACGGTACGTGGAATGCTTGCTAACTGCAAATAAAACTATCCTAACTAATATTATAAATGTTTGTTTGTTACGCGTCCACGCCTGGACTGCTCAAGCGTTCGACAACAAATTTTGTATACACATTGTACGGAAATGATATTAAGTGCCTTTTGTCTAGGAATAAGTCAAGGCTCTGAGGGATACTAATAAAACGTGAAAGAATTTCATTTACCATCCCTTGATCGATCCATCCATCCGTTTGTAATTGAAATTTGACGCAAACACGGCCTAAAATCTGAAGTTTCATTTAGGGTACTTTTTATTATAAACCTAAGAAGAGAAAAGGGGAATGGCGAGGTTCTTAAATAATTTGAAAATGTCACTAAAAGCTTCGTCTTAATGTCTTTGGAGTACACTGAAGAAATTGTATCCGAGCGAAGCGGGGTTCGAACGCTAGTGAAATTATATTCTATACGATATAAATGGTGCCTGATATTTTTAGTGGGCGGGATGTTTTGTATGAATACTTAATACATAAGAACATTTAGTATTATATATTTTTTATTTCAAAGCAAGGCTAACATCGGAATGTGTGAAAAGCCTTATAATCTCACGTCTTTGTGTACTATGCTTGTCCTTACCAAAAATATCGGTTTCTATATGAACTGTTTGTACTATATCCAGAACAATGAAAAAAAAACAGACACGTATGAGTTCCTCTCAAATAATGTAGTCTTACATTAATACTAAAATATGTAAAATCGATTTACATTACAACTAACACAAACATTCATGACCATCAATTAACATTTTTTGGCGTGAAAATTTTGTAACACACACAACCTTTACAAGTGTCCATATCCGACCCGTACCCACAATAGAGGCGGTACTATGTCCGTAGTGAGTATTATTTATTATTTACCCCAATCAATTTGATCAGTTCACGGCCACTTCAACACAATGACTAGTAATGAAATTAAATTTAACAATGGTTGGATCATTGGCACGGCATTACGTCGCCGTGTCGACGAGTAAAATTTCACACACGCATTGCGATAATGGTGCTGCGGGCGACGCATGTGCATACCATTACAGTTTAGCCTGCGCCATTAGCTTCACATATTTTTGTTTGGCTGGTGCATATCTGGTTTATATTATTATTATTTGTTTATTAAATTTATTGTACACCAGAAAAAAACGAAATTCAAACAACATATAAAATAAGTACAATCGACGGCCTTATTGCACTAGGCCATCTCTTCCAGGCAACCTTTGAATTTGGCCAGCTGATGGTTTTTGGAAATATGGTTTTAAAAGTGTTAGCGCCACGCTGTTGTTATGAGTCAGCAGTCATGACTCAGCATGAACAGGCAGGCTTGTCTGAGGCGGTACCACTACCTCACTGGAAATAAACGTAAAGCGACAGCTTCGCCGTTTGTTATTCGTTCGGTGAGCGAAATTGTTGAAAGCCCAATTCCCCTTTCCTCGTCCTATACTTTTTCTTCTCACCAACCACCCGATTTAATGGGTCGCAACAAATCTATGATCCAAAAACTGTGGATATTTATGAGCGACAGTGATCATTAACCATCAGGTGACCTGTTTGCTCGTTTGCCAGTTCTATGCAATAAAAAAGTAAATGAAAATTAAGAAGTGAGTAAAGTTGGTACTGCCTTGAGTTTCTTGCTTCTTTCGTTTTAGCAGCTATAACACATCCCGAAGCGATGGTAGGATCAATCAACGGCTTAGAAGTTCTTACCAGATATATTATAATTTGAACGAATAATTAGAAAATGAAACTTCCAAATTAGTCGTGTTCAAACAGAATACCAACTTTAATTATTGAACGTCGTTTTAACTTTAAATTTAGAATGTGGACTTTTAAGACTCCTTACTTGGGGGACCATTTCAATTCCTTCCCCTTATAAATCTAGTTTCAGCCATAGAAAATTACAATGATTATTTCATCTTGGTAGCATTTAGCACGTCCATAGGTATAGTGATCGACTATTTTATGTATTTTTATGTTAATAATGTAACTCGAAGAGACACATAATTACCATTAAAAAGGTTAAAGGAACCACAACCATCCTTAATTTTCGTGTGAATAAAAACCGCGGTTGAATAATTCCCTCGTCCCGTTGAAAAGACCACAGAAATTTCATCATTTCAAGTGTTCCGACAATTAACAGGAAATGAGTTTCAATTAAATTGGTTTTAATTGCATTTAAGTGAAATTTGTCAGTGTTGACCACACTTGGTCTTCAATGACCCTGGTATTTTTTCGTACTATATACCAGTGTGAAATTATACAATTCTCGTGTATTATTTAACTCTAAATATTGTATATTTTTTACTATAAAACACTTCATGTTATATTATTGGAATAAAATATTTTATACCAGCCTCAGTGTTTGCTGAGAAACCGGGTATAAAGTGAAAAGCCACCGATTCGATTTCCACACCGAAATATTCGTCTATGTGTCACAAATCCTTGTATTGTGAGTCGAAAAATCACTTAACCATCCAGTGAGCATGATCAAATCGAACATCGATCGGATTATTACTTAATTGCCGTACGTATGCTGCTTATATGTACGTGTATCCTATCTTTTATATAATTCACCAGGGAAGTATATAATAGAAACCCTAATTCGCATATTCGATACACACTTCAACCGGTTCCCTTAAAACTCCAACCCAATCGAACAGCACCAACACTATTCCTTTCAAAGCAATAACTCGCATTTAATTGGGTCGATGAGTTTCCACAACATTCCATTTAACGCGAGAGTAAATAAAAATTCCAATAAAATCCCATGCAAATATATTAGCGCAAATAAATATACCATTTCCAAACAAGACATAAATTATGGAACGCTGCCTCGGCACTCGGCGCTGGGGCGCGAGAGCTCAACATTCTATGGTTTTTGTAAACGTAAATAAACTATTCAGCGAGTACTTTGGCTATGTTTTTCAGCGGCTATTGGATAAGTATCGATTTTGATTCAAGTTGGGAGATTATTGCTGGTTCAGATTTATTAGGCGTTTAGTTTGTGTAACATAAAATATGAGTTATGTTATGACAAGATTAAATAAACAGAAATATATGTTTTAATCCATATTATATAATGATTCTAG
This sequence comes from Hyles lineata, assembly GCA_030180105.1. Lineage (NCBI taxonomy): Eukaryota > Metazoa > Arthropoda > Insecta > Lepidoptera > Sphingidae > Hyles > Hyles lineata. Next base: position 11,229,843 of record JARJEE010000018.1, on the reverse strand, counting down.
TTGTAAATTGTACTATGTATACCAAAAGTGTACGTCGACGAAATTTATCGGACAAATCGTGTTAGAATGCAGATTACTATCTTAAACTTTATCAGGATCTAGTAAAACCCGCCATTGGTCGTAAAAAAAATGACACATTGAAACGTTACGTTAAATTTTGGAGTGAAATTAGATCCATTCAGAACTCTTGCGGATTTTTCTCATTCAATACTATTACAAGTTTTGTAAGGTGACTAAATAGGATGGAACTTCCCAATATCCACTACTATTATTGTGTTTCGAAGGAGTCTTCAAGAGATAGAACCTTATTTTAATCTTATAATTTTGAATAAAACAGATGTGAAGCTTTGTTGTTGTCATAGATATTAAGTTCATTCAGTCTTTGTATACATTCCATTAATCCTAAGCATTCGTAGGCAATATAACATCCACAATACGGCTTCATTTTTATCCTTTCTGTATTATGAAGAAATACTCCTCTTTCGTCCGGCTTTAATCAAAATTATAATATATTCAGCAATCTACATCAGCTTGTCCTTTGCACCATTCCCAAGCATCCAAGTACCCGCCGTGGAAGAAATCAAAAGGTATTGTTTCTTTAGATGCTCACGGGAAAGCGATCTTTTGTAACTGTTAATAATGAAACCATTATTACGTTCCTGCTCTTGTTTCCACGTAAACAATTCATTGGGTCTTTGTATAATTAGCTTTATAAAGAAGTCACAGATACCTGGATTGGAAGCGGCCTGAGTTATTTACACTAGGAATTTAAAATTACCTGAGAATTCATAATTTTCGGTCACTTTTAATGTAAACAAATCCGTGAGTTGAAAGAACTGAAACCTATCTATAGAACTATCATATCAAGGCATGTAAAATTCACGTAAACGCAAAAAGCCTGTGGTGTATTATAATAATAATAATACACACAACAGTCATGTCTCGATGCGGGGATCGAGCCTGCGGCCTCTCGTTTCACAGTCAGCGTCTAACCAACGGCGCCACGGAGGCTGTCAAAAGAGACTGTTAAGGTCTAGCCTTGTCATTAGTCTAGTTCTATCTTCTCAAATAGAGTAAAATAAGAGCTGTGCTCTGCAGTTCTTCAGTTGATTAATAAGTCAGTATGGTAAAGGTGGAATTGTGGATTCTTGATAGTTTGATGTCATGTATAGCATTTACATCTTATGAATAAAATTGAATTCCCTTTGTGCAATGAGCACGAGCAGTTGTTACCGCTTGCCGCAAAATGATTGCGGTCGTTAAGCCGCTTTAAAAACCCTATGAATTAAAATTATAGCGCTAGATTAACTATGCCTGGCAATTGTCAGGTGTGATATTTTATATTAGTTGCTGTTATATTTTACTTTGCCATGCATTACCTGCAGTGGACGGCGTTTTTTCCACGTCGCAGAAAGGAGATCGTTGCATGAAACGAATATTATCGGCAGCATTTTTTTAGTCTATTAAAAATTTAAAAAACGTTCAGTAAACATCGTAATTAGTAATGACGAGGATTTTGTTTATAATATACGCGGCTTAAGCCGTGGCACGTAATATTTCAACTTGATTCTGTAAGCCTAATTACAAATATTAAGTAAAAATTAATTCGCATGATGCTAGTATTTTGCACCAAGACCGAAATCCTCTTCAATCAACATGAAATGAAACCTAGCACCCATTACTAAGATAAACACACAGCTCCATACACTCGTAAATTGAAACGTAAAAGTAATACAGGGTGTTTCCATGCTGTCTCATACAACGTAAACAGAGCCGAGAGTAACCACAACAGCATCGATTTGCCAACGAACCTCACTTCAGTATGAGCCCCGCGGGACCAACATTTTGCAATACGTGCGAAATTGTAAGCCTTTACTGTAACTTCTGCCGCTTTCAACAGTACTTTACAAAAGTTATAAAGGGTAAAAATTATCTGTTTTCATCCGAGCTCGCAAGTACGATTTATATTCAATAAGTTTGGTGTTTCGTTTTATCGTGTAACATACGTTTTGCTAACTGTAAAACAATGTGTACAGTATTAGCTAGCCAGATTTAGCCGATGATTTTTTCTGAAATCCGAAGCAGTGAATAGCGAGAGTAGACATAGATATGCTTTTCGGGTGTTTCATGCTTGTTTGCCTCTAGAACTCAAAACTAAAATCAAGTACGTGGGTGGTAAAATCGTGGGCTATTTGACATAAAGCTGTCGCCTCACGTCGATCTCCTGTGAGGCAATGGTACCCGAAGGTAAGGGATTACTGTCGCCCATGAACATATAACGCTTGGAACTTCGATCAAATATACACTAGATACACAGTTCCCTGTAAAAGTTCTGTTAAAGTGGCACCGATGCATGTCATTAAAAAAAGTAAACAAAAAGATCACATATTCCAAATATATTTACACAAATTCCACCTTATTCCTGGAGCTTAAAGTAGCTTTTCACATAATATTGTCTAAAGTTATGCGACGTTTTGGAAGAAACTGTCGGTGCGTGACTGAAGGCGAAAGAGTGCTTAAAGCACTCTTTTTTGGTGCCATTTTCTAAGCGCTCATGTTGTATCTAGTGTCTATCGAAGGCTTGGAACATGGATGTGTTACGGGTCTATTAAATTAGAAGGAGAGCGATAGGAAAAAGTATGGGAAGAGGGAAGGGGTATTGGGCATCCGACAATCTTACTCAACGAAACGCGAGAGCTAAACTTCACCACGATCTCGTGTGAGACAGACGTCCCGGACAAGCCTGCCCATTCATGATGAGTCATGACTAACAACAGTGTGGCTCTACCACTAGTGATTAACTTTAATCTAATAATAACCATTGTTGAGTTTAAAACGTGCGATGAAATACATTGGGTTTACAGGTTTTTCTCTGCCCAATGCAAAATTAAGAAGTTGTTATTTTATATCTACGTTTCGTAACATATTGGTGCTGTATATTATACTCGATTCTGTCAGGACCCCTATAAGTAGACCTATTCTATAAGCTATGGATCTTTAACTTATAAGTAGACCTAATTATACTATCAAATTCTTGTCCATTTCGTAATTTTTTTTACACCAATGAAAAAAAACTTGTTTTATTTATTTATTTAATTAATCTTTTATTGCACAAAATAAAAATACATATACAGAAATACACACCAACAAAATATATTAAAATGCACATACATACAATTACCATATACATAAATAATATACCTATCCTAACATTAATCAAAGCGGCGAAAGGACAAGATATTTCTCAGCTACACTCTAGTTGATAAAGGAAATGGTCTTTGATCATTTTTTACATCATAAAAATTACCATTCGTAGAAAACGCTTCTCAATTGTACATAACAAACGTCGCAAAAGGTTGAACTCATCACAAGGAAATGTAACCCAAATAAAATACAGCAATCAAAATTGTCAATGGCAAGCGAGAGAATGAGTCGCGAAGAGGCGTGCGAGACGAATTTACACGTACAAAGCTCCTCGCGCCATCTCGTGCACACGTGAGCAAACAAAATAATTGCCGTCTACTCCTCCGAGATGAATTACCGGGCCAACTTCACAACACATTTAAATGGAATCGCTCCTGTGAACCTCTGTGTGCTTTTATATTTTCAAATTGGATTTGATTTCCTGTTTCTTTATCGGTCTATATCCTCTGTTACCTAGAATATTAAGATATTTTAGATAGTCATCCATCAGGATGGCTTTTTTAGATTTGTTCCCCACCAAATTGTGATCATTGAGTAATAAATACGTAACTTCGAAACATCAAAACTATAAGTCCTAGGTTTTACCTTCGACTTCTTTCGGTATATAACGTTCTCTCAACAACAACATAATACCTGTTTATTGAATTATGATGATTTTTTATTGCATAAGTCTGGCAAATGTGTAATCAGGTCACCTGATGGTAAGTGATCACTGTCGCTCATCAAAATCAAACATGGATAAGTTGCCGGCTTAAGAAATTGGGTGGGAAGGAACAAGGATAGGAAGAGTGAAGGTGTATTGGGCATTCGGCAATCTCGCTCATCGAACACAACGCGACAGCAACGCTGTCGCTTCACTTTGATCTTCTGTGAGACAGTGGTATCATTCCAGACGAGCCTGCCCATTCATGGTGAGTTATGACTGACAACAGCGAAGCTCGTAATACTTTTTTATATGTGTATGTTAAAAAGTTCTCAAGTTCATTCTTAATCATTGTGGACCAAAAGTACTACATTGAATAAGATATGTATATTCAAGATTCTATTAGATATCTTTCGTACCACTTTATTTTCTAATAGGCGGCTTTCATTCCGCAAGAATCTTACCTCAAAGGATATCGATTGTTCGATAGCTTTTGTTAACTTCCTGGTACTTTTGCTTGCAAATAAGATGATATAACGCGACTTTCTTTGGTAGTGATGGGTTTGAAAGTAACTAGACTTTGTCTTACTCCGTTTTAACAGCTAGTAAATTATTTGTTACTACTGTATAATGTATTTTATAGTATATTTACAGCCCCTTCTATGGCAATAAAAATACGAGTATAATTGCTATAAATAAATTCACGACTTGTTGGCCCTTGAACTTTGTCACAACCATTAACCAAAATATATTTTTATGTCGTTTAAAAGATTGCCTCGTCGAATATAATTTGTATTTCCATCAACTTTGCCACTTTGACACAACGAGCCGACCCGTGTCACTTTTGCCTTATTTAATTATATTCCAATGCCTTATAGGCTCGGGAAATGATTTATTTCGTTGTCCGGAGAGCCCTTTGATAGATGTGACGTATCTCTATTTGCGTAACAATTTACATTCAGTTTCCTGGTTTATTTAGGGAGAAATTGTCTGAAGCAACGGCAACTGCGAGAATTATCTGTGTTATTTTATGCCGAGTTCGTGAATGTTTTGAAGAAGTAGGATGTCAGCAGTTCCTTGGATTGTAAAACGCTTTATTTTCTTTATGAAATCTTATCCATATTAAATTAGCTTTGTTTAAATCCATAGAAAATGAGTTTATCTAACAGGGGATAGAAACTATAAAGGTTAACAGCTAGTGGACGGTAAAATACAAACAATACTATGACTTACAAAGCAATGCTTGACATTCCACTGTGCTCGCCATCATGAGGTGTAAGATGTTAACTCTCAATATGTCCAGTAGTTACTCTGGCTATAATGTTCTTCAAACTGGAACATAATATACCATTAACACTGCTGTTTGGCGGGAGAAATAGATTGCGGTGGTACCTACCCAGGGACCTCTGACATACGAGAGACCTACCACCAGTAGGGCCAACAGGTATAAGTAAAATTTGAAAATATTTGTCATCTAGTATAGCAGGTTGTATTTTCTGTGGATCGTGATGTTCTGGTTTCGATTGCCAAGTTACTAGTCAAGCACTCCAGATAACTAGAGAATAAGATAACTTTGAACTCAAGTGGGTCAAAAAGACTTCGTATCTCAGTAGACTACTTCCAAACAATCAATTCAGCGACATTTTCTCTACTCTGTAACGACTACGATTACGCGAGTGTCATCCGGATTTCCCGAGCATCGGTGACAATAGGTGTAATACATTACATTGCACTATTCCCGCGAACATTAAACTCGAGAATCTCAATAAATTTTCTAAACGACTGTGCTTGTAACTCACTGAGTAAATTTGAATCGCGCTCTTCGCTACAACTTAACCCTGACATAGGCCTGATATTTTAACCCTTCGAAATCATTCTATATTATCATGAAAAACATCACTAACCTTCCATGGAATTTTCAACTTCCTTACAGTGAAATAGAGTTCAATTTGACAAAATTGACACTACGTCGTTGAACGTTTCGTACGATTTGTCGCTAGGACAAAACATAAAATAGCATTAATTAAGCATCGAGTTGTGATGGGTTAATGCTAAATGCTAATTGGTTATTGTCGGCGTTGTTTTATGAAATTGTTTTCTGTATAATTTTAATTAATGTTTAATTAAAAAGGCGCTCGTTAGTGAATTTATTGCGGACGGCTAATGACTGATCAGTATCAAGTTGTCACTTCTAATTTATGCTTCCTGTTAGTGGAATGGTGATGCTTTTATTGTATTACAAAAATGACAATAGAAATGGCAGATTGGTTTAGAAAATACGTATGTCATGATGAAATTTCTCTTTTTCTATCCTTCTATCTTTGCAAATAAATATTCTTTTCTTTTCTTTCTTTCAAATAAGGTATCTACGTACTTCAAACAATTCATGGACGTCATCATCAGTAGGGTAGGGCGGGGCTAGTTGAGCAATTTTTTACTTGATCGTTCATTGCTCCTTAAAGATAGGTCCAAATTGCTGGTAATTTGTACTTATAGGTAAGTAATTTATTCCTTCTTAAAGTCTTCATAGTATAAATATCAACATATAGCATTTAAAAGTTACTCCCGTTTAAGTGCAAAAAGTCAGATATGCTCAACGTGCCCCATGGGTGGGGTAAGTAGAGCAAGGGTATGGGGTACATTGAGCAGTTAGAAATTCTAGTCTAACCAAGTTTTCTAAAAAAGAAATACCAATTATATTTGATAATCAACTGTTTATTTATTAATCTCTAAACTAAATCTCTTAGTGAAACAAAACTTAAAATTCTTTTGAAGGTATTTTTAACATAAAAATAGAATCAACAAAACCGCAACATATTATTAGATTAATTTTTGGATTAGATTCAGCCTTTCCACTTAAAATCAGACTTTTTAAGGAACTTTTGACAGGAATTATTATTAATAGTGACTAAAACTAATCATCATCGTCACCGAAATTGCAATTGATGCAAATGAAATGAATGCCAGTAACTTGGACACATTTATTATGTGCCCATTCTTTACATTCTTCACTTCAATTAACTGTTGAGTAGAGTAAGAACCTCTTGCAGTTTTCCTTTTATAAGTTCACATTCTAAAACGAAAAAAAAAACTTACGTCATTATCATATTATATTGAGCAACAGTTGCTCAACATTCCCCAACCCGAATATTTGAATTAAAAGTGAGATTATAAAAAAACTATATTAGATCAAACAAAATCCTCATAGGTATCAAAAATACATCAAATTGATGAACTTTTAACACTTACCTGATTTAAAATGGATAACATTTGAGACGTACAGACGAAATATACACAGCAACGATTTTTTTACTTTTTGGTCGCAAAATAAACAAAACGCGCTTGTACTTTACTCGTTCGTCAATTCGCCACTAGCGGTGGCGTGATCATTTCCCCTCCCGCGCCCCCTCGTTTCCCTCATTTGACGTGCTAGCGTTTGATGTATAGTTTCGGAGATATTTTAATTGCCCAACTTACCCCTATGCTCAACTAGCCCCGCTCTACTCTACACAACATTTAGTTGATCACAGGTTTTGGATCGTGATCTTAAAACTATTGCGCTTAATTTATCATTAAAAACGGAATTGCTGGCTGAACATATTAAGAGCTCTCACGAAAATTTGCAGACCAAAAGCAGTTAATTTAAATGAAAAACATACAATAGCCAATTGTCAAAACCATTAAACCACTTTGTAATACGAGTACAAACTTCATCAGAAATAGCTTAGAAGTTATGTTCTGCTTTATTAATGGTTGAATGTTGGCACATAACAAATTGTAACACACTGCTACGAGGCTTAAACTTGCGTTTAACTACGATCCTTTTAATCCAACCAACACGGCTTTCGAGACCCGGGCTCGCCAAACTGACCTTTTATTAAGCAATTATATTTTTGACTTCATAAGGCGGAGATTAACTTTGGACGTATTACGGTTATACAAGTATAAATATAATAATGATGTTGAATCTGGTTTTAAATTGAATTTAAATCTTATCGTAGCGTTTTCGTAGAAATATTTTTGTATTTGTATAAAAGTTGTATTTGTATCTTGGTTGGAACTCTGAAGAAAGATTTAAAAAGTTGTTCGCGTCTTTATGGATGTAATATACATATTGAAGATGTATGATCAAAAGATATACCAATATACTTCTTTGTTATTTATTACTAAGTTTCATATACTGAAAAATATGAATAAACGGTCATAATGCCAGAGAAATTATCTGACAGTCTAACAGTTGAAGTACTATGACAGTGGCCTTTTTCTACGCTGAATCTATCCATCCATCAGCCAAAGAAGTCCACTGCTGAACTCCTCTCCCAATGATAGAATCTAGCTTCCTAACTAACTCCCAATAGTCACATACTTAGTCCTAACTAGTCCTACTTAGTCCTTATACCCCACACTAAGATCGTCTCTTGTGTTGCGGTTATCAGGAACTACGAAAGACTTTTCGGTCTCACAAACACCCGGACCCGAAAGAAATATTTGTGGGCCGCCCAAAAATTTTTTTCGGCGCGGGGATCGAACCCACTGCCCCTCGTTTCACAGCCGGCATCTAACCGACTGCGCCACGGCGGTCCTCTAATACGTGAAGATAATTTAAACGAAAATCTTGGTTAACGTATGTTCAAATAGATTCAACTACTAGATTCCACTAAAATATAGTCATTAAACAATTATTAATTCAGTTTCTTATTCTCTATCTCCCCTTTTTTCGATAAGAGTCGATGTGGAATTAATCCCATGTAAGATGAAAGAAATATGTAAAGAATACTGATTAGCATTCTTCACATGTCTTCTTATTTGTCCACTAGATTAAGGATTTTTTTTCATTTGCAGATTTTGATTATAATTGTACGATAAAGTAGCCTCAATCGACTAAATACTTAATGCAGTGCAATTTACAGGTTGGTTCAGATATAATATTGTATCGAAAAAACTTAGCTCTTTAAACTAGCCAGCCCAGTCCATTCTTTTCCAAATTCCAAAATCTATATTTAATGGAAGTATAACAATATTTCTTTGTGCTTCAAACATCAATCTAAGGCCAAGTGGAGGTAGAAAAGCGTTTATCACTCTATAAATCACCACGACGTGTACATGAAATATTTTCTAAGGCGATGGCGGAGCTAACCGCTATCGTCATAAACAATCTGGGAAGGGTAAACATGGGACATTAAACCACAAAAGGGAGAAATAACATAACACACTCCTACTATTATTCGCTGGATTTTATGTATCGAGTGCTGGTGGGTGTAACACTGCTGTGTAATGTGACTGATCAATGTTATTTTATTTATGTTTATCTTATTTTTACGTTGGTACGGTTATATAATATATTTACCTTCTTATTATGTCATGCCTTGTGCCGTTGCAAGGGCTAGGGCAGACTGAAACGGCAGTGGATTTAATTTTTACCCATGGATCTATCTGGTGGGAATACGTCATAAATTCCAGGGTTTTAAGTTTATTCCCTGGCATAAAAAGGCATTTCTCTATGCCGCGACATTAATTTAAAACATTGGAATTTGTGACATATTAAGTTTGAGTAAGAACCAAGTTTGTGTCTTCTTTGATAAAAATTAAATCTCGTGCCATTCATCCCGGTCTGCGCTGGCCTTAATACACCAAGCTTATGACTTTCAATTATATTGAAAGACGAGCTTATTGTTATACGAGCTACAATTTACAGTCCCTGAACTTTCATGACATTTTTTACACTGATTAATAAAATAAATCAGAAAGTAATTGGAAAGTTATAAATCATAAACGGACAAATTAAAGAGGGTCAAACTTGTATAAATTAGTAGTCTATATAATATTTTTTACTCACGCATGAAACGACAACTACATATTACATTATATTACTACATATTTTCTTTTACAAGCGTAATATCTTCCCTAATTACACTTCGGTGTAAACGTTCCCGGTCATAATAGAGCGAACCTCTCGACCCGCGGCAGGAAATTACCTCTCGGCCCGTGAAAGCCGGCAAAAATTTAACGATTGCTTTATCCGAACACTTGGCCCTCTTGACATGTTACCGAAACGTGTTTTGGCCACTTATGGACCTGCGATAGCCTCGGAGTATTGCAATGATGACCTAAAATGAAAGAAAAAGGTTTTGTTTACTTTAAATACTTGTACAACTACAAGATAACATCAGTGCAGCCTAGGCTGCAATATTAACAATTATGCCAATTTTTGCAAACTTGTGTGAGTAAATGAATGGCGAGACGTGCATGCCTTTCGTCTGATGGTAAGACATACGACTGCTCATGAACAGTATCGAAACTAAACAAAACCTTGAATTACAAAGCAATGCTTGGGATTCCAATGCGCTCGCCATCCTGAGACATAAAACTCAATAAAGGAAATAAGTTGGTGTTTTCAAATTTCAATGGAAATTATAATTCCAAGTTAGACAAAGTTTTTATTTCACTATTTTTTGGCTAAATTAATGTTTTTGGTTAAGATAGTGTAGTGCATAGCATTGTATATTCAAAGATTCCTGCTAACTGGATCTACTCGTATAATCGTAAAAATAGCGTATAAGGATCTTTCTACGCCGTGAATCTCACGGTATCACGGTAAATATGTTTGATAATTACTAGGTGTAATTACAATATAATAATAATAATTATTGCTCTGTAAAATAAATGTATTAAGTAAGGTATATTTGTAGAATACATTTACTGAATAATTTATCTGTAATACAAAAAAGGAATCTTCCAATAGCATGAACACCTATGGACCTTTCTTAATATTTTACTAAATATTTAGCATCGTTTAGTCTTCTAGATCGATACACCGTTGTTAATTTTGTATAATTAGATTATTCTGTTGGACATTGGGAAGACCACAGCGGCTGCAATCCCTGGATCACGTAAAACCAATAATTTACCATCGCTCGTATCCGGCTCGCTACGGACTATTAACTCAGCATAGTATCGGCTGCGGTGAACGGACAGTTTATTAATCGAATGATGAAGATTCACTGTCTTTTGTTGCTGCGTTTGATAAAACTTGGTTTACCTTTTGATTTTGGGTTTATATTTTAGAAAAAAATGGTTGAGTTAAGTAGTAAGTGGTGTTGGTAATTGAGTTGTTTTCCCTCGTGAATTAACATGAATGGGTAGGCTCGTTCGCGGGTGGTACCACTGTCTCACAGGAGATCGACGTGAAGCGACTGATTCGCTGACGTGTTTCGTTCAGTAAGGGTGATTGGGAACACAATACCCCTGTATTGGATATCTGGCAATCCCGCTCTTCTCCTTATTTGATGTACCGGCAACACATCTATGATCCAAGCGTTGTGGATGATCATGGGCGGCAGTGATCACTTACCATTAGTAGAAGTATTTACTAGCGTTACTGGTATTATAAAAAAATAATTCTCTTAAGACTTTACAGCACACATGTTCCTTAGTATTGCTGTTCTTGATGCTTGCTAGTTGTGCATTAACTATTCTATATTATTTCTTCTGTGGATAAAAAGCGCCATTGAAAAACGTCTTCAGTAATCTTTTTTTCCAGAATGTTTTACTGTAGAATATGCATTATGATTGTGCCTATTTATATAGATGTTTTAATCCGACCGTCTCAACAAAAACCACAACGAAATCTTTTTGCAACTCCTGAGGAGGGATTTGTAATGAATTACCCCACTTAAAAAGTATCTTGAAGATCTCCAAACATCGAAGTTTCCACACTTTTGTTCTGAACAAAGTTATTACGCTCCGATTTCCAGTTACCACTTCGAGAGAACGATATATTTATATTACTAAACGTGAAGCAACTTGGAATTCCAGATTATAGCAATACGGTTGTTATTTTAATTGGGTTCTGAAGCTGTTTGCATTAACGCGGGCTAGATTTGAGTACTACTGTTCAGGCATTAGCTATGAATTATATTGTGATAGTTTGCGACCTTTTTGGGATTTTGCCTGTGGGGTTAAATGGGTTTTGATTTGAATATTGGAGAATTGTTTGTTTGCTTCTTTTCTGGACGTTTCTAATATCATATATTTGTAATAATATCAGATAGAAATAATTTTCTTTACGTAATATTTTTGTTACTTACACATCATATATGAATATATGAGGAAGTGCGTGGTGGCCTGTTGGTAAACGGACCGGATGCGGCTGCCACTGTTCACGGTGGTCGCGGGTTCAAATACACCTCTGACTTTTCGGAGTCATGTGAGTATTGATAGTCAATCACCACGCACTAAAAACGATGAAGGAAAACATCGTGAGGAAACCTGCATACCATAGCGTAGTTAACGCACGCACTGGGCCAGCGTGGTTGACTATATGGCCTAACCACTTTCAATCGTACTCTCGATTATAGAGTAGGCCCGTGCTCTGCAGTGGGACGTATATGGGTGATACAGATACAGATACAGATACATCATATATCAAAATAATGTTCGATAAATTTATTACTGACCTCTAACATCAATAAATCCCAGTTAAAATCTTACCCTATCAGACTATATCAGGTCTCAAATTAATAGCAATTGTTATACAAAACCAACCAATTTGCATACACACGAATCGAATTCCGGAGCCGATTAAAAATTCTAAGCAAATAGGGTATTTGCGTGAAATTTTAATGAAACACTTGGTTTAATTCGACTGCCGAAAAAAGGTATAACCGGCGGAGCGGGCCCATTAGCAGCGGTCGGTTTGGTGAAGATTGCGTACATTGAGAGGCCGAATGTGTTCACGTTATAATGTCTAAACTCAAATTATTTTTATTACAATTGTGCCAACCTTTATTTGGTTGGGGTTAAACGGAATTGCTGTATCGAGAGTAAGGAAGTTTGGGAGAAAGAAAATTGGTTGATTTTTTGAGCAATTTCAGATATAATTGTGAATGATAGTAACTTTGTAAATTCAATGTTGGGGTATGCAGGTTTCCTCACGACGTCTTCCTCTATTGTTATAGTGCGAGGGATTAGACCGTCAAAAAAAAGCGTAGTAGTCAGGTGTGTATCCTGACTCTGAATCTGGTTTGCCCTGGGATTTGCACCTGCGACCATCGTGAACATATAGGCCGCCGCGTCTGGTCCACTACTAACAGACCATCAGGCACTTCATAGTTATGTGCTAGTTTAGCATTGGAATTGCAATATAATCGCCTCCAACTTCTTTAACATTGTTCTAAACTAAAGTTTTCTTTGTAACTTCAATTTAGCCCCTTTGTATTATCATAATTTGTTTTCCAAAGACACGTTCATGAATTTGTATTTACTGGTAAACATTTCTAATATCATTTCATTTCATCATTTAGACAGCCTCCGTAGCCCAGTTGGTTAGACGCCGCCTGGGAAACGAGGTCGCGGGTTCGATCCCCGCACCAAGAGAAATGTTTGTGCGGCCCACAAATATTTCTTCCGGGTACCCACGACACAAGACTCGATTTTAGTGTGGGGTCAGGACTATGTGTGTGACTGTTGGGTGTTATTTATTATTAATTATTATTATTTATTAATAATGTGTCAAAGTTGAGTATAAGCATGGTTTGTCTATTACAGCCTCGCAATGGCCCTACATATAACTCTTGCCACAGATTATGGTTAATGTGATAATTAAATACAATGACGCTGAAATGTTTTACAGGGTCATATCACTTAGGACTTTAGTTGGAGGGATTACATATTTGTTCATTTTCGAAAGGTTAAAAATATGAGGGGAAATATAAAACACGATGGAAGACGAAAAATATATTAATTAAATGGGCGGGCCGCTAGCTCGTCTGCCTACAAAGGCAATAATAATAAAAAAAAAAAACTATTATATTTTGATATTATTTTTCTTCTACTGTAATATTGTCCGTTCTAATTATATGTTTTTTATTAAAGTTTGCGTTATCAATCTTCTAGGAAATTAAGTGGCTTGATATGTAAATAAATTTTGTTTTTATTTTTGGCCGATTCGATACGTTATGGAGTACATAAAAAAACCGCATTAAGCTTTATTTTTCCAATACTCGAGGCATCCATTACAATCATCGTTTTGTTTTTAAACTAATAGCTGTAATCTGTCTCCAAACTGCGTGATCGGGCAGAAAAATCGATCGGAATACAACTGACATGACCCGACTGGTTTATTATCATTAATCAAAGTAGTTTTATCGGATTCTGTATCATTCATCCAATTGATGGTAGAGAGACCAGGTATAAATAATCCCGTTTAGCAACCCAAGCCTTTATTTCGTTGGTGATAGAGAGACCACCAGTTACACAATAAACCGATTTGGCAACCTAAGCTTTTATTTCAGGTTGTCAAAGTATTCATTAATCTTTGTTTTATTTAGAACAGACCGAAATCATAGTAGTACTGGCGATATTTTTTTACAACGAATATTCAATCTTTAGCAGCCCAGAACTGCAGTAACAGCTAGTAACACTTTTACTTAATATGAAGAAATTCCGAGCGAACCTGAAACACAGGTGCTGGGACAGCTCTGGGCGTCTCATATTAAATTTCACCAGGATAGAGTATGTATCTCACTATTCAAGCATAATGACATACGAATATGCAAATACAGGCTTTTAGGCCTCAAACGTAAATAAACAAAATATGAAACCGATATGCAAATCCCAACATTACACTAGAAACCAGTTGACCTTATTATCAACCAAATGTTCAAACTCGGTCAGTGTGGAATGTAATTATTTATTGAACTGGTCGATAACTCTGGCGAGCCGTTTGAAGCATTCAGTGCGCCGAGCAAGTTCGTATAACATCCGTAAACAGTAAATCCCACACTGATTGCTGTTGTTGGAATGGTACGGAGGGAAGTTTTGATACTGATATCTAGAATGGTGTATTTGTTATAGCAATGTTTTTGACTTTAGCATGTTGCGGTAAAGAAATGTTTTTAAATAGAAGGCAGTGGCAAAGATATTGTATAAATAACGTTAAAATGGTCGGGAATTGGGAATAAATAGCCAAAAATAAGACTAACTGCCGTACTCAGAGATATTTAGTATCAATTAAATCATTACTTAGTGTACATTTTACGAACAAAATCTTTACCAAGGAACAATTTAATTGCCATTAGACGTCTCTGAGTGCGGCCGTAAGACCTTATATTTTCTGCATTTGTGTACAATTCATAATATTTTTAAATGTTGTGAACAATAAGTTAAGGAGTTAAATATAATAATTAATGAGGAATAGGATAAAAACCTTCTAGGTTTTATTCCTGGGCTTATGTAATCTCTAGCCCATCAGCCTCATTCAATAATACCAGCTTACATAAAACCTAATGTACTGGCTGTCAGTTAAATGCGAAATCTTTACACAGGTCACTATATAACATCCCCTAAATATGGTCCAAGCAAATACCAATTATCGCACCCGTATAAGTAAAATAAAAAATTTAAATTTAAGTGAAATTAACAAAATGGCATTAATATAAAGCCACTAAAGGGTCTATGTAATTTTATTCCAGGCATTATTTACGACTCCAACTATTTGAGTGGTAATATTCAGTGGAATTACAATCGCAGATGTCGACAAGTGTTTGGACTTGCCGCTAATTGGCCATTAAATGTTTAACTTCTAAATGTTATTCTAAAAAGACACTATTCATTGGAACAAAAAGGTGAAATTGTTTTATTACGTAAAATTGTGTGAAAAATGAAATTTATTGCTTCTTTGGTCCACTAGCATAATAAATGAGCTGTGAACTTTGATGTTCTAATCTCTGTTACGATGTCTGGCAATTTATTTTCTGTGCGAATTTTAGTTAGAATAGTTTTTTTCTAATTTATCTAGGATGGGAATTAAATATCTAATATTGTGATTCCCTGCCACATATTGACAGAATAATTAATCATATAATTCCACTGAAAACCTTAAATAAATCACAGACACACTAACCCCATAAGATTTACTGGAAATAACAAAACATAATCCTGTAACACAAAACAAGACATTATTAGCATTATTCATTCTGTGAAATGACAGTAAATTGTTCCCAACATATCCCGCTAGTCCGTAATGAGTCCATTGTAGACGCCGCGTCCCACCTTGGGACTTACCTCTAATACCATCCGATTAGTGGTTCCCAGCTTGGCCCTTGTCACGGGGTCGTTGGGGACGCCCCCGCAACTAATGCTCTGAATCCAGCGTGTAAAGTCATGTTGCATGTGAATAAACATTATTTAAAGAGATGCGATTATAGCCGTTCTTTATGTGCCTAAAAGGGCTGTGTCGCCGAGGGTATGGATTTAAATATTTTTCTTGATGACCCTTATATTTTTGATAGAAATGGTACATGAATAAGCACACAACAACTTTACTTCGTTAACAGTTGCATCTCGTACGGGAAATTACACGACCGACACAAAGTGAATTTCCCTATACACAATACTATTAAAACTGAAGTGAAATATTTAACGATAATTATTCTTCAGTCTCAATACTGGATAAAACATATTATTTCACAGAAGAAACAGTTACAATGTTAATAAAATTTCAAAAATACTTACAAGTATAAAAAGACCTTTTGGATGTTTTTAAAGAAAATATATTATTCACAATCACAGCTTTACATAGAGCTTTATGTCTAACATTGGTACATAGAACATGCGTAATTGTTCGCGCTCGCGTTGCCGACCTGACTCACTCACACCTTTAAATGCGCGGGAGTAAAAACCCTCGCGTTACACAAGTGAATATTTTAAAATAATTCTTATGTTATATAAATGTTTACGATAGTCTATACCCTAAGATGTTAAGTCTCAATATGTCCAGTAGTTACTCTGGCTACAAAAAAACAAAACAGCAACAACAACTAGATAAATAATTGGTGTAGTGTCCAGGTTCATTAGTATGCCATAAATAATCAAACAAATCCATGTTATTGCTCCATGCATGTACTCGTATTTCATATTTTAGATTCAGCTTGTTAAAATCCGGTTTCAAGTTGTCTTTCAGAATCGTGCTAACCGTATTAGTATCCGCTGGACAGAGTTATCCATATCTTGCTTGTTGATGTTCTATTTGGACTGTATTGCATTGAACAAAGAATACATTGGTGTCTTAGATTAACGCGGGTGTTACAAATTGAATTAAAACTATTATTTGCGGACTTTATCGCGGTTTGGTTTTTTTTTTAACTTCCGTGATCACGGGGCGGACTCTAGTATTAGTCATCCGCTATATGACTGTTTTTTTAAAATTAATAATTGAAAATTAAGGATAGTTAAATTGTTTTATTTCAAAGAAAACATTGTAATTATGTTGTAGCAGTGTAAAAACTGACGAGACTTGATGTGTACAGTACATATACTGTACCCTTTGGTCGTTTAAAGATCAACGAAGGTTAAACGTATTGTATGTCTTGTAAACCTATCGAAATCTTATAAATATAATTTCGATATCACGTGTCACTTATCAATTCAGACTTCATAGATTCTGATACCTATCAAAAAGTGATTAATTAAATTTGCTCTCGTTATCGTCTGACATAGGGTGCGGTCTATCAAATTGAGAATCTTTTCACATTTGAAATAACATTTTAGTATTTTTGTTCTAGACACGTCTGCAATTTTTATAAGTGGTGTATTTTAAAATGGCATTGCAAAATATTATCATAATAAAGAATATTAGAATTAAATTTCAAAGGTGCAGTAACCACAAAGAACCTTTAGTAGTTAAATTATTAACATATATTCCACATTGAATTTTACTTAATTTTACATTACTACTTAAAACGTACATTATATATGTTTTTTTGCACAAAAATGTATCCGTCAAATAAGTCGCAACTTTTGGGCAATTATGTTAAAACAACCGTCATGTTCAACTTTATTATACGTTTGACGATTGAAAATCGCCCTTAATCGTTTTAAATCGAAATACTTTAATAAAAGCGCAACTTGTAAGAGTAAACAAAGATAATGGATACATATATCTAATAAGTATACAAGGGCTATAGTAGGGGTATAGTAGTATATAAGGGCTAAATAATAAATAGCTTACAATTGGTTTGTGTCCTGTCTGCGCGTTAATCTATGTTAACAGATGGCATTGTGCGGATGACGGCGGTCATTCCGCGTGTCTGTGTAAATATATGATAATACAGCGAAAATGTACCGATGTTAAACGCGTGTAGTTATAACTAAACATACGTACATCTTTATTTACATACATACATAAGCTTTAGTCCTAACCACAGTTCTATTTCTTATTCTCTTTCTGTTTATTTCTCCCGTTAAACAGCAGTGTAAATGCATTATTGTGTTTCGGATAGAAAGGCATTGTATCCAGAGTAACTACTGGATATATTGAGACTTAACATCTTGTGTCATACCATCAGTCGCACGGCATCCTCTCCTCGCAATTTATTGCAATAACAAAAACTTACTTCTTCTTACGGACCTTTTCTTTTGTCTTTACTTTAGCTTTTTTCTATTACGGGCATTTACGTTCAAAAAGTTTAGTATTTCGTTGTTACGTTGTCTGCAGAAGGTAAATTGTAGCCACTCTCACGTCAGCATAAAATAAATGATATTGATAGTCGATTATCAGCGGTTCCACCTCAATTGAACCAGTTCATCTGGGAATGGATGCCACGGCCTTTCGTTCCACACCCGACATTTTGTGACGCGCTATCATCATATTATCTTTCATACGAGTGTAAATTCCTCATTAAACGATTTATCTGTAAGCATTCATTTAAATTCGGCTCGGTTTAAACAAATAACCCGAAAGCATTCCAAAAATGAACACAATAAGTTTTATTGACATATCGTTATATTATTTCATGCTACGAAATGCCAGGTTATCGAGTATGTTATGTGGGCATAATTATGTAACCGAGTTTAATTAATCGCTTTCGTATTGATACATGTGAATTAATAAATGTACTGCAGCACGCTATCGATATACGAGTATAATTTAGATCGTAATTAGCGTAATTATTGTATTTATAGATCAGCAAAGTCAAGCGATTCGAATTTCTTGGTGACAGGATATTCGTAGAAAGCGAGCGATGCATCCGACGCCCGCCGACAAGGTGGACTGACGACCTCGCTGGATGCAGGCCACTTCCAACACGTCAATGTGGGAGACGGTTGTAAGAGGCCAATCTTCAGCAATGGACTTTCTGAGGCTGAAGAGAGAGATAGGAGATATTCTTATCCTTCAGATAGCATCCATACAGAGCGGTTGAGAACTTAATAGTGGTATTAGTACCCCACTAAACGTGTTAGGATCCAGGTATATACGTGGCGACCGGAGACAGATAATCATATCACCTCGATGGATACTCCATCTGCACAGCGGTTTACTTGCTATCATGTATATTATAGTCATTTGGAAGTTACCTACTTTTTGGAATTAGAAGAGCCACGCTGTAGTCAGCGTGAAAGGGCAGGCTCGTCCGGAGCGATATCTACCGCTGTATGATAGGAAATCTTAGTCGCCTTTCCTTTTTCCTACGCGCTATTCTCCCGATTTGACGCATTCATGATCCAAGCTTTGTGGATGTTCATGGACGGCAGTGATCCCTTACCATCAATTAAACTGTTTTATCTCTTCCCCTACTTAAGCAACAAAATAAAATCCTAGTTGTGCCGGCAAAAAAATTGGTTTATCAGCCTACATTAGGCTCGCGTGGTGGGATAAAACATAACCCTTTATCGCAGTAACCCAGCAGTGAAACAGTTAAATTCCAAGCCTTTACATAATGGAGGATTAAAACCGTTCTTACCCAATAAATAACTAAAGTAGGAGGCCTGTCGCATCATCCCGTTGAAATGTGGCCGAGGTAATGCCGCCCGGCCCTTTTAGTTCAAACTAAGGACATTATAAAGGGATATACGTAAATCACACTAGAGAGGCTTCATTACTTATTACTGGTCGAGTGTTGAGTCTCGATTGTTTCAGAAACCTTGGGCTTGACGATCCTGTTATTGACTATTAATGGTTTGGTTATGTTACTTGATAAAAACCGCATGCGTCTTGTTGGGGACTTTTATGGTAGGCTAGTAGTGTGCAATATTGATGGGATATGGCTGCCTTTCGCATGACTATGCATCGTGTGGCTATGCTGTCGCATTTCGTTCGATGGTTGAGATTGCCGGATGCCCAACATGTCTCTACTCCTGGATCTTGGGCCGTTTTTAGGATTGAGTTAAGTTAGGTTTTACTTCACCATTCTGACCTAGTGAAGACTGTTGGTTTTTTTACGGACGTTTTTTTTACGGTAAACGCCTATCGCTGCTCATGGGTTCTAAAATTGCAATAATATCATACAAAATAAGGAGAGAAATCAATGAAATAATAATTATTTTCATTACAGAACACAAAAAGCAATATAAAAAGAAGAATAGAAAAGTACGTGCAGCGAATAAAAAAATATGTAGTCATTATTCCGTTACACGTATACTGTAAAAAATACAGGAAGGAAAAAGCGAGCCGGATTTAATTAGAATATATATCCGGGGCGCAATAATTCCCTTAACAAAGACATCCATTGACGTTTGTTGAATCAGAACCTACTGCGATTTGGGACCGATCCTAAAACAAACTAATTACGCGGGTGTTTAAAGTGCCTTCTGGTGTACAATTAAGGAATGGAGGGTCTCGCGATGTGTTCAATAAACTGTTATCAAACGGACCTATTAGGATCGAGAGCTTCGGTAAAGTTGTAATAGGAATTGGTTAAGTTTTAGAGGTATTTTATTGTAGGATTTTTGTAAGGAATTCATAAATAAATATTGCGACCTACATGCTTTTTATTTTTCATTTTTCAATATATCAATCAATGGCGAGGCGAAGATGCCATTCGCCTGCTGGTAAGCGATACGACCGCTCATGGCCAGTAGCAAAACCAAACAACACCATGTATTACAAGGCAATGCTTGGAATTCCACTGAGCTCTTCATCCTGAGACAGATATTAAGGCTCAGCATGTCCGGTAGTTACTCTGGCTACAATGTCCTTCAAACCGAAACACAACAAAAATTGAATATATTTGTATCCTTTTTTTATCTATCAAGCTTAATATTTTAATTATTTCCTATTTTTATCATTCAAGCTTTATTCTAAAAGTGCACTTTAGACTGCCCTATCTTTATTTTCCTTCACTTATGTCCATCCCATGGTAGTCGGTAAGGGATTGCCTTGAGCGATACGACTGCTATTTGTACTCTTATGTCAAATAAAAGTTTTAGTTTAAGATTTATTTGGTGTACAAAAAAGAATAAAATAATAAATAAATAACAGTGCATTTACACTGCTGTTTGGCGGGAAAATGAATATTGCGGTGGAACCTACCCATGCGGCCTCTCACATATACATGAGATACCTACCACTTAGTTAGGTGATTCATAACTTCTTGTAAAATATTACTTTATAAAAAGTTTATCCTTTGGGAATAGGGGTTGGCAGACACTATGCTATTCCATTATCCGTAATAACACTGAGTAAGGTGATTTTTTTTATTCATTCGTTCACTTTCATCAATATACATCTAACGATTTGAAGTACTCAGCAATTATATTACTAGACTTCATAATATTTATCTCTGATCTCATTAAATTATACAATTTCTGTATTTTAAAAAGTCTTTTATTCCATTGTAATAAAAATAAGAATTTGACTTCAGACTTGTCTAATTTATGCTTTTGTTTTATTCCTAGTCTCCATCCATCCCTCCTTTCTTCAGTATAAAATTATCCGTCCTTTACTCTTTTTTACCCTTTTAACCTAATTTGAAGTCGCTCTCAGTCGTCCTCGACTTTTTCATTTTAATCTCGTTTTATGGTCTTTTCATTGTTTCGTGAAATTGTGTCTCTTTATGAGGTGATTTGGCACGGAAATAATTTGGATAAGTCTTATTAATTTAATTGGTCTGTCATCTGTCCTTTTTCCGGGTAATTTTAGGTAATATTACCCATTACAAGGCACGGGTGTTGGTAATTGAGATTGGATTCATAAATCTTTTTTTGGTTTATTTCATGTTAGTACTCGTCCTTTATCATGCCTGCACATATCTTTATTTCATCGTTAGTAAATTAATACACCCAACAGTCACATACACAGTCCTGACCCCGTATTAAGATCTATTAAGTCTTATGTCGTGGGTATCAGAAATTACGAGAGACTTTTCGGTCTCACAAACACTCAAACCCGAGACAAATACTTGTGGGCCCCACAAACTTTTGTCTCTGTGCTGGGATCGAACCCACGGCCTCTCGTTTCACAGTCGACGAGTCTAACTAACTGCGCCATGGAGGCTGTTATACACGTTTCGTGCGGCTAGATTACCGGAGGAGCAATTATTTCTGCTTTTTACCTTCTAAGCCATTCTGGTTTGTATTGTCAATCAGCAATATGTCTCTCGTCTTTAGTATCGCTGTCGACTACAGTATGATCACAGCCGACGAGTCTCAGGTACGAGTCCCCGGTAGGGCAAGGTATTTTTGGATGTTTCTAATTATTTTTAGCTCGGAGTCAGGAATGGCGATGGTCGATATTGATTATTTAATGCGAGCTTAAAGGAATATTCTTTTTTGTACAGATTTTTAAATAAATACGGTTCTGCGCAAAAAATGTACGAATTTAATAAAATACTAAAAAATTGTATATATGGGGTAATTGTATATTGGTTTAAAATTGTATATATGGGGGGGGGGGGGGGGGATGGAAGTGGTAACATTTTGTGCGGGATTGTTCTTCAGTGAAAGGAACTTAATAATTTAAATCGTATCTACTTATCTGAGATAAATAATGACGAATTATAAGGATTTAAGGTCAAAGGAATAAAAATATTATATTGTCAATACAGTTCATCACGCCCTTGTATAATTACACATAGTATAGTTCTGTTCGTTGAACTTGTTGAAGTTTTCATTTGCTTGAACTGGTTCGCTAATATTGAAATTTCTGGTATGCAAAGCAGGCAATTAATGAATTCCGTAATACGCCTCGAATACTTGGATTTACGAATCTTCCTCAAATCTATAAATTACAATAGCAAATTATTTTCAACACCGATTTAATAGTTAGGTTATTATATTATATCGCCAACACGCACTAGGTCAGCGTGGTGGACTATATGGCCTAACCACTCTCAATCGTACTCTCGATTGTAGAGTAGGCCCGTGCCCTGCAGTGGGACGCATATGGGTTTTACAGATACAGATTATATCGGTGGTGTAGTTGTACTAGGGTACGGTTACAAAGCTGAGGTCTCGGGTTCGAATCCCGGGTTGGGCGAAGTGATATAGGATTTTTCAATTCATTATCAGCCCAGAGTCAGGAATTTGTACCCGATATGGCGATAGGCTCGCCACCTAGCATATCGTGGGACGGAACATACAAGGCGAAATGTGGGTGTCCTGGCACCTCTGCCTACCCCTTCTGGGAAAAAGGCGTGAGTTTATGTTTGTATGTATGTTATTATATATAATATACGCATTTATTATATTTATGCTTTTAATAATATAAAATAGTTAAGAAGGTAGAACGGGAAAAAAGGAAACGAAATGTGTTTTTAGGCTTTTAAATGGCATGATTCTGCTGAACATAGATCTTGTACTACACCTAGATTAAATGCGATTTCTAATAAGAGATTGGTTTGATACGACCAATTTCAATTTCAAACTAATCCTAAAGTTACTTACTTAAACGACTGTTACCAAATGGCTCGCTGTAATTAAAAAAGTAACTTGAAAGATTGAAATCAACTTCAATTATATTCAACCAAACGTTTGCAATTAAATAAAACAAGCGAAGAACTTTAATTTAATTTATTTCGACGGTCAATAAAGATTCCTTAAATAACACTATTACATTTTTATCTATTTACACAACCGTATCCAATATTAACGTACTAAATTATCTTATTAACAAAAAATACATATATTTTCACATTAACCTACCATCACACCTTATTCTACTGAAAATGACAATCTGTAGTCTCTTTTGTGGGACGGACTATTTCGTCTATGCCTGTCTACATATCTATACTATAGAGTTTGTGAAGATATTATGTGATATTGAATCTAAGCGTCCCACAAAGGAAACTAGAACAATGTCAAAATCCGACGAGATGGCAATCAGTTTAAATTTATCTTGTATACTTTTAAAGTATTAACTTTATTCAATTTTAAACATACGTTACACTATTACATTGTCAGAATTAATGAATTTTTATAAATGCCATATAATTACGAACGTATATTTCCACTAGCTTAATATTTACAGTCGTATAATTATTTTATATCATACTTTCTTTTCCATATCAAAAGACTTAAACATGAGAACAAAGTTCCATTCGTATTCGTAATCGAATTGTTTGGACAATTAATTGCAGACTAGTTTTAGTATCTGTAACTAAGTTTGGTACGATGTGTTAAGCTAAAATTACTAAACTTCATACATTCTAAACTAAATATATT
This sequence comes from Hyles lineata, assembly GCA_030180105.1. Lineage (NCBI taxonomy): Eukaryota > Metazoa > Arthropoda > Insecta > Lepidoptera > Sphingidae > Hyles > Hyles lineata. The sequence continues at coordinate 11,205,560 of JARJEE010000018.1, read as the reverse complement.
TCATGGTCTGTGGAATAGCGAATAGAGATGACTGCAACTAAAAAGTCTTTCTGAGTTTTACTTCTTTCATATTTATTTTATCAGAAATCAAATAATGGCTAAACCAATTAATTTCTCAGATGTTTTACATAAAAAAGAAAAAACGTAATATAATCTTTAAGATCAAGTAACTTAGGTGAAATTTGGTTTCCATGGTCAAGAAACTCAAAAACGCTAGAACTCATTCTTCTGTCATCGACATGTGCCCTTTGACGAATAAATTATATTTTTGTCGACACTTTGACATTTGTTTTAAAAATATAAATAAAAAGAGAACTATACCCACATAATTCAAAACAGAAAAATGGGAACATAATAGTTTTTTTCTAATACAATTTCCAAAGTTTCCACTGAACATGCAAAACGTACAAATATTACGGCAGATTCACGCATCTAAGCCTATTTCCCTCAATAACAATATTGACCGAACCTTATCCTCCCGACCCTACGTTTGCACAACGTAAGTTCAACGACTTGCGAAGGGCTTACACGAGAAAAATTACCTCTCATGTATTATGTACACTTGGAGATTTTTAGATGCAAATTCATTATTTATAAGGACCGCGTGTTTGCGGTATGTTACCCTCGAAAGCCAAGACTTTATTAAAAACGCTTGCGACGGTTTGGAATTGTGTGAACAAGAAATTAAACTCCGCCTTTGTGTAAGTTGTACAAGTGTGCTATTAATAGTTTGAGTATTACGAATACGGTTTCACCGTCTTAAATAACTATTTCATTATAATCATAGAGAAAAGGTCTTTTTTATTTTTCTTTATTTCTTTATTACGATGGTTTGATAAGATTTGTTTCAAGTAGCATCGTTTCAATTGTTTGCAATTAAAATCTTTGAAACAGAGCCATTAATGTGACTTTTTGGAATACATCCAAGCAAAAAATATATTGCTGTCGAGATTTGGGCGAAGGAAGATGTCGAGCAGAGAAAAATGGGGGAAATTGGGCCGGAAAACGATCCTGTCTCACGCCGGGAAAATGTTAATACAACGCTGATAATGCTGGAGAAAATATTGGATAACAATTGCGCAAAAAGGGATGCTTGAACTCATAATGAATTATTGGGGGCGATGTCGTAATGCTGTATTATTTTGACTCGATAAAAGATTTATGTGAACCTAACATTTATAGTCGATATTTTAAGCAAAATATCAGATTTTGGGGTAATATCTTGTTAGGAATCAATTGTATATTTGGTTATTAGCAAATCCAGGGCATAAACAAAAATAAAGATTTATCACGTGGACGAAGTCAATGATTGAAGTATAGAAATAAAAATAAATGTGAAATGATGATCGAAGGAGAATAAGCGAGGTCAAGATCAACAATTATATTAAACTAGCGGATGAAATAACGGAAGTAGACATAATAATTGTCAACTATACGAAATGGGGTCAAGCGTCAGTCGAAAGTATTAAAGTAAAATGGATGCACAATTTAAAGCAGCATATTTTTCTTCCAATTGTGTTCACGTCGTCTTTATTAAAGTTACTAAGATGGGCGGGAGATAATAAATGCACTTACCAGGCTGACAAGCTTCGAGTGCTTTCTCAGAGACGCTGGCTCGAAAATAATCTAGTTTTTATTCATGACTATCTCGGTTGATTGACTGCCATAATTTTGAGCATAAACTTCCATTAGCAACCACAGCTTCTTGTTGTTTACTATCAAATTCCCAATACTAGGAGCTGTTGCTATTTCTTTATTTCTTTGGTTTTTAACGTGCGTGTTCATGTCACGGTAGCTAACTCCAACTTTCGGACTTATCCACAGTTGAATGAAACAATATATTAATCTTTAAAACAGAATTCCTTAACTAATCTTTGGTTCATTTCTTTAGTATATCAATATATTTCAGCTAAATCATTCGGTACAAATTAACATCCCATGTTGTTATTTTGTCGTCTGAGGAACGTCTGGTGTACGTGGTCATTAAAACTAAACTACTAACTATGGCCGTTTGAATCTATAGATTCATTGATTTAAGATCACTTTTCAGATTACCTCACTTTTAGGTACCATGGTAAAATTTATCTGTTTTGGGCGTTATTCTATGTCGTAGTCTTATATTGTAAAATATTGGTATTTCAGATTACTTGGGGTGTATAAATACTTACTGATTTTTACATTTTTTGATAAATTTTACAATATAAGACTAGCTTTGGTATTAAGAAGTGCTAAAATAACATCAGGTCTTTGTTATCTGGCTGGCCTTGCACAATGCTGTATGCAGAGACAAAAGTATTGCTACTTAGGATTGCTAACATAATGAGTATTTTTATACTGCCACGGCAAAGTATATTGCACTTGATGATAATTGCAGTGCTGTCTACATAAAGTATAGATAGGCTAGATGACTTAAATACTTGATGAAATACAGCACAATTTTCTATGATAGAAGATTCCTAACCCGTATAGCTAAAATTAAAGATAAAGATGGAAAAAAAACTTTGTGATGTGGCTAAAAGCATGTGTCTCGCCATTGTATACTATCTGCGCTATTCTGCACTTTCATCAGTTGTATTATATTATATTTATTGTGTTTTAGAAATGTAATATTTCCAAGGACATTCTCTGTCCATGCCAGAAGCCGTCCATAATCTGATTCACCAAAACCTGGCCTTGCACAATAACTGTTTCATAATGTACAATTAGACTGCTAGAATGCTTGTGGCGTGCAAGTTATCCACTTTTAATATTATAAAATGTCGCGTATGTCCTGTTTGTAGTAGCAGCCCATGAGGGTGACGATAATGCTGAGCATGGCAGCTGAGATCGGGTACTGGATGCGAAGTTGTCCACCGTGTTGCATTGCGGCTGGGTGCTCGCCTGGGGACAATACATTTAAATAAGCATTTCAATTGACAGCCTCCGCGGCGCAGTTGGTTCGACGTCGCCTGTGAAACGAGAGGTAGTGAGTCCAATCTCCGCAGCGAGAGAAATGTTTGTGCGGCCCACAAATACTTCTTTCGGGTCTAGTTCGTGTTTGTGAGACCGAAAAGTCTCTCGTAGTTCCTGATACCCACGACACAAGACTTGATCTTAGTGGGGTCAGGACTATGTACGTGACTATTGGGTATTATTTTTATTTATTTATAAATGGTAATAATCCTTTCATTACTGCCTTGGTGGCGTAGTTGCATTACGCTAAGTTACTAAGATGAGTTCTTGGGGTCGAATCCCGGGCAAAGTGATGTTGGATTTTTCTATTAATTATCAGCCCGGAGTCAAGAATTTTTGCCTGATGTGGCGATAGGCTCGCCCTCTAACACATTGTGGAGCGGTACATACAAGGCGAAATGTGGTTGTCCTGGTTGCACCTCTACCAACCCCGTCTCGAAATAAGGCGTTAGTTAATGTATGTACGTAATCCTTTCATTAAGGTTGCCAAAAAGGACTGGAAGTAGACCACAGCCAAGAGGATGCTGTGAAAATCTTTGAAAGAGGGTTGTTAAGCCTATTTTGAACTAAACTGCAATAAGTACAGTAATAGACACCACAGCCCATAAAATCTGTCTGTATCTGTATCAGCCCATATACGTCCCACTGCAGGGCACGGGCCTCATCTACAACCGAGAATACGATTGAGAGTGGTTAGGCCATAAAATCTATTTACCTACAATTTAGCTGAAACGTATGCAATATATAATTCACACTTACTTAATATAGTCATCAAAAATTCTAAATACTTGAGTATAAAATTATAATAAATAAATACACCCAACAGTCACATACATAGCCCTGACCCCACACTAAGATTGGGTCTTGTGTCATGGGTATCGGGAACAACGAGAGACTTTTCGATCTTACAATCACCCAGGCCCGAAAACAAAAACCTGTGTGTGTCTCGGTGAACCCGCGGCCTCCCGTTTCACAGCCAGCGTTCAAATAACTGCGCCACCTATATATTTATAATGAAAACTGATTTAACCACATCAAGTGACAACAAATTAATTTGATGATAATCAGTGGTCCCTGTGCTTCTATAATTAATGTTCATACTAAATTGATAGAAAATTATATGCTTCTATTTCGAGCTTTAACAAAGTGTGTGCTAATAATTAATTAAAGTCCTGGTTGCGTTTGAAATTATGTTCTAATTAGTCTATTAATTAATCTACTATAATAGTACCGGGTCATGGGCCGTATGGAAGGCCTCGGTTTAAATGAGCTTGAACCGTAACCTTGGCAATGGGTGTTTCATCAAAGATTACGGTTGCTTAGTAACTGAAAATTAGCTATATTTTCCATTATCTTGTAGACTAATATCACATATTCTTGATCATGTGTCTTGGGTAATTTATCTATCCAACTTATGGATTGCTTTGTATTATTTATTTCAACCCATTCATGGCCATTGCTGGGTTTTTGGGCTCTCTTAGTGTACGCTATTTTTCCTGGCCTGACCAACAGGAAATGTTGTATTTTTCTTTGTTATTTCGTCTACCTTGGAATTGGACATTGGTAGCTTGGTATGTTGTATTGCTAATTTAAAAAGACTTTAAGACTACTTTTTCTCTACCCCCCGTCTCTAACCCTTTTTAATGATACCAAAATTTTTGATTGTACAAGAGACCCGTTCGTGGTCGTAACAAGCACTGGCTTCCTCATATAAGTCCCAACTTATTTTATTTTATTGCTTTGAATGACGAGACGAGCATGCCACTCGCCTGATGGTAAGCGATACGACTACTCATGAACAGCAGCAAAACCAAACATCACCTTGAATTACAGAGCAATGCTTGGCATTCCACTGTGCTCGCCATCTTGAGACATAAGATGTTAAGTTTGAGACTTAACTTTACATCCAGTAGTTACTCTGGCTACAATATCCTCAAACCGAAACACAACAGTGTATTTACTGTTTGGGGGGAGAAAAAGACATTGCAGTGGTACCTACCCAGGCGGCCACTCACATATATGAGAGACCTTCCACCAGTATAAATAAGCTGAAACAGATACAGAAAAATTAGAAATAGCTTCACTCACCGCTAAGTACGTGGACTTGCACAGATATAGGGTTGGCATTGGCAGGTGCGCATGTGTACCGTCCGGAGTCGGCTACGCGCGCCTTCTGCACCAGCAGGTGGGACGTGGTGGTCTCCCCCTTCTCCGTGATCACCGACACCCCGCCGCGCGGCGAGTCGTAGTTTATCTCCTGGAGAGTACACCAATTGTTTATATAACGTTCTTAAATTAGAGTGCCTCTCCAACTAGTTAAGGTTGGCATTTTTCTTTACTTGGAGTGCGTCTCCAACTCATGAAGGTAGGCAGTCAACTTGTGTCTAAAGGAGAATGCTCATTCATAGTATCGGTAAAAATTATTGATTCCGATACCGATACTGCTTAAAATTAACAATAGCATTTTCTATGGTTTTCCTGTTTTATCCCGGGTGACAGACTTTTATTAAATAAAGTAATAATTTTACATTTTGTTCATAGAGCCCAATAATTTTATTAGACTTCAAGTTAATTTCTCCAAGAACTCTGGGCCTGGGTCTCAATTATG